>JAOUQW010000034.1:3296297-3310905 GCA_028565825.1 Olivaichthys viedmensis
AGTAGTTACTGAACAATTCATAGTAGTTACTGAATAATATGCTTTAAAGGTGCACTAGTCAATATTTTTATTGTTCTCACTTTTAAAAATAACGAGGAAATATCTGGGGAACACAATGAAACAATCAGTGAAACAGTGTGATCAAAGCAAGTGCATCATATGCCTAAGAAAAAAAAACAAAAAAACGCAGATCCCTGCTGGACTCCTTGCTTGTGTTTGCATCCCTGCTAGTCATGTGATAGACACGCCCCCAATGGCCCTTTAACAATGGCCCAAATTCTGCTCAAAGCTCTTTTAAGATGAATAACTCCACAATAAGCTGGGAGTTTGACACTCGAAAAAAGCAATAAAACAATGAAATATAGTCATTTCTATTTAACACCCTGTCATCTCTGCATCCTCAATCTGTATCTCTTTGTGTGTGTGTGTGTGTGTGTGTGTGTGCGTGCGTGTGTGTGCGCGTGTGTGACAGGTCACCATAGAATTCATGTCTCTCTGGCCTGGCTGCTCCCCTTGACAGTTTTGACGTGTTGCGGACTAATTACTCGACAAATAATTAAGCATGTTCACATGGCTGACACGCACAACCTTACACACACACACACCTGTCTATGAGTCCATGATGTATGACCTCTTGGAGATTTAACTGATGAGAGTGACCGCCCACTCACACAGTGCGCTCATAAATGTGGGAAATACACAAGGGAATACAAACTTAAACTCACACTCAACACAACTCATCAATGAAAAAAATAAAGAAAAAAACAACCATATATTACTAATATTGGCTTATATGGTGGACATTATTCTGCGTTTAATTCACTTTTGCCCCTCTTTCTTTGTAATGTCATTTATAAACAGACATGCATGCACGCACACGCACACAAACACAGCATGTGACGTAAAAAAAAAGAAAAAATAAAAGAGCAGGAATGCCATTGTGCGAGTGAAAGAGACAGGGATTCCTGCTCTTGTCTACTTTCAAGCAGGTCAAACTGCAGAGGCCCGAGAGCAGCTCTAAAGGATGGGAAAATTAATGACTACAATGGAGTCTTTGCATTTTTCTTTGCACTGGGAGAAAAAAAAAAAGGACCCAGGACAAGGCGTGTGACAAGCTCTATTATTTGGTTATGGTGTGAGAGAGGAGGCTGCATACTGTGTTGGGATGAGAGAAGGTGGCGATGGGGTGTAAGGGTGTTAGGGGAGGAAAAAGGGGAGGGAGGGGGGTTTAGAAGTGTCAAGAGGACCAGAGAGATGGAGGATGATGAGAACAGGTCCATGCCTCCTTCCTTTTGTAGCCACGTCGCGTGGGGCTACCAGGCCGTCAACATAAAGACAAATTATCGCACTGGGAATTTCACGGCCAGGGAAGACCTGTCACCCAGTGGAGCCTTCTCTCGCTCTCTTTCCCTAACTCTACCTCTCTCTACCTCTCTCTGGGATTCTGCACTGCTCTTATGGGCAATTATAGAGTAAGAGAAAGACAGAGAAGGTACTCAAAGGGAGGGCACGGATTCCATTATAGACTCGACAGGTAGGCCAGGTGACCAGCCGAGCAAACTCATACACTTTACACATATTGTATGAAACAAAAAATAAGCCTTTACCAATTAAAAGAGTTACTGGAGCATTTTAAAGTCATTATGAAATGATTACGAATATAAAAGAAACTCATTAGACAGTACAAATACTTCACATAAGGAGCGACGGAGAATTTTTGCAGGTCAGTGTGGCTCAGAGAGCATAACACAAGTTTTTCTGAAACAAACTTATTCAGGAGCTACAGAAGTTCAGCGCAAACTGTTCTCCGGATTTTGTGCATTTATTTATTTATTTGATTTATTTATTTACTAAGCGCATATTAATTATGAACTATTACTTTATGGGATATTAAGGGTTGCACTACATACAATCTTCAATGTACATGAAACTTTATTTCATTCATTCATTCACTTTCTGTTCAGTCAAGATCCTGTCACTTTTTATAAATACAATATGCAAAATTCCTGCAAAACCAGAAAATTATAAGCAGCTAGGTCTCAGATATTGCTCCGCTTGGTGTATAAAACAAGTATCAGAGTTGTAATATATATAATATTACCTAAAGGAAATACAAAAATAAAAATAAAATTTTGTTTATGAAATATCATTTTTTTGTATAAAAACGGGGATTAAAAAGGATCAAAGAAAGAAAGAATAATAATAATTATTATTATTAATGTTATACATTTTTATTTTATTTTGATTTATGTTTTTTTTATTACCACTGCCACTTTGTTGTTTGTCTTGTGTTCATTATCATTGTTACAGTTTCACAGTAGTATTTTGGGGTTATAAATTGACTTTTACTAATGGAACTAATAATGGGACTAGAGTTTATGCCCTTGATTGTCTCAGCACCACTTACACCGTATGGAATTAATCTTTACAACTAAATAATAGTGTCATAACTCTTGAGGATACAAAGGCTTTTGATCATGTTCAATATTTTACAACACGATGTTCTACAACGGCTCATTCTGATTTGGCTTATATGCATGCATCCAAACAGCACTCGAAATAAAGGGAACAATGCGCCTTTGAGTGCTCCCTAGAAACAGAGCGGGGCCATTGTGGTCAAAGGTATCATTTCAATTGCACCATTATGACAGGGCCTTTCAAACAGATCCTAAAGTGCACAAAGGGTTCAGACCCTCGAATGGAGAATGGAAGGGGGGTGAGGGGGGTCTCCTCTATTCCTGTAGATACAGACCCCAACCTCTTTCTCTGTCTCTCCCTCCCTTTCTGTCTAAAGCAGGGGCATGAACTTGGATACTTGGATGGATCCAGCGCTCTCCACCCTGCTGAATGCCACATTTGGAACATAGTGTCACAATTGGCAGAATAATCTTACCCCCTCCTAAACGCCCCCCTCCAATGCTTCACGCTGAGGCCCAATCCAATTCAGTGATACCCACACAGACCAGGACAACTGGATCAGGCTCAGCCAAAGTGTGAAAGGGAGAGACAGACGGAGAGTGAGGACAAGTGCCCTAACTTTTCTCATGTCACATGCTCATCAAGGTCTGTAGCGTGGGGGAGTCCTTGAGCGAAAAGGTTTTTGGGGGTAGGGAGAGGGGACTTTAAAGACACTGCTTTGAACTAAATTCATGGCCAATTTGCATAAGCAGATTTGAGAGCACTGAATGGATGAAGCTCTCTCTCTCTGGTCATTAATATGCCAGCTAATTCAGCCCAATGTAAGCCCATTGAGAGCGCACTAAGGGCCAGTTATCCCATCGCTATTGTTTAGTGTCTGAACCAGCCCCGGCCGCTGTTACAAATTACATACTTAATTGATTTAAAATCTGCCACAAACCACACAACCAGGGGATGCCACATCATTGGCTGAATGAGGAACCAGAAGCCGGGCGCGCCGTTTCATTGGCTGCACACATGTTCCGTGGATTAAAACAACATGGCGTGCACATGGATAAGTTGTGTAATCGCGAAAGATGCATAACCTTGGCCATGTCAGGATCAACTGCGAGCACTGAACTAGAATCAAAGCATATGTTGCCCAACTGTTTCCACACAAAAAAAGTTCAGTCTTCCCTGAAAAGGAGGGATTGAAATATGGAGATTTTTTCTTTCTTTTCTGAATTCTTTCAGAAGGGAGAAGTTAAAAAACACGTCAGAGAGCGAATATCATTAAAAAGAAAAAGAAAAGTCTGCATTTAGATTCTGAATGTTTAAGTCCCAAAACGAGCAAGAAGGTGGATAGCATAGAGCGGGTCTCCACAGTAAGACATAATCCTTGGGAAAAGCTGGACAATATTAGCTTTTCAATTCCACTTCACAGGCACTTAGAAAGCCCTGTTCACTCTGATTCTGACCTCCTGATCTCTCTCTCTCTCACTCTCTCTCTCACCCTCTCTCTCTCTCTGTCTGTCACTCTTTGCTAAAGCTAAGAATACTTTTCCATCCATCTATATGTTCTATGCCTGTTCCTGCCCCAGGAAAAGTAATATATTCTTGGGATTAAAGGTTCATTAGCATTAGACTAAATTCACAGATGCTATTTATTTGTGAGATATCAATATCACTTTGGTTTTGCCTAATTGTTTCTTTAGAATTTAAGTAAAACTTGTTTTAATCAAAACTTGTCTTCAACACCTTGCGCTCGCTTTCCATATTGGATCATTTTGTTACCAAATATGATACACTTGGCTCTTAAGCCATTTAAATATTCTGAGTAAAACCGCAATGGGTCAAAAGGTGCAATAGTCAACATGGTCTCACACTTGCAAATTTGTAAAAATATTAAAGTTTATATAATAGTGAGAAAATCTGGCAATGGGAGGCATTTGGGGATTTTTAAAATAATACAAAGACTACAAAAAGACCAACTAAAAACAGTCAACTGAAAACATGTACTTGATTAAAACTCTCACTATAAAAATAAAGGTGCCTGACAAGGTTCTTTAGAGTGATGCCATAGAAGAACCACTTTTGGTTCCCTAAAGAACCATTTTTGGTTCCCTAAAGAACCTTTCAGTCCACTATTCTTTAACCATTTTTTGTTGTTGCAACAATAAACTGAACAATCATTTTCTACCACAAAGATCCTTTAATATAATGGTAACATTTATGGTGGGAACAAAAATAATTACAGATCCATCAATCAAAAGGTTCTTTAGGAAACCAAAAAAATGGTTGTTCTATGGCATCCTTCCAAAGAGCTGTTTATGCCACCTTTATTTTTAAGAGTGTAGTTTGTTGGCACATAGCGAGTGAATGGACGTCCGGGTTCTTTATCTTTCAATATTGTTTGTTTGTTTCTATACAAACATGGTCTCACACCTGCAAATTCGTAACAATTTGCATGACACCAATTTGTATAAAAAGTTATGAGGGTTAAGGTTAAGGTTAGGGGCGGAGTTAGTGTTTGTACCTTTACTTTCGACTTCATTTGTATGAACAAAAAGTTTTGAAATGGTGTGTAAACAAAGCATTTTTCTTATTTCTTTACCAGCTTTGGACTCTTGCTAGAAGGTTGTGTGTGGCAGTGTGTGCGAGATTTGTCAGGAATACACACTCAGTCCGATGTAATCTTGTTTAATGTATCTCTGCTCTCCGTGATGTGTGTGTTGAGCTGCCCCGGCGCGTAGGCCCTTACTTCTCCTTGAACACTTTTGTCCCGTCGACTCCCTGCTTGGGCTACATCTATTGTCCACGCTGCCATTTCTGCCCATTTGTGTAAGGGGCCAACGTTATTCTCCGGCCTCTCCTCGCCCTCCGGGACATCAAAGCAGGCCAAAGGCGTGCTTTTCTGACGCTCCCTTGACTCTCGACGTGTGGTTTCATGGCTCGAAACATCGGGCCCTTTTAACCCATTCTGTGGAGATTAGGCAGCGCCTTCAGTCGGGCATTAGGGAAACTATAGTAACCAATAAGCTGCGTGTCGCTGAATGGAAACTATGTATCTTGTCACAGCGGAGCTGTCGGGACATCATGGTCTCAGACAAGTTCCTCGGCAGGGTTTTGGCTCCCTTGACAGGGGCCCCCTTCTTTTCAAACTCGACACAAAGTGACACCCCAAACACCCCCCGTTTTTCCCCCCGCATCACCATCCCGCCATCACTATTCTTCCTCGGACATGCCCGCAATGGTGATTTCCATTCAGCAGAAATAGTCAGGGAAAACACAGTCCTTCAGAGGCACAAGCATTTAATTATCATGGACCAAAATGTTTTGGAGGCGCGACCCATTCGGGAAGAAAATTGGGCTGGAATGGCTAAATAAATTAAAAAAACAGTTCTACAGCTGACTGTGGGCTTGAGTGAGGAGACCTGGGAAATAACTGGCTTTCTACAGCGTGTTGGGAGCCGTGTGTGTGGGTGTGTGAGTGTGTATAAGTGGATCTTGTGGAGAGAGGCCAGGCTGGGAAAAGGCCAGGCTCCTCTGCAGGCTCAGACTTCATTAAGAGGTGCAAACAGATCTCGGCAGGGCCCGATGGCGCTGGGCTCACACACACACACATACACACACACACACACACACACACACACACACAAGAACACGTACAATGAAGGCCTAAGTCTCGTCACAAACAAATACACATCCACACACACGACAGAGACTAATGGCACTCCACACACACACAAACACACACACAAATAATCAGTGGGACACAGTGGAGCTGTACACCATAAGCCTAGTGTGAGCTAAAGGCTCCAAGCAGTGACGACTCATTAAAACTTAGATCCCGTAACAACCGCCGCTGTGCTGGCTCGCTAGTACCCGCTAGTGAACTCTTGCCATTTTTTTTTCCATGAGGCAGCCTGCTATTTTAATTTGATTGTCAATGGACAGTGAAACGAATGAGGTCTGTGGTTACATTCTGACAAATCGAGCGAGAGTCTTTGCCGATGGACGGCTAGAAATAGTGACACAATACTAAATTTAAAGAGCAACACTGACAAACTCAAATATTCCCGTTGTCATGCCCCAGTTCGTCAAACTCTTTCCTGCATCACTGGTCGCTGGACACTGTGACGTAATCAAGGGTCACAGAAAGATGCTCTCCAATAGAGTACTTGCTTGCCAGTACAAGAGCCAATCTGATAACAAGCACTGACATGTTTGTGATCACAATAAAAGATTGAGATTAAGATAAATCATAAATCATGTTTGTTACATTTTTAAATAATTTCACTGGTGTTGCTGTTTAAGAAGTAATTAACACTTTTTGGTAGTTCTCACTGCCTGCCATCAAATATAATCATCATAGCTGTGACATTTGGCTGCTGCTACTTTCGTTCACATCTCAATGCACAGCCACTATCCTATAATTCGGCTACCCGGGGCAAGTAAATACGGCTGGTGCTTGATTGGAAGCAGTGGCGTTTTTGTTGAGACAGAAGCTTGGCCTGCTCGGGGACAATCTCTGTACCTTCTGGTACGTTCTGAAGGACGACTCGCCTGGACATCCGTCTGCCAGGCATATTTGGCCATTTAGAAGGCCGCCCATGCGGATCAGATGGGTTAAGATGGCCCTTCTCAGCCTGCCGGGGGGAGAGCGGGAGAGAAAAGAACATCAAAAAGGTGTAAATTTCACTTCCCCACTTTTGATTAAGTCAAGCATGAAAAGAAATGTAATACTCTCGAGTGGCAGAGTCTTTGCACTATTGATGCTGTTACTTCTGCCTGAGCGGAGCCAGTGAGCGCGGCGAAGCCTCGGCCTGCTAAAGACGCAGCCAGATGGAGGGCTTTCTCTGCCTCTGAAAGGAGGCTTAAGAGCTCCTCTCTCTTCAATCCCACTCAATACGACCTGGGAGAAGTCCCAGTCCATGCTGCCCCCTTTAACCCCACCAGCCCGTACTCATTTTCTCTCTCTCTCTCTCCTTCTCTCTCTGTGCCTCACTGTCTCTCTCTCTCTGGTTCCAAAGCTGGTAGCTTCAGCCATATGGACTTGTTTAAAAACTCCCGCAGCTTGCTAAACACAAGCACAACAACACCGGGTTCATAATTGGTGCTGGCTAAAGCAGACCACCCCCCACCTCCACCACCACCACCACCACCACCACATGCACACACATTTTGACAGATGAGTCTTAACTAATTCTGAAATTCTCTCAAATTTGACTGATTCTGCATATGTAAACATCTACAGCAGAGTGCAAATGTTTACACACTCTTACCTCAAAATAAAACCAAAACATTTAATGGTTGTTAGCTTTTAAATATATTCTTTTATTATCACAAAAATGATCAAATGGTGTTATTCATAGTGAAACAATCGAAATTATATTTCTGAATGTGATATGAATGTGGAGTGTTATTCCATGTGACGCTAAGGACTTTTTAGGTCTCCTGCTGTTTGTTTTGGATTTTTGCAAATCTCTCTGGCAGTTTTTATTCATTTATTTATTTATATTTGTTTGTTTCTTTCTTTAGTTTCTTCAGAATTATGTTTTTTTTTACAGTTGGTAGCAGTCTCCCTTAAACACTATGATATCTTTTTATCCCATTCCTCGGCTCTGTGAAAGGTCAATAGTTTCTGTTCTAGATCTTGTGAGAGCTGTTTTCCTGATTCCCACTGACGCTTGACTGCTCAGAGCAAACTGCTTGAGAGTTTGAACCTATTTGAACGTTTCATGCCTTAAATACGCCTTAACAAAGTAAATTGATGACTGTTTTAAGTCATTAGACACCTTAATGAGGCACATTAAAAAATGTAACTAGAGCATGTAATCGGGGATGCAAACTTTTGTGTTTTTGCTGCAATACAGAAACCAAGAGGGATGCAAACTTTTGCACTCAACTGTATTTTATCAATACATATCTATTTTTTATGTGATTTGGAGTTTATTATTGCAGCTTAAACACTTGTCATCAAACCTTTGTCCTTGTTCTCAGTGTCCAAAAAAAATGGAACATTTAGACATTGTGTCAACTTTCCAAAATAACACAGAGTCGTCTTGCTACATTTGCAACCAATGAGCCTTTCCCAAAGTGAAACTGAACCCCAGAAATGGTCCTGCCTCTCTTCCACAGCCCGCAGAATGGGGAGGCCTTTGTAAAGACTTAATAGAATCTTTAAGCGCTCCAACAATCCACTCCCCTGGAGCTGCATTAAGCAGTTATTGTAGAGGGACAATGACCTAAATAGCTCAACATCAACTTCATTAGCCATGCGGCCAGGACTGAGAGTGTTTCACGGTGCAGCCTATTGTCAGGGCTCACCCCAGGTGAGCATTAAATTGCAAATGATACCCTGAAAGGCGAAGAGAGAGAGTGAGAGAGAGAGAGAGAGTGAGAGAGACAGAGGAAGAGAGACAGAGGGAGAAGGAGGAGGAGGGTGTGCAAGCAGGAGTGAAAAAGAGACTGAAAAGGCAGTGGAAGAGCTGCTCTGACCGTAAAAAATCCAATACATCACAGCTTTGGGGGAGCGAATTCCTCTCGTCTCCTAAGTGTCTTATTTGTAAGCAAGACTGAGGAGAGGCGGCGAGATTCGTGGGGAGAAAGTGAGCGAGAGAAAGGATACCCCTGAGCCTAATGACAGACTGATGGCAATTACTTCATGTCTTCAACAGCGGCTCCCTATCGCCACATTCCTGCCGTAAATTAGTAGACTGGGAAAAATAAGGGGCACTGGGCAACAGAATGGATAGAAGGGAGAAGTAAAAAAAAACAAAAAAAAAGACTCAGAAACTTCACACCAAAGACGTTTACCTCCAGAAATATATATTTTTTTAAATTACCCACTCCCGCTTTCATTCTTGACAAATCGATAAGCGCATCCTCCCCCAGTTTCCGCTGAAATGCCCTCCGCGATCAACATGTTAATAAAAAGCTCTCATCAACAGGCTCATGGGGAAGATATGAGTGACGCTATGAGATGCAGCAATATCAGGACGGGGAGGCGCGGGGTTCCCAGGCGGAACTTTGCAGTGTCACCCTGCCGGATGAGAAATTGGGCCTTTGCATATTCCCTGTCACCAGCGGCTGAAGTGAAGGCACCCCAGAGGCCGGATGTTGCTTTGCTTCTCGCCTGGCGGAGTGGAGTAAATTAAAGTGGAGGATTAGGCCTGGCCTGAGACAGAGGATGACAGGCACAGAGGCAGCGAGTCTGGCCGAGGACTCTCGCCCTGCCCATATGTCTTCATGAAGTACCACAGTGGGGGCTCGCTAATGAGAGCAGCACAGCATGGCAGTTTAGCTCTCCTCGAACACCAGAGGACACACACACACACACAAAAGACCCATCATATAGACACACACACACACACACACACACAGTGGACACTCGGATTTGCACAAACGCCACATTTACAACAGCTAATTGCAGCATATTTATATAGAGAAACAAAGAGAGGCAGCCTCGGAAGCACCAGCAGAGATTATTAGTGTCTAAAAGGGCGCCTTCGAAGCGAAAGTTCTAGCACGTGCATAGACAGGAAATCAAAAACCCAAGTCCTGATTTGCTTTCCAGCATTTTGGATTTCCAGCAAACCTCTGCTTTCCTGCTTTGTCTTCATGTTTCTGCTTTCATCGTGTGAAATTGCATCTGAAAACAAATAAAAAAAACAAGATAATTCTAAAAAACAGAACAAGCAGAGTCTCTTTGCATAAACAGTCAAGGGTTTTAATCCTTTTTTCTCCATGCGAGACCTATCTGGAGTTTCAATCTAAAGCTGGTAGAAGCGTGGTGGATACCTGCCTGCAGGGCGCTAGAGGTGCGCTAGCTTTAGAAGAATAATTACCACGTGATTACGGTATAATTACACACGTTAATGCTTTAGGTTTCGCCTGCTGCTCCACAAGGCTAAATGTGACACCGTAATTAGTCAGTAGTCCGCGTTTCAGGGCCTGCAAGCATATATGGGGAATATTAGAGAGTCCCCATGTCCCTGTCCATAAATAACCTCTGGCTAAGGAATGGAAGTATTAAATATGACTGTGACTGAGTGTGTATGTGTGTGTTGGGGGTTCTATTTCTTTATAGAAGCAATCCAAGGTTGATAAAGTGCTAAAAGAGGACAGTGTTTTCTTTTTGATGCTGGAGTTCAAACTATTCAAAGAAATAAGTGTTTGAGTTTTGTATTGGCTTAATTCAAGCGCAGGATATCTTTAATACGCCACACTGCTGTCTGTTTTTCAGGATGACTAATGTACCTTAAATTGAAGGGTTTCCTCCCTCATGGGAAGTTTTCCAACTCATGGTAAGCTTCAACTGCTATTTCACTTTCGAACCTCACCGAACAATCCACTTTTCTGAGCAATGAATTGTGCGACGTTGTCTAATATCTTTTGTTCAGCTCCGAATAAAGCGGAAAGATTTTATTCCAAAGGAATTTTATTTCTATTTGCTGTTGGTGTCATGCATCAAAGGTAGCTCAGAACATGCAGGCTGGATGCCTCTGACAGTTCTGACACTAAGCAGCAGAACCTCCTGAACCACCGAGCAGGTTTTTAAATACTTCTACTTCAATCGATTCAGTGTGGACAACCATGAAAGAGAAAGGGACAGACCTGCATTATAACAATTGGAAAATAATAATTGGCTAATATTTTTTCTAAAAAATAAAATGCATTTTACATTGTCAGACTGTAGAATGGTTTAGTGGTGCCTATTCAATTGTGAGGGATGAAAAAGTCTGGACTGTTGGGGTTCCTTCTCAGCTAGTTTATTTAAAGTCATCCTACAATTCAAAACTTAACCACTATGTTAGAAAAATGGTGCTAATGAATCACATTTTATGATTACGCCTTAAAGCTTAATAGGCTTATTTTTGTTTCTTTTACTCACATTAGGATGAAACTTAACCTGATAAAGGTATACACCAATACAATCATTTTTGGTATTACAATTTTCTTTTTTAAATGTACTAAAATATGCAAATGAAGCAACAGATCATTAAATATGTGCTACTTTGCATATTACAACAATGCATTTTTCACCAAATAGATTTCATTCTTTCTTTCTTTTTTTAATTGTGATAACACACCTAATGGTCAGATTTTCCCATAACAGTTTATCAAAATACTTTCATTAAAATTACGACTATGAGAAGTGTCAATAAAACTGTGCGTAGTGCATAGTTTTATGGAAAAAAATGTCACTTAAAGTCAAAACTACCTCAAGATATTAAGAAACCCATGTCAAAGTCTGGCTTAAAGACCTGTAAACTAAGGTAAGGCAAGGCAAAACAAGACAAGAAAACTGACTGTTGATAACCATCATGTCAGTTACCAACAGAATCTCAAAATAAATCAGTTAATCATTCAGCACAAATTATTACATCATCTAAGGAAATGTCTCTACATGAACTACATAACATTATGCTTTAGGAAATAAGCTTTGATCAATTATATCGATAATTGTCAATTTCTTTTTATATATTGTAGATGTATGTAAAGTTACAATTGACAAAATGACAATTGGAAGCAACATCTCATAAAAAATATATTTCCTTACAAGATAACAGTATATAGATGCCCAAATGGTATGTAATATTGGAATTGCATCCAAATAGTGGTAATTAAAATGTACATTAAATATATAGATCCCATCAGGTTAACCTATTAACCTTATCAACACCTCCATACAGTCTTTACACTTTTTATACCGATGTGGATAAAGTGAAGAAGTCAAAGCAGTGGATTTATCAGATCCCGCAGAGGGTACAGTGCAAAAGTTTACGTTCCCAGATCAAGTGGAGGAGAAAGCGCCGGAGATAGGGCGAGAGAAAACGAGTGCGAGGATGAAAGGATGAGCGGTGAGTTGGCCGCATAGATTTACATCGGCAGAGAGGATTACAGACACCTACTTCCAGCTTAGGGTGGAGGTTTTGAAGTTTGGCCTGGGAGGGAAGAGATCCCTTTGGCAGAGTCCTGTTTGATTCTGGTGGGAGTCCGCCACTAATCCTACCCTCCACGCATGCACACACGCTTTCTCACCTTCTGCCTGATCCACTACGCTAACTCCTCTCGGCAGTCCCAGGTCTGTTATCCACCCATCCCATCCTTCCCTCTCTGCTCTCATTCGTCAGAGAAATCAAGCGAGGGGGTTGGGAGGGGGGGCGAGACTCTCTTCTCTTCTTCATTAATTTACCTAAGCAGATTACTGGGTGTGCATTTGTTGTTGTTGTTTCAGCTATCTGATTTGCCTAAGCCCTTTGTTTTTTCATCTGGTTTACACTTTAAAGCCTCCTCCAATTGAATCCCGGTCACGGGGGGATAAAGTGGACCCTCTGGCAGGGGCAGGGAACTTTGCAGGCACAAACATACTGCTAGCCAGAACTGGGAAGAGAAGTGTCCACCCTCTGCACCTCCCCCAGCCCCCTCTTTCCGCAAGTTTAGACATGCCAAAAAGCAGATAGGCCATGACGCCTGACAAGTGTGTTGATCAGCTGGGCTTAAGGGTTGAAGACCAGATAACAGCCTGCATCAACACATGCTCCGAGGGGTCACAATTCAGCAACAAGGCCCCTGGAGCCATGCAAAATACGATGAAATGACAATGCTGTACCCCAGCCAGCGCCCGCTGCTGCCACTCCGAACGCTACCAAGCAAGCACTACGCTGAAAAATGAACCATCAAAACAATGCGGTCAGCTGGCAGGCCGTCCCGAGGCTCCTCTGGAAAATGACGGCTGTTTCATTCACTTTTTTTTTTTTTTCCCCTTCTCTCTCATAGTCCAAAGCCGGATGGGAATTTGCCAGTGATGACCGACCAGGTGCCCGGAGGTCACTCTGTCTTTTCCCCGAAATGTCTCATTAGAGAAACGAGCAGTGTGTGAGCTGCGGCCAGCGGGCGAGTTGGCATCGCCGCGTTTCAACTGGACTCCCCTCACACACATCATTATCAGCTATCAGTGACAGTCAGACCGACATTACGCAATTAATCCTCCTTTTCATAGGCAGTGAAGAGAGAGTGATTTAGTGTGTTTGGCGTAAATGAGCTGTCATGCTCCATGGCCTGGTGCACAGCTCTTTTTCTTTTTTTTCCTTCCAGAAAAGGCTGAAACCGAGGCCACAGATCAGGTAACAGATAAGCGGACTTTTATTCTCATCAAATTAGCTATTTGAGAGCTTATTTGATCAATTGAAAGACGTTAACATATACAATTTAATTGCATATTTAATTAGATATGATAATCGTCATCATGATCATGTAGTCACCTGGTAAAACACACATATAACAATCAACATGCCTCATGCATTTGGTATTTTTTTTAAAGCATCTATTAAGAGTTGTATTCCCCTCATACTTTTCTAATATATTATGTTCCTAATATACTAGCATGCAGAAGCTGCAGAAATAGCCAGCCTGTTTCGGTAAATCATATAAAAACAAGCTGATACAGCCTCGGTGTAGTACAGACTTAACATTAACGAACATGACATTTCTGTGATTTGTTTCTATTTTTATTCATTTTAACTTATTAAATCAGTGAACATGGCACAGGCGCTGTGTTAAAAAATGAAGTTCCAAATGTTTCAAACACTTACATCCTGTATCCAGGTAACAATTTTAGGTTATTGGAATGTTTTCTGAACATTACAGTTCTAGGAACTTTTGGTTCTTAGAATATTCAAGAACATTTTTACATAATGTTTATAAACGTTCCTGCAACGTTGCTGCAGCAGGTTTAGTTGTAGGAACATTAACACTAATGTTTCCATAATGTTGTTTTTTGTCTAATAGGGAACATTGTGTTAGCAAACATTCTAATAACTTTGTGAAGCAAACCATGATTACAGCAGATGTTTTTCGAACATTGCAGGAACGTTATCTTTGTAACATTAGACCTTAACCTTAGAACCTGTTGAATACTTACTGAACATTCTGATAACGCTTTCTGTTTGCTGGGTAGCAGTGTAGAAAGGCCAACTTCTTTTCACTTAAACATTCCCTGAAAAATATCCATTCTATATCACCATAGTTCCAGCCAGAACATGAAATTAGCCATTTAAGATTGTTAAATCTTAATTCAATTCAATGTAATTTAAGTAAAATTTATTTGTATAGTGCTTTTTACAACAGACATTGTCACAAAGCAACTTTACAGAAATCCGGATGTAAATCTAGATCCCTAATGAGCAAGCCAAAGGCGACAGTG
>JAOUQW010000034.1:3335505-3353005 GCA_028565825.1 Olivaichthys viedmensis
TTAGAGGGATGAATTTGTGGTTATGCGTCACCAACATAGTCAGGTTCTGCCTGATTGTGCATAGATACCACTAAACCCCTGTAACTGGAATTACTTTTTATTGTAGTGCTCTAGAGTTTGAAAGATGGATAAAACTACATAAAAACAGCTTTGGTAAGACTTTCTCTCATGTCTGAATCATTCTAAGACCTTTATTGTTAAAGTGTAAGTATATAGTAACAGTAGTTTGCAATACTAGTTTTAAATTCACACTATAATTGCATATTATACACATATGTTGCCCTTAGAATTCCATTATTAGTGGGTTTTGATTTCACTGCAAATAATTATATCTTAACAAGTGCAAACCTCTTGAATACACAGTAGGAGAATGCGTCTAATATTTCTGATGATGAGATTATTCTAAAATAATGATAAAACGATTCAACATATTTCTAGACTTTTTTCCTAATTTCAAGTTTGAAATTGTCGTCTTCCATTGCATGTATTTCTTAATCATTGTAGAATTATTTTGTAATAATCTCAAATGATGATAATCTCATAATGAGAAATAAGTAGATCATTTTGCCTATATTCAAGATGTTTTTACTTTCTAAGGTATTATTTTTTAGCAGTGTAAACAGTTCGTTTCTCAGTATAAAGAAACGTTTAGAAATGTTTTTCCATGGTTATCGACCACGTGCTACAGAAAACATTGAAGTATTCCTTTAAGACAGGGATGTGGCTCCTGCTTGAATGGAATGAAAACCTGCAGCCACACCGGCCCTTTGCGGATATGATTGGACACTCCTGCTTCAAGATAATAGGAGAAGACAAATATATGTTTGGTGTAGGAGCATTGGGGTGAGACCATACAGAATTGTATCATATCTCTGAAAGATAACAATCAGTAAAGCACAAATTGATATAATCTGATTTCCTCTGCATTCTCACTGACATTGTCTATTAAACAGCTCATAAGTCTCTCATAATTCCCTCTGCTTTTACTCTATTTGTCACAGACAGGTCAGAGTGTGTGTCCATGTGTGCGAGTGTGTCTGTGGATTTGTACTGACGGCGGCGCGCGTGCCATCCATCTTGCAAGCCACAGTGAGAGTCGGTAGGATGAGGGTATCTGCGGAGGGCGGCTAGAGGATAAGGGTGATTAGGCGCAGCATCCCCACTATTATCAGCACCTCACTACCACAATCTGTCTCTCTTTAAGCTCTGCGGCCTGGAAATACCTCCAACTTCTCATTTAGGGAGAGGCACACTGTGTGTGTGTGTGTGTGTGTGAGAGAGAGAGAGAGAGAGAGAGAGAGAGAGAGAGAAATAATTAGCATGATGGCTATCTTTAAGATCTGAGTAAATAACAGAGAAAACACACACCTACTCACACACTCTCTATCCAGACGCCTTATAAATCTCTATAAGGGAGGCAGCCATGCTTGTTGCGTTACCTTGCTGGTCAGACAGAAAATGTTGCCAGGAGCCAGAAACACATTTTCTGCATGTCAGGCAGGAAATGTGGCGTAGTCACTGAGAACGACGCACTCTTCAATTTGCCGTAATAGGGGTTAGGGTTAGATAACTAGAAATAGGCCCACTTATCATGATAAACATACAGGCTGCGTGTACTTAGATGAAGAAATTGAAGGAACACAAGAAATGAAGACGTATGCCTTCGTGTGGGTTCCTGGGTGTGAACGATGTTGAATTCGTTGGAAAAAGTGACGCTGCCCATATGGATGGTTTTAACCCCATCCCACACCGACACATGTTGATCACCAGAATAAACAAACCACATGGATATTGGTTTGGCTGTTAGCCTCTCTGAAGAAACACAGAAAATAACACCAACCCAAAATGTTCACGTTTAAAAGGGTTATGATCCGTAACTTCCGACTCGACACCACATGTGTGTCTATGTGGTTGTGCATGTGTGCTTGTGCGTGTGTGTGTGTGTGCGTGTGTGGGTCGGGACATTGGTACCGTAGTGAGGTCAGCCCGTGTGTTACCATGTGTGTCGCATTATTCCTGTCTTTACAACATCCAGCCTCTATCATTAGCGTCTAAAAACAACTTCTCTTTAAGTGCAGCAACGCACGTAACCAGGCATGGAGGCGAAAATGAGAGTGCATTTTGTTAAACGTGTCACGTTGTGCAGACTGTTTCCCACCCAGCAGAAGTTTTTAGAATAAGTGGGTGTAAAACTCTGTATTTAAACTGTTTGCAGCACAGGTGAGTCTCTCAAACCTTTTTTTTTTTTGGTTTGCACTAGACACATAACCTATTGCACATATACACATACACCTATTCCTAGTTATGCACATATTTTGTACGTGGTACATCGCCTTCCATCTGATCCTGTACAGTATTGCACTTTTTCCCTTGTTTTATTTTTGTAGACACATATATTCGTATATACGTAGGGTACTTTTACATTTGCATTTATTACAATTTTCTGTCTTAGCATGAGCACTCATCAGTACAAATAGCTTATACGTATATATGAAAATGTATATAGCTAATAAACGATTCTGATTCTTCTCCTTTTGCTCACAATCCAACATGGTCACACGATTGCAAATTTATTCAAGCTTGCCTGAGCCAGCTCATATGACTGGCTAAGGTTAGGGGACAAGAGATACACTCGGGCCTTCACGCTGCAGGTAAACAGTGAGCTCAGAATTAGTTATGGATATTAAGTATGGATAAGATGATTCAACACAAATCCAATTGATGATCCAATTTTTATTTTGTTTATTTTCATGCTATTTATTTAATTTAATTTTATTATTATAATTTTTTTTTTACATGTATTTATTTTCCGAGAAGTATATGCAACGAGATCAGAATTAGTTATAGATATAGACGATTCAATCCAAATCCTATTGGGTTATTGATTAGTTAAAGATAGAGTAGTTATAGATGTAGATTATTTAACACAGATCCAATTTTTTACCTCATATTATGACACAGATTTGTTTTTTTATTTTTCATGACAGTGTCCACAGCAAAAAATCACACTAAATCTGACATTTTCAATTATGACTTAGACCACTTTTGTATGTGGTCCTGAAATCTAATACTGTATCTGATATGTGTTACTACAACCTCAGTCTAAACAGTCAGATCGGAATTCATGCAACATTTATGTCAACCCAACTTGTATTTGTAATTGTACACCAGAGGGAATTAATCTTGGGTGAAATGTTGTTCTTGGTTATGGCTTCAAAGTAATTCTGTAGTGACGAATCTCATAAGATTTATGTATGTTGGCTTAAATCTTTGATTGTTGCCATAGAAACAAATGTCTTACTCTCGCTTGTTTTACAGACTTTCACAACTAGTTGCAGGTTTTAAATTGTATGATACATAATTTTTACGCAACTTGAACTTGTTCCTAGCATATATCTTGCTGATCTTCTGAAGCAGTACAGCCCATCATGAGCACTTTGCTCAGCTGAGGCAGGTCTACTGTTGATCCCAAGCATCACTCGCAACTCAGCCGGTAAATCGCCCCTAAACTCTTGAATAGTGATCCAGAGAACATTAGGAACGCTCTATACTCTGTAGGTGTTTTTAAATCCAGATTAAAAACATACTTCTTTAATTTTGCTGATTCTTATCTCTTGGGTCTTTTATCTTGTTAAATAGACTTTTCATGATTCGTAGTACTAGCACAATATTTATAGTCAATTCATTAGTGATTGTACGTTGGTTCTTTAATGTGCTTGATCATAAATACTTAGTTTTGACTTTCTGATCTTTTATATGTAAAGCACTTCGAGATTTTGAAATTGCTGCTGTCACCACGGATACTACAGTTAGCCAATGTCCTCCTCTGACCTTCCTTTATGTTGGTTTTCATCCATGTTGTTTGTTCCTGTCGTACATTTCTGATGTCAAGTAGCGCTGCACACCAAATGATGAAAAAAACTCCCACATGAAATCAGATTTGACTGGTCAAACTGAGTCGATAAAATTGTTCTCACATGTTAGAACTCTTACACATTTTGCATGAGATTGGGTTGAATCATCCATATCCATAACTAATACTGTCAGTACTAATGAGAGTAAAGGAATAGATCTCACTTAGAGTTGTATCAGGGCACTAATGTTAGTCCATGTCTAGCTTCATTTCCCTTTTGAAGTGGAGAGCAGGAAACATCTCGTTGAGAGAGGAAAGGAAGAGGCTTTTCCACCCACAGCGTCTGGACTCAGAACCCTTGGAGAATGAATGCACGAGTACACCATCCCTCCTGTGTTCTCCTCCCTCTGTCCGACCCCAGGTGGTAGAATAAAGGATGTATCCCACTGCAACAGGAATGGACTGAGAGAGACGGGGAGAGAGAAAGAGAGGCTGAGAAGGAGAGAGAGAGGGGTTATGAGAGGTTATGGAATGTAGACTGTCCCTCTATCCATTCATCTGCTCCATGCTGTCCTCAGCGTGGCCTTACACAGGAAGGACAAGACAAGACACACATGGGTCTCTGTCTCTCTCTCGCCGTCTCTCTCCCTCTCTGTTTTGTTCTCCTCCACCCAAACAGATCAGGTTCGTCTTTTCTCCTGACTCAGCTCTCCAGGCGTTGCTAACGGTCATTAAGAAAACCAAGCACAATGGAGGACCATTTCCTTACCTCTGTTTCCACTTATGCCTTCTTCCACACTAATATGGATGCATTTGAAATTTTTCGTATTAAAACGTTTTCCATCCACACTGAAGGAAGACGATTGTATTGAGCACACACACATTGAGCACGCTAGCCGAGCCAGGAAGTTTACGTAATTTTTCTGTCCAGCAGTTTGATGTGGTGCATGCTAGCAAAGATGGCTAAGTTAAGCAACAACAACAAAAAAAAGACTCTTTGTGCACTGAGCACGTAGACATTTGAATACAAAGTACTAGCAGGAATTCTGGATTCATATTGTAAACTCTGTTCAATTGCAAAAGAGCGACCAAAAACAGGTAACAAGACAGGACAATAGACAACAGAGTTTTAAAATATTTCTGGTTTCCACACTGCAATGAGAAAAAGATGCGCCTTCAGTGCTCGAAGTTCAAAGTTTTTTTAGTGTGAACGGAAGGCCAAAGACTTTGGAAACATATGTGTTTTCGAATGTATCCGTATCAGTGTGGACAAGGCCTGACAGTACACTGTTGCTTTACATAGCAGGCGCCCAGCTATGTAAATCTGCCTTTTTTTTTCTTTTCTTTTTTTTTAATGAAAAAAAGAGACAGTAGCTTCATATTTATATCCTTATTTTCCCCACAAGCAAAATTACCTGCAGTCATCATCTCTATTTTCAGCCCTGTGCGAATGCAGCCATTGTTCCAAGAGGCAAATGTTACTTTCATCATTTAGCCAAATGCCGTTATTGTGTCAGTACGACAATGAGAGGAAGTCGTTAGTCAGGAGCTCTGGCAGACTGTGGGCAGACTGAGCCTAGTGCCACACACACACACACACACACACACACACACACACACACACACCATTTGAAAACACACACACACACACAAACACACACACAAACCCAAGTCCATTACCATGAACTATTTTTATTTCATTAATAATTTATTTAATGAATTTTGTCAAATTTAAAAAAACAAATATGATTCTTCACTAGAAGTCACTAGAAGTGTGTTTGTATTATGACTCACAATCCATAGTGGACTGCACTGAGTCAATATCAAGTGTTACTTGTTAAGATACGACAATTAACACCAAGTCCCCTATTTCCATGATCAAGACATAAGGGCAAAAATAAGAATTTGATTTGATTTCACTAATAAATTCCATGTGGAAATAACCAGCTTGCTTACAAAACAACAAATGTCTTCTTGTGCACTTTCTTTCTTCTTGTGCACTTTTGTGGGTGTTCACTCACATGTGTTTACTCTAGGACATAGCATTTATATCGGCTAATTCCTCGTTTCTATTTTTCGTCTCTAATCAGTTTGGAGAGTCTGGTATTTAATTATTTTTGTAAGACATTTTATTGATTCTATCAATTTGATGATGTTCAATAAGAAGTAATCAGTCATCTGCCTGATTCACATTTAGTAGCCACAACTGAGTTGTTTGTTCTTTTTTGTTATGAATAAAATAGACTTTTAAGGCTTTGCTTAACATCAGGAAAATAAAGAGGACCAAAGTGAGTTGGAAAATCTGGCAGATTTCGAATGTCACACCCCTGTTGCACCAGTCCACCCACATCAGCAAAGGCACTTTCAATTCTGACCTCGAAAATAGAAACTGAGTGCAAACAAAAAAAAGAGGCTTACACCAAAACAAAACAAAATTGCAATATGCTGGCAGCATTATACCAGCAAATTACACTTGTGTCCTCATGAAAATATAATGTTAGGAGCGCTACCGTTTGAATCATTGTAAAAATGAAGCATGTAATGTGCAAACAGGAACTTCTGATATATTTTGATTTCATGAGAGTATTTCTCAAACAGCAAAAAAAAAAAGACACTTTAGTGAGAGAAATTTGATATGTATTTTCTTTTTAAATAATTATAATCAACCGAGGAAAGTTTTGTGTTACTTTTTCACAAGCAAAAAAAACCCCCCCAAAATAGTTTTTGATACTGGCCTCAGACGTTTGGACCCTGCTGTACCATGCATATTTAATGTTTAAGCAAAAAAAGATCTGCTTTTGAACCGCATTGGCAGTAACTCCATAAAGCCATTTCAGTAATCAATTGTGTTTGTGCCTTGTGTGAAAACATAATGTCAAGCCAAATTTAGGTGCGTATGACCATTTTTAGACCAATCCTGTCTACCTGCGGCAAGAGCTGATCTCAGATCAGTCTGAAACCTTTTGGCTCGCTATGGGCAATAAACTCTCAGTAGCCTTCAGTGCTCATCCTGCTCCAGCCATCAGTCTCTCCTCTTTTGTCTCCCGTATAAAATACAGCCGGGGCTCGATCACACAATACAATCGCAGTGGTTCAGTTTAATAAATAACTGTATTGTCTTGTGATTATTCACGGCACCTGTACAGCAGGGGATCCTTCACTGGTGGCACTCGGATAGAAGTGAGGGCACTTAGGGTCATTATGTGTTGCTGTGTCACCGTAGCTTACAGTACGGCCTGTGACATTTAAAAATATGAGCTAATCCAGTGGGCTTTGCTCGCTGTTATTATATTGTCATTATTTCAGTAGCAACAGGAGCCAGTACATGATTAATTGGATGCTATTAAAGGGAGGTGGATCCCTCCCCTTTCATAACTGTAACAATGAAGATTGAATTCATCCCACACACACACACACACACGCAATATAGCATTTCACTGAACGAGGATGAATCATTTTAGTCATCGTGTACAGGGTAAAGACAATAAAGAGATGACAATATAGAGATTAATGTTGCTTGAATTACTTGAAGTTTTAAAGGAAGAGAATACAGTTGATCTCCAGTTGATGTGCTTGTCAGTGGGAAAGTGACTAAGAGGGGGATGGACACACACACACACACACACACACAAGGACTGTTTGTGGGAAGACGGTAACATGGAGAATCCATTTCATGATCTCAAGTAAGCCGTCAAACCGAGCAAGTGAAGCGTCTGATTGGCTGTGACGTTCCTGTGGTGATGTCTAGCTGTGTGGTATTAAAGGGTTTATTTTCTTATCTCAGCCTGAAAAAGAGACAGCATTGAACATGCGCGCACACACACACACACACACACATTTCATTTATAGGTAATTCTACACGAGTGGTGCAAATACAAGGTTGATAAAGTGTGACTTTTTCTTCTTTTACATTGAAATCTTTTTTTTTTACCTTTGTGTTGAAGTGTAACTAAAATGTATAAATTGACTAAGCAAACCTTTTGATGTACTTTCACAATTGGAACTAATTTCAGACAATTTCCCTGAATCTGTCAATCCAAAAACATGTCAGAAATCCAGGAATAAAATGCTAAACTAATAACGTTTTTAATTCGTGTTTACTGAAATTTTAAAGAACAAATTTTTCTCTATTGTTTTTTGGTTTGGGCATGGTTTTATCTGTTAAGGTAATTCACAATATTTATTTGTTTACTCTATTAGAATTTTATTTTGTGTACCGAACATAAAAAACAGATGTCAAATGTTGAAGATGGAAATTTCTTATAAATCATAAGCCACTTTCTAGTCATACCTTTATTATTAAATATTATTATTGTTATTTTCTATTTTTCTACAAAAAATACGTGTTTCGGTAGTGACCTTAACGTTTCCTAACCTAAATATAAAAACAATAATCTGCTCCCTTTCAAACAAGTACATATATTTACATCTTCCCTCTTGCTTTCGCCCTACATTTCTTTCTCTTTCTTTCTGTAGGTATTCTTTATATTGTAGTGGCTTGTATCCGGTCATCTGATCCTCTGCCTATAGGTACCCACTCTTTCTGCTCTGCTCTTGAACCTATTTGCCTCTATTTAGAAGACTCTTTCTCTCAATAGCTCTATCAGTGAAAAGTATAACATTAGGATATTTTACAGTTATGTACAATGCACACTGGTTTACAGAGAATCTGAATTGACAACTAAATGTCACTACCAAAACAAATAGATCAATACTGACATGAATGTTTTGGCTTTCACTGTTTCGGTTGTGACAATTCAGGCTAATTTATGAACATTAATCTTACTTATACTCAGGTAGGTGTTTGGTGGACTTTCACAAAATTTCACATATAGCACGTAAAAAAAAAAAAACACTCCACCACCGTACACCAAAAGTGGTACATCCTGAAACAGAGACACGACTGTTCTCTGGGTGGACAGAATTGGCTTTGAGGGGGACATTAAAGAGTCTTTAGTGGCATTTTCGTCTCTGAAGTGTCATGTGTGTTTTGAGAATGGCCTGGCACTGTTTGGCAATATACGCTGGGCATCCAGTCCTATCCTATATCCTTAATGAGGACACAAACTTCTGTTTTCTGTGTCCACTCACCAAGTCGTACCCATCACACACACATACACATTCATGTACACTAATACACACCATACAGACCTCTCCTGTCAGTGAGTCTGGTTTTTGGAGTGTCAGTAATTAGGAGGGCTTCGTGACGTTTCCCTCAACCTGTTCGGACCTACATTAAGGCCTTGAAACTTGTGTGTAAGTTGTAGATAGACAAAAAAAAAATGGGTAAACTGTACGTTAACAACAAATATGGATGAAAACTGATCTATGTACGAAACAACAAAGCTAGCGATGTACCAGGAAACAGGACAAACTACATTATGCATTTTTCTATACATTTACGCATTAGTTTGATGGTGGAAGGAAATGGTCCACATTGACAAACTGGGGCTTGCCACTTAGCCTGATATCTCGAGTTTCACACAATTTGGGTGTCTTTTGGATCTCAAGATATAATTTCTTTAAAAAGTCTTTATGGTGCATGAAAACCTGAATTCTACCACAATGACTCATTTTGCTGAAGCCAGAACTAATCTGGCCTCCGTATTTTGGCCCGTGCTTCCTAACAAGATGGTATATACACATAACATGTAAATGTTCTTCTCATATCAGTAATTTATTCTGAAGAATATATATATATATGTATATATATAGTAGAATAATGGTTGACCTTGGACAGAGTTTTAAAAAGCTATAGCTCACTTATTTGAAAAGAAAAGAAAAGAAAAGAAAAGAAACGTAGTGGAATCTAGATTTCCACATGGGGACACTGACAAAAAAATTATATTAAAATATAAACAAACAACTAAACGTAGAAATAAAATATTTAAAAGCAGTCTAAAACTATGCTTTGCAGTTAATTTTCTTCAGGGACAGAAAAGGCACTGCATACAAGGAATATCCCATTTCTTTCACTTGAAGAATTAAGAAGCAGAAATGCTCTAAAGACAATGTTAAATTTTGCCCCCACCAGAGGGAGGGGGGGTCTGGGTTAACTGAGGACAAGCCATCGGCCTCTTCTTGCATCTAACAGAAGTAATTCTGGAGAACTAGTGACAGGGGACAACTAGCTGGAGAGTGGGCGTTGGCTAAATTGGAAGAAATTGGGTAAAAAAAAGTAATGCAAATTTTGTACAATGTTTAACAAGCAAAGATTTTGTTGAGTTTCACATTAATTAAGTCGAAGAAAACTGTAGCTACTGGCGGTAACCCTGCCCACACCATAACCCTAGCCATTCATTACTTACAAGTTGGCATGTGTGCGTTCTTATAAATTTGAACTTGTGAGACCATAAGACGTTTTTTATAGCCAGTGCTGACAAAAGCACACTTTTCCCCTCTCAATCAAACCCTCTTTCTCTGGTTGTCTCAAACTCTCACACTCCCATCCTCACTATAATCAAGCCAGTTTATTTTCAGCCTGAGCAAATAAATGGGATTTAACTCCTATGAGTACCAGAGGGAGCATATATATTTCCAAGTAGTAGAGGGGGGACAATCATCCAGCTCGGGGAGCTATTGAGAAAAAGTCCCCTGGTGTTATGGTGAACACAAACACCCCTTTTTTGAAATGGAAACACACGAAGTGGGCAAAAAAACCACCCCAGCGTGCACGAGATAGAAACTGGAAAAAAGGAGCAGGGGAAAAGGTGTCTTTATTGCGCCTTTCCTTTGAACAACATCGCTATAGATAGAATCGCAATTCACACTGGATTTGGCTGTTCCTGCTGCAGAGTTTCGGAAAATAGCCGAGACTTCAAAAGAGGCCGAAATGGCAAAGAGTGGAATGTCAGGTAGCTGTGTGTAACCCCACGACATGTTCCACTAATCTCGGAACATACCGGCTACATGAGATGGGTTTGGAAGTGAATGGGTGTCTGCGGTATGAATGGAAGAAGGTGAGCGAGGCCAAACAACTACTGTAAAACTCTGACGCACGAACAAAATCTACCATTAACAATTCAACATTAAATTTCCACTCATTAACTTTTTTATTTCCTGTTCCAGAGACTTGTGCACTGATTGTTTTTTTTTTTCATTCTGGTATTAATAATCAAATTCTGATTTGAAGCACAACTGAGCTATTAATAACAGCCTTCCCATCCATACATATGCACAGTGGAACAAAGTACTGTGCCTTTAAGACCATGGGGCCACGAGACGATACAGTGGCTCTGTACCTCGAACAACATAAAGTGTAAATAGTGCAACAAGTGTGGGACAAATGTGAGCAAATGTAGCATAATAAAATAAATACAGTATTTACCCAAACAGGACAGTACGGTTAAACAGAAAGTAAACACTAGTTACATAGAACAATATGAGTAACATCAGGATAAACCAGGCAGCATAATTGACTGCTTGACTGAAGAAATTGCATGTGATGTAGACAAGGGTTTCAAAACACCGGCCATTGGGACACACTGGCCTGTACAATTTCAAGGTTTCCCTGCTTCATAATTCACTTGACCCAACTTATTAAGGGCTTAAAGGAATACTTCAGCATTTTCAACATAATCTCTATCTGACACAGCTGTAGTGTATGTGTGATTACCATGGACAGGAATTTCAGCACGTTTTCCTGTACTGAGAAAATAAATAAAAAAAACTGTTGAAACTCACTTGTAATAGAAATCTAAGGGCACTTGTTGAACTCAATATACTGCCATAAACGTTTAAAATGTGGGACTGACTCTTAGAGGGAAAAAAAGGTTCCTCAGAGGTTCTTTGAGTGGTTAATGGTTTTAGATTTCTAAAGGGGTTCTACCTGGAACCTTTAAGGGTTCCCCAGATGAACAAACTGATTAACCCTTATGGATGCTACATTTAACCTTTTTTTCCTAAGAGTGTATATCATTTCAAAAAGTGTAGACAAATTCAAAACTTGGGATGAGACAGACATGAGAAAAAGTCTTACCAAATCTGTTCTTATATAAATCTAGTTTATCCCTCTCTGAGAACCATTAAAGGTTCTGTGTAGAACCCAACCACAGAGTGTTACTTTTTCAAAGAGGGTTCAAATAACCCTTGAAAAGCCTTTTTTTCTGAGAGTGTAATTTTATCCGACTTTCCAACAGTAGAGCAATACATTAAAAAGCAATTCCAGTTACTCACGCTTTCCCGAAGATTTTGTCGTATTTCTGTGCGATCAAACCTACGTACGTTGGTGACGCATAAACACAAATTGTTCCCTCTGAAAAAGTACTTCCATCTCTGAAAGGATGAATGATACACTTACAAAATCCCCCAAAAAAAGGTTAAATCTAGCACCCTTAAGGATTCTTCAATTTGTTCCTCTGGGGGAACCCTTAAAGGTTCTAAGTATAACCTTACAACAGAGGGTTTCCCCTTTAGAACGGGTTGCAAGTAGAACCCCTTTGTGTACAGTGTACAGATACTATGACTGAAGAATTAATGAAAGCATTCTACAAATATACATTTATCACGTAAACGCTTATTGACATGACAACTGCCCTTATACGTCCATTATAAGTGTGTTTTGATTAAACAGGTTTTCCATTCTTTTCTCAGTACAGGGAAAAATGTCGGAATACTTGTCTGTGGCAATCGGCTATATGCTACAGATGCGGTAGATAGAGATTAGGTTGGAAAATGCTGAAGTATTCCTTTAATATTAACTGATGGGTTAGATCAGGTGTGCTAGAAGTAGCAAAACCATGAAACTGTGCAGGCCAGTGGGCCCTCAGGACTAGAGTTGAGCCTATAAAAATATTCATAATTAAGTAAATGTGATGGAGACCATCATAAAAAGCAGTACATAAGGAACATACATAGTAAACATAAGATCTATAAAGAAAGTCCTAAGTGGTAAATATCTATGTCCAGTAAGATATTGGCGTGCTATTAAGTGCTGATGTGAATAGTGTTAGTGGAAGGCTTTAGGTTTCATATGTCTATAACAGACTAGGATTCAGCAATGTCATATGATCTCTCATTGACCACACAGCATAGCCCACAGTATATGACATATGGAGTGATTACACTGCAATAAGTAGACTTTATTGCTTAATAATCTGTCATTGAGTGGAAGAATGGAGAGCTAAAGTCCACTGACTTTATAAGAAGGCAGGGCTGAAATCTAAGAGTTCATATGGTACATCATTCAGTACGAAACCAAAGTTATAGGCCGGGGTTTGAAAAGTCAGTTCACTATAATTATATAAGGTGGCCTTGTTGCTTATAAAGTCACTGAGTCAGTATGAATGTGAGAATTTCTCACACTGAAAATAGTTGCAGCTGAGAACATAACTTCTCTTTTTCTCATCTGGACGTAAACTCGAGGTCGGTCATAAATCACACTCGAAAATGTCCTTGTGTGCCGTATTTCGAGTTGCAAAATGTAAGTAATGCTTGAGAGACTTATATTTCTGACAGGAGTACACAAAATAAATATTTAAGTCATTTTACATTTTGGCACTTCTAATTCCCTAAATAGGCGCAGGTCTATCAGGTAGACTGGTGTTGCGCTGTAAATCTATCCGGCCTGACTGCGGCAAGTCGAGGGTCACTGAAGAGTCATAGATTTTGAGGAGGTATAAACCGGTTTCTTTATAGCTATCCCAATTGTTGTGTGTTAGAATTATGTGCATTGTATTAGCTCTAATGAAGGACGTAAATTCTCAGTTTTACGAGTGGCCCTTTACGAGGCAGGGGAAATTGTAAAATACGCGTTTTTTTACGTTAGCCGTGTTTGTCACCCTGCCACCGGAGTTCACACACGTTGTTTTCATTAACCTGCAGACGGCTCCATCAGGGGTGTGAGTGTCTGCGGGTGTGTGAACGGCTGAGCACCTTCCTTTCCGTACCTGACATTAATAGACAGCTCTACGTGAGCGACGTGGGACCAGAATTATTACATTCTCACAAAGTTTTAGTGAGTGATAGGCTTCCTGAACCAATAACCAATAACTGTCTTCTACGCCTCTGTTCCACTGACTTTGCTTTGCTTTGATGGCACAGTAATGTTAAGACATTATTTTAGGTCTGTGAAAATGTGGCTGTAGATCATCAGTTCCAAATCAAGTCCTGCTGGGCCAAAAGACGAGACAGTTTTCTCAGACTTCTAATTTGGATCATCAGCTAATTATCCATATGTATGTGAGTTTAAAGATGGCTCTTAAGTTACTTTACTGCCCATGTGTAACTACATAGTTAGCCTGATATTAATATGGGTATAAGTTTCAACTAACCAGTAATATGATGCCCATAAATGTCACTTTAGGATTGATGAGCACTTGTAAACTGATGGAAAATTATCAACACTTTCTTCTATTGGTTTTCCTGTCTCTCCCTCTTTCCTCTCTTTAATTGTATCAACACTTTTTCAAATGTTAAACAGCTTTAAACCCCCCTCCAAAAAAACAAGTTTTGCCATCCAATATCTGTTCCAAATGTGTACTTTCATGTAAATTTTGCATGTCTAGAAACTGACCGCATAATTGTATAATATTAGCATCATTTTAAAGAATTCATACTTTCGGCCCTCCATCTGCTTTTCACCAATGGGGTGTTGGCTCTCGCTCCAGAGCCGGTGTGTAATCTCGGACCATTACGCACATTTCCACAACGGCTCTTGGCTGGCAAAATTGGTTCAGTTCCACCAAAATGCTTCTGATCTGGAACCATGAACCGATGACACCATTGTCTTAGGGGTGGCAAACATTTGCCTGGGGTATTTTTGTGAATTTTTTTTTTTTTTAATTGATATCGCAATAACAAATCAAAGGTCCTATGAATTCAGTAGTCATAATGCATTATAAATGCATTTATAATGTGATATACAGCATACAGTACATAATACCTTAATAATAATGCCTGACATAAATCTGTATAAATGCTCTTTGGTTATAGTTACTGTATGTATGCAGCACTTTATAAAGCATGAGTACTGTATTTGACCTCATAATGTCAGGTTACATAGCGCATTATAATATCTGTTCATAAAAACATTGTAAACACCAATGATGTAATGTGCTATAACACAGGCTCTGGTATAGTATCTGTACCGCAAGTTATAATGCAAGGTTAAAGTGCATTACAATATTAATGAATACAATGTTCTTATGAACAGATATTAAAATGCTCAATGTAAGCTGACATTATGAAATTATTAACTCATGCTTTATAAATTGATCTGCATGTAACTATAACTACCTATAAGCATTTATGCAGATTTATTGCATACATGTAAGGTATTGTGTATGCTGTATGACACATTATTAACGCATTTATAATGCATTATAAATGCTGGATTCATAGTAAAATGACCCTTTTACTGGTAATTGTAATGCATTTAATAGGAGCTACATTGTTAATGCTAATCCTAATCAAATATTGTTTGAGCAGCTGCAAGTACAACTTGTAAAATCCTCCCCAGTTGTTTTTTATTATTTATTATTATTTTAGTAAACTCCCATATCTGATTACGTAATGGTTCAGCTCTCAAACTGGTGGAAACATGGGTCGATATTTAAAAAGGTTCTCTGGTTCTCTGAAGCAGCACCAGCTCCGGCAAGCATCGATGGAGCTATATAACAGGAGTGGAAGGTAGCCAGAAGAAAACTCCTCAACCCTCTGATTGACAAATCAACCAATTACAGGGGAAGTGATGATGTCATCATTTCTTACTCTGCGCTTTTCAACTCTAAGCATCCTGCCACATTTCACATTCACGGGCTTGACCTAAATGAGAGAATAGAAGCGAGAGAGAGAGTGAGAGAGAGAATAAAGATTGAAATATCTCCCAGGGACATTCTGCTTGCTATTTTAGAACAGCTCTTATCTCCTCCCTGTCAGCCTGTTAATATAGGGATGAACAATATTTCATGAAGGGCAGTTGAATGTGCCTCGGCTGGCACACACTCGCTCCTCTTTCTCCTCCTCATGCCCTCGTCTGTCTTTTGTCCCCCCTCTTTTTTCCCCCTCCCTGTCAGATGAATCACGGGCTAGCAAGGGAGGGTGAGAAGGCGATAAGCCCCTCTCTCATTCCTCCTCCTCTCCCCTGCACTCGTTTGCATTTTCATATCAATAATCGGGCAATTTCCCTACATGCTAATCCATCAAAGCAAGGCCAAGCGTAATCCAGGGCGGAAAGGAGCTCCGGAGGCTCCAGGTGAAGCGCTCTTGTAGGAAGACATTTGTTCTCCTGAGCCGCACACAAAAGCCCTCTCTGTCTGGCACGATCGATCGTGGGATGGGATGGGGGGGGCTCAAATCAGTGAAGAGTTGCTCGACAACCCGCACCTGAACATCACCTTTATTCTCCGCAAGCCTCGGCTGCAAAAAACAGCAAAATGAACCTACTCAGCTGCTACGGGCTTGCCCTTTGTCTGTATATATAGGCAAAGTGCTTACCTCTCCTCTGTGAAAAGATGAACAATGCGAAGCAAGGGGTGGAAAGGAGCGAGAAAAAGAATATCAGCAGGAATGTAATATCTACAAATGCTGACAGGGTTGAATTTCAGAGCCGTATTTTAGATTACGCGAGCTTTGAAAAGGAGAATTTTGCCGAACAATGAGATTGTGTTTTTTTTTATTTTAATTTCTCTCTAATCTGCCTGCTATGTAAAAGCCATGTTCCAGCTCTCAGGGCTCATCTCAGCCCTGACTGTTTTGGAGGATTTACAGATGCTAACAGTACTCTTCAGAGACCTACGTTAGGCCTACAATGAGAGCGCGAGTTGGAGAGGGAGAGCGAGTAAAGTGAAGCAAAGCAAAACGAGAAGGTAAAACTTGTGACGTCTCATTAGTAGCACATTTATCATCTCCTGTGTGTGATTTAAAACAATGACTGGGTCAAATCTCTTTAGCTACCTCCAGGGAAATCAGTGTATGTCAGTGCTGAAGCCAAAAAAAAGTCATCTTGCCTCTGTCTCTTTCTTGCAATTTATTCCGCTATAAAGGTGGTCAGCTGGTCGCTCTGCGTTGATGATTTTACATTCCTCCTTATGAAACCTTGGCTGACTGTCTGTCTCAATTCACTACCTTAACGCACACTTGTCCCTTCTAATCCCAGGCGCTAATGTTCACATGGAGCGTCCGTCCGCCCAGCCGGCGAGTGTGTAATGCAAATGGTCTTTAGCGAGACAGCGAAGCATGCGAGACATAGCAAATTACACTCCCTAACGCCAGTAATTACGGCTGTACCGACACGCCAGGAGAAAGGAACACGCTCAGAACAAGGGAGAGATGATGTATTAGAAATGTTATTAATGTGCCTCCAAGCAAGGTCAGAGGACGCGGACAAGATGGTTGAATGTGAAAGTATATGAGAAGCCACGGACCATTGGGGATGCATGCTAAACGTTTCTTAATCACTGATCACCTTTAGACTGTGTTATAAAAATATGAAGGGGGTTCCTTTTGAGCTCATATTACACATACGTTTCAACTGTTGTCAACGCACAAAGGCCCTGATTAACTAAAGGTTTACGTGTGTAAAAACACAAGACAACTTAATAACACTTGCATCCAGCCTGATATATTAACTACGGAGGATTGTGTTTTTTTCAAATGAGCAAAATAACACGTCTTGTCCGTTTTGTTTGCCTTAAGGAATATGCAATT
>JAOUQW010000034.1:3359716-3380726 GCA_028565825.1 Olivaichthys viedmensis
CAAATAAAATACGGTAGTGGTCTTTGGTTCATGTGTCCTCACACACCAGCTCACACGTGACACACAGTCAGATTATACTAATTTCAGATGCTCTCATGACTTCTTATCTGCCGTTTTTGATCACCCAAACGATAAATCTGAACCTTTATTCCAATAAACACTTAAGGCACCTGAACCCCAGTCACAGATCACATGCTCATCTTGCCCAGGCCACTCTCTTCCAATATATATAAAGACCTACATACATTAAAAAAGAGTGTTATTTTAGTATTTTATATGTTTGAGCTGTCATAAACCAAACCCCACTCAATCCCAAAGCCCTTGACGCTTTCATGACTTAATTTTTGTTTGCATTTTTGCAGACATTGATCCTAAATTATAGCTCACCAACATCCGTTGGCCCAAGATCATAACACCAATTCATTAGCCGCTGGCACACGGACCTATCCTGATTTTCAATAAACTCTCTAAAGCTGATAGACAGCAAGAGAGCGGCTGTCATGAAAGAACTTCTATTTCACAGGCTGGCACCTGTTCAAGCAACCATATGCTGCCATAATCTCTTAAAAAGCAACATCCAAGTCCAAATTTAATTATGTAATAGCACAAACGCAGGCAGAGTGCAGACGCAGCAGCTCGACCAGCTGCTAACCAGCCTGGAATTCTCACTTCCTCCATGAGCTCATAGCTAAGGGTTGATTCTTTGAGGCAATGCAGACAGACACATTTATCTGGAGTTATGGCCTGAAATATTTCTCTGTAATAAATTTGTCACTGTCCATATGCCTCTCACATGAGCTCCATTTACTTGTTGCCTATCAGTGGAACGTTTGGGTAAAGTGACAGTACTGCGCTGGATGAAGAGTTGCCAGTTGTGTCGCAGTCATAGGAATCCACACATAATGCACTGTGTAACATCCAAATCCATCCATTTTCATAAAGGCACGGACTCTCGTTCCTGGTCTTCCCCCTGTTTTAATGCAGTGTGCATTTCCTGTGGGGTGTTGATGGACGGTGGATTTTTCGACAATGATACTCCTGATTCAAATCATGCAAGGCATCTCAAATTTAAGGGTGAAGCGAGGGTATGCCATCCTCCTGTGAAAAAAACCCCAAAACAAACACCCTCCTGCACCACTCTTCTTGTAATAATCAGAATCAGAATCACTTTATTGGCCAGGTACATGACTTGTACTAGGAATTAATGCCATACCCGTTGGATTAATGTTGTTATGCTACATCACTGGTATCTGTATTTCAATCCACATTTACAATTGACACACCATGTTGCCATGGCCATGTAAACCCAATAAACTTTGGATCGGGTAAAGCAAGCGCAATGGCAGAGGAGGTGGTTAGGTAGAAATTAAGGTTGCCAGATTGCATTAACTGTTTCCAACATAATCACAGTTTAAAAACTGCCAAGTTGACTACAAACCATCTCAAACTGTGGCCAAGTTACATTAGAATTATACTATCAGCACAAGATTATTTGTTTTCAGACCAATGGGATTAAGAATATTCAAACTTGTGAGACACATATCTGGCAAAATAAGAAATGAACGCTTTTTACCAACAATGCAGTGTAATGTTTAGTAGTAGTGACTTCTCAAATTGAACACTAACATTTTGCACTAAACAGAAATGACATGTGGACCCTGTGGTACTTCACACCATGGACCCGCATGAGAACAGCCTCCACAGGAACGACTCAAAATGTCCACCCTAAATCTTTGCTAATTTGCGTCCATGGTGTAGCAGCATTCTCACTTGGTGTGCTGATTATTAAGCCAAATTTAAACTGAGGCTGCCTCTGATGGCTCCTTCCAATAGAGCAGGATGAGATCACTTAGCGCAAGAACTGTCCACACTTCATTTTTTGTCAGTTTAGTAATTCATGCAGGTATTAAAGGTACACTACATTTTGCCGAGTTTCCCCGTGCGAACACACTACTCACACTAATTGTATGTGAAGTAGCTACAGTTTTAGTGCCAATTAATTTATTCTTTCATTTTTAATATTTTCAATAAGGCCAGTCTAAATCTCTATCTCATTTCTCTTCCGGGGTTCATACAAATTTTTCTAAAGTGACATTTAACCATTTTTCCATCACTTTTATAGTGGATTATCAGACTTTTTTCAGTATAATACAGATCAACATTTGAGCACAATATACTGTAGGCTACGTCTCATGGCTTTGGCATAAACTGGGGAGTTTAAAGAATAATTTCTACCTGGCAGGAGTTGAATAACATTAGGTCCTGAAAACGCACTGAAAACTACTAGCTAGTTAGCTAATGTTACACACTGCATTTATTTGGGCAGTGCAGGCTCAGTGGGCAAACAAAACACACAAGGAAAAACTAACCATATGTAAAATTCTGAAACTACGAAATGCTTTTGTCTTCTCCCGAATCAAGCGCTCTCCAGTGGTTTATTCAAAATGAAGCACATTTCAAACCTTGAAAAACATGATTTTGAACATCTTTATGAACCCTGTACTTGCGGAGGTAACTAGCCTACAGCAGATAATTAAAAATGTAACAAAAATAAACAGTGCTGGAGTTCTGATGTCTACAGAAATATTCCAAAGATTTTGAATCACTTCTTTCAACAAAGGCTCAGAAGACATGATACAGAAGTACTTGAAGTACTTTAGATGCTTCTGTTAATTCAGGCTACTTTGCTTATGGTACTGTGTGCTTGCATGCAGGTGATAAGATTGCATTCCTTCGCACAATACGTTGAGCTGGTATTGTGCTACATCTGCACCCTGCAGCTTGCTATGGTTCACCCTAGCATTAGAAAACACTCAGCATCCTTTTGTGCCCCTAACCCACGAATTAAGTGAGACTGAGACAGGACATACTAATCGGAAAACTTCTCCGAGCCTGAGATATGTACACAATAAAATAGGTTTGGAGAGAGTTTGGCTAACTCATTTGTTTCCTAATCAGCAAAAGTGCTTAAGATTACAACTCTAGATTTATCGTTCTACAGCATAAAAATGGGGGCAGACGTTAAGCTTGTCATGGCATATTGTCAGAATCAGCAGCAACTTTTCTGTAAGATGGCTTACTTTTAGCAGTTGTATTTTTAGAGACAAGTCAGATCCCGGTCTAGAATGAATAAACAAAACTGTAGGGAGCATTGTTTGTAGATAAAAAAACACAAAAAAAAATGGATATTTTTAATGTTATAATCCATGCAGATGTTTGTTTTGTGCCAGAAAGTTGCAGAAGTACTTCTCAGGAGGTACATAAAAAGCATTCCTAAGCAGCGGAGTTGCTCTCAGAGAAAATACCTCAAAGCGGTTAAGATAATGCACAATTGTCGTGTGGATTGAAGTGCAATCTCTCTCCCACTTCCCCTCGCAGATAAGTGCTCCCATTGATGAGACCTGGCACCCTGCTCTTATCTCCCAAACACTTTGCAGCAGGAACAGAGCGCACAAATAAAGTCCCACCAGATTGTAATGGTAATACATCCGCTTTAGTCGCAACTCCCCCAAAACTGCAACATCTCGTCTGTTGGCAAACAATAATGTAAAACGTTATTTTAGTCGCGTAAGCAATTTTTCTCTTTTTTTAATAAATGTTTCCAAGTTACTGTTTCAGATATTTCAGAGTAAGAGCATCTGTTCTGTGGTAGACGTCTTTAGTTACATTGTCACAGTCGGATACAAGTGCAGAGTGTTTATTAGAACTTTACAATCCAAATGCAGAACATGAGGTTAAACACCAGTAAACTGAGCAATGCAGGCCAAATGGGCAGAGACAAAAGACAGGCAAAGGTTCATACATGATCCAAAGGCTCAGTAATGCAAAGTGACACAAAGGCAAGACTTTGACATGTAGGAGTGTTCTCACAGGTGAATAATGAGTGACAGGTGTCAATCATTGACAGGTGAGTGACAGGTGTCAATCATTAGCTGGGCAAGTGGCTTAATAGACCGGCGACGCAAAGTTCTGGAAATCATAGCCAGGATTAGGACTGGACTGGGATGTGACATTAATAGTATGTAGCCAGAGGTCCAGGGGTTTATTTAGAAAAAAAAGGTTGAGTGTAAAGGTTTACACACCCTTAGGGAAAAAAAAAAAAAAAAACTCAAAAAGTATCAATTTAAAAAATATATAATTTCTCTAATATCATTTATCTTCTTTCCTGAATGTCATATAAATATTCTCTAATAACTTGTGTGCCCACCCTTTGCCTTTATAACTGTATATGAGTCGCTTCTGGTTCCTCCTAGTCTAAAGACTAAGAGGGTCAGTGCAAAACTTTTACTTCTTCCTTTTATATTTTTATTTTAAATTATTATTTTTTGTTAATTTTGCCTTAGGTTTTGGATTGTTTTCTTGTTGCAGGGTACACACATTTTATTTTTTTACTTTTTGGAATGGGATTTTTTGGTAAATAAATTCTAAAACATAGATACAATTTTCACTTTTCATCCAGAAAGCTTGAGGGATGCAAACATTTGCACTCAACTGTACACATTACTGGGAAATGCAGATATGTAAATATAATATTTTTATTTCATTTTTTTTTATCAAAATAAACAACACACTTATTCACTTATCATTATCTATTTGTTATTTTCTGTTTTATTTATTAAAACATAAAAACTTTTTTCAAGGCATATTGTCATCTGTGCCAAGTGAGCTCATCTTCCTAATGCACTTTTACCTCCACTCCACAGTGGGGCGCTTTGCTGTAAGACTCTCTCAACGTAATCCTTGCTAGCCAGATTTTCTCCACACCCCACTCTGCTTCCTCTACTTAATGCAATTTAGTGCCTTTGACGTGTGCGTGCATGTCTGTGTGTATGTGTGCGTGTATTTGTGAGTTGTGTTCCACTCAGTCTAAGCCAGTCAATGTGATCTGAATTCATTAAAATGAGTTTCTTGCAGCGGCCAATTGATTTGCATTATGTACACCTTGTTTGAATAATTACTCAAACGGCTGATATATTTCTCAAAAATCCCTTTTGTGTGTTTTAGGCGGCGCTGCTGTCAGGGGTTTGTTATGTCTCTTTGAGGGAGACACTTTCACGTGATGAAAATCCAGATCGATAGAACTGTTTCTTTACCTTCATACACTGCATGCACATGAGGGAAATAAGGCACCATTTTTCATTCTCAAATGTTTATATGGATATCATTCTTTATTTAGAACTGTTTTTAAACGTGACATGAATGCATACATATTCAGAGGCATTTAACTTAAACAGCTGATAAAGTACTTCAGAAATGTCCTGTTTCTCTAAAAACCGCATACTACACTAAACATTTCCAACCTATACATGTATATATGTTTCATGCTGTCACGGTCTCCCCGCCGTGGAACTCCCCAGCGGGCAGCGCGTGCCGGTCGTCATGGCAAAGCCATTAGCCATGTGTTCACGTATGTGTTGGTCTAGTCCCGCCCTGTCTAATTATGTCAAGTGCATCCACCTGTTTCCTGTCTGTTTCCTCTGATTAGTGATTGTATAAGTATCCCCGTGTTCCAGTCCTGTTTTGTCATTCGCTGTTAATGTTGTGTTTGTCTGTAATGTTATCTGTTTAGATTCAAAGTGTGCAATAAATGTTGTTTAGCGGCTACGCGTTTGTGTCCAGCCTCCCATTTCTAAAACATGACACATGCAAGAGAGAATATAGTAAAAAAAAATAAGCAAAGTGATAGAGGGAAAAGGCTATAAGACAATTGTTAAAGCAAAGAGCAGGGAAAAAATTTGCATCATACACCCTCAGAAAAAAAGGATTCCTCACGGGTTCTTCGCTTCCTAAAGAGGTTCTACTTGGAACCCTCTCTGAAAGAGAAACACTTGGTTGTAGGGTTCTTCATATAACCTTTAAAGGTTTCTCCAGAGAGTCAAACTGAAGGACCCATAAGGGCTCTAGATTTAACCTAGATTTTTTCTAAGAGTGGAAGAGAGATACAAAAATTATTTTAGCAATTTTTTAAGGATCCGTTGGCAAACAATAATATAGAACGTTATTTTAGTCAAATAAGCATTTTTTAAAAAATTGTAGTAAGTTACTGTTTAATAATGTAGCGTAAAAATAGATTAAAAGATTAAATATAAAACCCTTAAGGTTACTTGGTTGTCCCTCTGGAGGAACCCTTAAAGGTTCCATGTAGAACCCTAGTGTTTTTCGATAAAAAAGGGTTTCAAGTAGAACCCATTTAGGAAGCTAAGAACCTTTAACTATCCAAGAACCCTTAAAAGACCTTTGAAGGATTCTTTTTTTTAAGAGTGTAAAATTTTATTTTAGTCCTCTATAATCAATGTTTTTTTGAATAATTTGCTCAAAGACATTTAAATTAGAACAGCAAAATTGACATATTTCAAATCAGGTGCTCATGTGTGGGGAAAAGACAAAAGTCAGAAGGAGACAAAGATGTGAGGAAAAGAAGGAAATAAGAGTTGCCGAGACAGAGACAAAGAAATAGAGAAAAGAGGAAAAAAGGAGAGAGAGAAAGCATGAAGTGTGGCCTCTTCTTGTGGGTCCCTTATCTCTAGCAGAGGACCTTTCTTATGTAATCCTTTTTTTTTCTTTTTTCATTTATCTTCTGATTGTGTGAGGGGAGAAAAAAGCGACCCGCAGCCCCCTGAAAGAATCCGTGTCCGTGTCCAACCCGAGTGCAGCCAGCAGAAGGTCAGCTGTATTATTTGTCTGAGTCTGAGCTGTAACAGACAATGATAGTGCCTTAACCCTCATTTAGAGGTGCTGTTTCCCTACCTGACTCACACACACACACGCACACACACACACACACACACACACACACACACTAAAGTGTTAGTTTGCCCCCGTGATGTGCCCTGTATTATGTAATGTGATAGCTCCGTGCGGCTACAGGGCCGTAGTGTTAAAGTGTAATAGCGGGCCACGCTGCTAGAGATTCACCCTCAGCAAACAGTTTGCCGTCTCCCACCGGCCACAGTTCAATCAGGATAAACACTGCGTGTTAGCGTCAGGCGCTAGCGGCCAGTGGGACGCTCAAATAGGGCCAGATCAGCAGTCACGTTAGTGGAGGAAGGGGGCAATGGGGTATGTGAATTTCACAGATAGAAAGCTTGTTTATTTTTGTTAAATAAGAGCCCTTGTATGTCTCCCCAAAAGCTGTTATTTGAACGTGGCCTACATGACCTACAGGACTTGCTCCAGGAGAGAGAGCTGGTGCTGATCTGATTTCAAGTATTCACACATTGTTAGAACATAAGAGGCTAAATATTGAATTTGCTTAAAGACAATGAAATGTTTAATCTATTTAATTTCGAAAGATATTTCCAAAAATTGAAAGATATTTGCTTTGAAATTTATTCATATTAAATATCACTGTGGTGTAGATTTTAAAAATGATTGATGGACTGATGGATGGTCCTGTATTTTAATGCGTGTATTGAAATGAATTATGGTACAACAAGGCAGCAGAAATTGAACCATAAAATCAATAATCTGTGACATCAGAACTTACTATCAGAAAAGCTGTTTTAACAGAATTATTATTTAGTTTACATATAAGTAATAATTGTGTTTAAAAAGCATTTTTTTAAAATCCCTATATATAATTCGGTAGTGTTAATTTTTTTATTATATTGTTTCTTAATTAATTATAAATAATGTATTAATTTATTTAAAATATTTTGATTCCTTGTTTTCTTTTCCCCAAATACACTAAATATATCTAGATACGCAGTGATTTTGAATAAATATTTTTTTGCTGGCTGTCACTGAAGGTAATAGATAATACAGGGTCTGAATTAATATAGACAATAAACCAAATACTTATCTTTTTTATTATTATTGGCAGATAAGCATCTCTTAAGTGCTTTTTTTTTTTTCTTATAAAACTAATCACTTTGTCCCTCTTACCCAAGAGCTCCCACTACAGGGATGGAGGCATGACAAACCATCTGCAAAATATTTGCCTTATCTATTTCAGTTCTCCTTTTTAATGAAGCAATGTATTTGAGTATCATCTTTCACAAGAATCTACCATTTACTTCCAAGGCTGCATTGTTACTCTTATGGAGGGCCTCAAACCTCACCAGACATGCCGGAGCTCCCCCTCGGCGTCTGATCTCTCCTCGTCAGGCTTGCGGGGTCATGAGGGCAAGGGCGATTAGGAGGAAAAGGTGTTGGGGTGTCACCTTTGGGGCAGAGTGTTTGGAGTGCGTTGCCCACATCAACCCAACCCCCAAACAAAACGAACTCTACACCATCATTCAAAGCAGATGGGTTTTTCTGGGAGTGTGTCGGCTCTTGTTTGGGCTACGCTGCCTCTGGCAGACCTCAGCAGGGATGGTTAATAGGCATGCGGCAGGAAAATGGGCCAAACCTCACTGGCTTAGCAGAGGGAAGCCAAGGAATCCATGAACTAGGCTCTATATGTCCAATAATGTGCATACTCATGCACACACACACACACACACACACACATGAAGTCACAGTATACACATAGAGCCTTAACCACAACCTGGCACCACTTTAAAGAAAATTATTATAGAAAATACAGTAAAACACTTCTGTACTTTTACTGTATTTTTACCCTGGTAGGTATATAACTACAAAATAGTAAGTTTTTAACGGCAATTAATAAGTAAATAAATAAGTTAGTAAGTGAAAACACTCAAAATAACACATTATTAATGGAAAATGGATGTGTGTGTGAAACAATGGCAGTGTTATATTTAGTTTTATTTGCTTCTCTCCTAGAATATGGACACACATCAAAATGTTATTTGTCAGACACACGCACATGTCTTCACAGATAAACTTGAACTCCAAAAGAGGACATCACTACGCAAAGTCCATCTGTCTCTCAGCCTGTGTAAATAGCCATAAATGAGCCATAACAGCGCTAGGCCATAGTATGCTAATTAGGACTGTGAGTGTCTGTCTGAGGCTGCGAAGTCTCAACACACTGTCATCATATGGAGTCTGCTTAAGTGTCCTGGGATAAGACACAGAGAAAGTGCAGAATGGACAGAATGAAAGGAAGAGTGTAAATAAGACTCGCCAGTAAAGTGTATGTGCATAATTACTGGGCAGTGTCATAGCCAGCGCCTGTCTCTGGATGAAGCTGCACAAGCCATGTGTGTACTTCTGTACAATACACTCCGAGTTCAATTCAATTCAATTTTATTTGTATAGTGCTTTTAATAATAGACATTGTCACAAAGCAGTTTTACAGAAATCCTGATGTAGCTCTAAATCACTAATGAGCAAGCCAGAGGCGACAGGGCCAAGGAAAAACTCCCTGAGAAAGGAGAGTCCTACACACTTATAATTGCACAAGGAATTCAGGACTCCCATGAAGTAACTCAAAAGTGAAGAAAGAAGCAGAGCATGCTGGGAAAAATGGTGCAGAAACAATGGTCTGGGTAAAACCAAAATTAAGATCAGATGAATAGCCCACTTTCATCACTACTGATTTATAAGTAAAATATACTATATCTTACAGTACATCCTAATACTTTTATAGCATTTATAGTATTAATACTTATACTTATAGCATTACCATGTAGTATAATTGGAGTATAAGACACACACACACACACACACACACACACACACACATGAAGACACACAGGTAACTGATCTCTTGAAGAGTTCAGAGGGCAATCACAGGGCAGAGGTGCGTTGAGTAAAAAAGACAAAAGGGGAAAAGTAAGGAAAGGTACAAAAGGAGCATTTAAAACCGACCCCCTCAGGCGTCTAAGCAGAGAGGAGAAGAATGCAGTGGCATCGGGAAGATGAAGATGCAATCTGCCTCACAAAAACAACAATAGCAGTGAGGGTTCTCCTGGAGCACACACACAATAGACTCAAGGGCTCCCCATAACATCTCATTATAGCTAATGAGGGGCTGTGCATTTACAGTGTGTGTGTGTAGGTAGGTCAGTGGGTGTGGGCATGTGTATGGGGCTGAATGAATGTCTGTGAGTGTGTATATGTGTGTGTTTACCCTGCCCCTGTACTAAGATCAGTCGGTACAGTACAAAAACAAAGAGCGGTTTGTTTATCTTGGGCTGCTTTCCTTCTCCCCTTGAAAGACAAGCCTCCATCATACCACACTCTGATCTGTCTCCAAACAGGGGCACACACTGCACACACTGCTCTGACATTTCTGATGCAATGTCACAAATTATGTTTCATAGCAAGTCCCACCTCAGGCTTGTGTTTGGGTGACATAACCACCTCTCGTCCATCTTTCTCGCTCTCACAAAAACAAAACTAAATCCACTAGTAAGAACTTTTTTTCTTCTTTCAGATTCATTGTTTATCAAAATGTTTTGAGTACAACAGTTGATGCTTATTACTGAGGAATACATTACATAATTATTTTAACTGCAACTTATACCAGTGAGAATGCAACATGGTCTTGGCACGACTCAATTCATATTTAAAAGTTACAACGGTTAAGGGTAGGGTTAGGGGTTTGCCTTTGTTTAAATTTGTAAGATTTTTTTTTTTATGAAATTAAAGTATAAAGCTTTTTTGAGGAATTACAACTGACAAAATTGAATATTTTTTTTCATAATTGATGAAATCAAATGGTGGTGGACCGTATATATTTCTTCTTGGCTTGGGTTTACAATGCACTAGGCTGAACTTCGGGACAATAACCAAAACCCCATCAACTTACTTTACACACACTAATTTCTCTTCACCAAAACAAATGTAAACAAAAGAGAGACAAATTACATAACTCCTTAACTAACCAAAAACAGAGACAAAACCTACCACTAGCAAAAATGGCAGTCAAACCCTACTTTGGGTGTAATACAAAATACACACAGGAACTAGGCGATCCATTATTTGAGAGGCACTTCTGCACATGTGCAGGCATCAGAAGTGTGGATTTCCTTCCAGACACACATAATGCATCTGTCAAGGGGCATAACACATATAACAAGAAAGACTTAAAGCTGGCTGCAAAAAGCCGAGTATTTAGAAAGCAGTGTTATGTCTCAAGAAATCTCAGTAGGTGGTTAAATGCAATAGAATTAAGTGTTAAACTGTAAATGCACTTTAGTGTGCCGATCATCACGGCATGATCAGCTGTTTCTGGTTTTTCATGGCATCATCATCAGATCCTGAACCTTCTACCATGTGTTTCAATGGGGAAAAGTTTTATAATTTTTATTTTATTTAAAAAAATTTCTCAAAAGCTATAGGCAACTTACATAAGTGGAAGCAATGCGCCGTGTTTGTTGGTTGAAAGCTGTAGGTGAAGGTGCATTTAGAAATTTTTCGCAAGAATATAAGAAGATTAAGAAGAAGAAAAAGAGTATGTTGGCTGTTTCAAGGCAACTTAATTTTAGTCCACTTTTTACACTCTTGTCTTCATATATGGAAAAACTGTGGACTCTGAAAATTCTCCCCCTTGAGCTTTTTTCCCCCCACAGAATAGTACTATTGTTAAAGCCATGGTACTTCTCCCAGTAATTTTGATGCATGAGCTCCAGCTGAAGACATGCAGAGTATTAATGGGATCCTTAAACAGGATCCTCTATCAGAAAGACTGAAAGACCTTCAGACAAAAGCCCAGTCTCTGCTTCTCTCCAAGCCAGCCTTGATAAACATCTGGGCTTAAGCTGGGAAAGGTATGGCAGCGCTGAAGCAGCACTAAGCACGGGCTGGGAGAGACTAATATGAAATACGAGAGCAGTTACAGAGAGAGCAGAGGGCACCTTAATCACTCGCTAATTCTTATGCCTCTCGCTCAAACACTGTGTCACTATATAGTTATTAAGTAGTTATGATCCAGTTATTGTGTTACAGCTGTTATAGGATTAATAATGTGCCAGTGAAAGAAGACGTCTTAGTGCATTATATAACGTGAGGGTTGGTAAAATTTCTTCAGGCAGATCAGGTTATGGATTTTAGACGTTGGTGCATCTTAGACTCATTATGTCTGGGCTGCAAAGGTTATTTGGAAACTGATCTCATGAGAAATTAATCTGAATTCGAACGGACGAGGATGATGTGGTTGGATTTCATACGAATAAAAGGCGTAAGAAAAGGGATGAAAACTAACCGGGTCCCCAACCTTAACCTTCGTAACTTTTTATATGACTTGAGTAGTGTGAATTATTACAAATTTGCAAGTGCGGGACCATCTTGGTTATTTATTTATTTAATACTTCATTCCTTCTTAAAGGATTATGCTATTTATATGTAAAATGACAGCCACATTTTCAAAAGGAATCACATATAATTGATACTGTATGTTATTGTGCTATACTTGGAATGATGGCAGCATTAAAACATCACTATAACATATCTGAAATCTATAAGGTGTGATAAAATGTCAGGAAGAATCCAGAGGAATTTTATAGGTGTGTATCACAGAGTGACATTTCAAACCCAATTTCCAAACGGAAAAAGTTCTGAATGTTCCCACATTTGTGCCGTTGGTATCTTTAAAACCTCCAAACAACAAGAACCTTTGAACACACATTGTTTACAATGTAAAGCATTGTTTTTTGGTTATGTAAATCACCTAAACAAAGTGGAATTTCAAATACACCTGTTTTCTTGTCATTAATCCCTAATTGGTTCTGAATCCAGAGAATTGCCTAAATGCATTGACACCCAATGTAAAATAATATTATTGTGATAATTACCCATTATCCAGTTATGGAAGGAATATTAAATATCTCTACAGTATCTGCACTTAAGACACTCCTAATTTATTGTTAAGAATGTAAAAAACTAGAGAACTCCTACACCATGGATAGTAAGATTATATGAAGAACACATTAAATATGGCACCCTGAAAAAACATCATGTTACATTACGTTGGACTTTCACGGCAGTGTTTACATTTTGCTCCTGGGCCTGATATATATGGAACATCGTGTCCTATTTTTAATACAGAAGAAAGGAGATGAAAGAAGAAAAACTTTAGAAAGAAGGAAAACCATAATTGCATACTCACACCACAAGAGGCCAATACAGATACACACATACTGTATGCGCATGTGCACACACACATGCACTAGTGTGTGTGGGTCTCCCTTTATTATGGATTAATGGGAGCAAAATGATAACTTCCCTATTAAGATCATTTGCCTTTTTTTTTTCTCCCTCTGAATAATGAATGTCTTGTGGAATAGCCAAGAGAATTACAAGCCTATTAATTTAACATACTTTTATTCTATTTCTCAATTATTTTAACATTTAATGTCTAATCAGGGAAGTGTGAGGAGAACTCGTTCAAAGATGCAGCCTCAAATATTCGTTTCTCTAGCAGTATATGCAAGTAATAATTAGGCAAAACTATGCATTTTTTTATTCAAATAACTGGCCAGACAGGGCTACAACCAAGGGCCACTAGGAAAACTGATGCACATCTTCTCTTCTTTTCTTTATTTAATCTTTACTAGGCTTTATAATAAATATATGTAACTATTTCTCTTTCTCATAGACACACATGCACATGCACTCGTATGTGTGCACACACACACAAGCCCTCTCTTGAGGCAAGAAAGAAAAAAAGTTCATGGGCAGTGGTTTCAATGAGCCTCCTTGCCTTTCAAAGTGCTTCAGTGTTCTACAAAATTACCATATGAGAGGCTATTTACTCCCCTACAAAATTTCTCTGTGTTTCCATGAAAGTTCAGTCCAGCCTTATGATGGTACAAAATGAAAAGCCTGCCTTACTTGTTGCGCGCAATTAAGCCGGCGCAGGAGACAGCCAGGGCAGTTTAACATTTCATAGGGGCTGTAATTATGCTTTAACTGTTAGAAAGTGGCGTCCCCTAGGAACCAATTACTTGAAAAGCGTTCATCACATGCAGGGGTATATACAAACAAATCCTTCAAGCACAAAGTAATTGTTTAAACATTAAAAGGGATGAATTCGGGACACCATACCAATCAGTTTGGTGAAGCTAATTACCGAATAAGAGCGAGAAGACAGGCCGTGTTAAGATAATTATGACACACCAGCGCACACCTCAAACATCGGGGTGAGAGAGAGAGAGAGAGAGAGAGAGAGAGAGCTAGCCTCCGGCTGGTTGTTTAGAGGATGTGATGATCGGAGTAGATGAGGAGTAATCAGTGGTTTACAGTCAAGCTACACAGGAGGCTTATCAATGGAATTACAACTTCAAAAACACTCTCAGCTGTCAATCGTTCATAACCATCTGCATTTTGTTTGTCTTCCATGAGCCAAGACACTTATTTTTGTTATCGTGCTATGAGTAGAACATGTGATTGATTCAGTTCACTTCAAATTCAATCCAGTTCTGTTCTTTTTTGATACTATACTTCACTAGGCTTTATGATAAATATGAGCACAACTCACTCTTTGTCTTATACACCCACTAACTCGCACACATACACGAGTGTGGGCTACTAGTCTCTGCTAGCTTACTAGTCTCAGGGCTGTATTATAGTTTGACAATATTATTGCATGTATCCTCTTGCTCATGGTAATTGTAGTCAATTATGTATTTAAGTGAACTATTTTCATGACTTTGTGTGTGCCATAGCGAACAGGATTTCCATACGTGAGAGCGCCTCCTCAAGCGTAGGAGCACGGAATGTGTAGGAAGCTAATTTGGAAACCAAATCTGATGGCGCTGTCAGTGCTTGTAATGAGAACAAAATGAAGCATTATTTTTAAGTAACAGATAGTCAAGACAAAAGGGCCTCGGAAAGAAAGAACAGTCTACAACAGTGATTCATGTCTAGATCAAGAATCCTCTCAGCCTCACAGATCAGAGAAAGCTAGCATTAATGCTAGCATCAAGTCTTACAGATTTCCCTTTGCTAATTTACAAACAAAACCAAATGAGACAGTCTGTGTTTTTCCACCACTTATGTGAATTTAGGGCTATTATTATGTTTTTTTTTTAAATATTGCAATTTGTTCTACAACAATTGCACATTTATTAGCACCTGCTCAAAAAGTTAACATACAGCCCTGTCTACTATACTCTTAGAAAAGAGATTACCTCAAGGTTTTTTTTGGATGGTTTAAGGTTCTAGCTTACTAAAAGGGTTCTACTTGGAAACCTTTATGAAAGGGAAGCCCTCTGTTGTAGGATTCTCCATAGAAACCTTAAAGGTTCTCCTAGAGGCACAAACCCAAGAACCCTTTAGGATCCTAGATTTAACGTTATTGGATAGTTACAGGTTCAATCTTTCTAAAGGGGTTCTACATGGAACCTTTTCTGAAAGGAAAACCCTCTGTTAAAAGGTTCGCCAGAGGGACAAAGCAAAGAATCGTTTAGGTTGCAAGAACCTTTTTTTTTTTTCGAAGAGTGCAGGAGGTACAACGATGCTACAATAATGAACATAAAGCGTTTTGATTGGAGGATAAATTCTGTGAGCATCCCTTAGTCATTAAAGTGTGCCATGCAATTAAGCTGTGCAGTGTGAGCAGAGTGATACTGATGGTGAAGCAGAATTTACAGCATATCAGTGAAGTAGTTCTGCAAATAGAGTGTACACTGTCACGTCAGGTTAGTGTACAGAGAACAGTTTAGAAATGGAGAGATTGGATAGGTATAAATACACAGTTCAGAGCGTAAGAGTGTGATACAGTGCTGAAATGAGCTGGGCATTTCCACTTCAGTAAGGTACTATGAGTGACTCAATAGTTTGGAGGCCACAGAGTTTGGTGGTCTAGGACATTATGCCTGAAATGGCTAGCCAGATGGCAGGGTGAACACTCTGTGGCTGTGGTATGTGGTTCTGGGGTTATTTCTCTGACATGTTGTGCCGAAAAAAGATGTATCTTCTGGGTGGAAGCGAAGTTTCAGTAATAAACCGGGCCAATTTTATTACCTGCTTTAGTGCCAGCGATGGTGAGCTTCCATATTCCAAGCTGTGATGCAGTCAATCAGTACGTGCATTAGTGGAAGTATTTAAGGTTTATTTTTGTTCATCTTGAACACTTTGACTACAGAAACTGAAGAGTGCTCATAAGCTGCTTGAGCTAAGATAAATACTGATGGAGAGTGTTGTTAAAAGAGGTCTCATCTGGGTTGGAAAAAGAGGGAGAGGTTGAAGAGAGAAATGGATTACACACGAGATCTCACACAGCAGCCGTAATGGAGTCGACCCACTGAAAATAAATAAAGACTCGATCCTGGGACGTCCAAAAACAAGCACTGACCAGGGCTTGTAGACCACAGTCTCCTCTTTCTCTCGGTTTTTTGTATAGTAATAACTATTAGATGTCTGTCAAATATTGCAGATGTTCTTCACTATGGTTTTAATAGAAGACTTTTTGGTAACACTTTTTAGGAAAGCCATATCTATAATAAACTATGAACACATTCTTAACATGTTATAAATGTAATATAAATATAAATATATATTTTGGCACCACAAAACTTGATCAGTACCAAAGGTTTTAGGTTCCAGGTTTTAGGTTCCTGCTCAAAATTGGTATCAATAAGAACTAATGGTATTCATATGGTATAAAAAAAATATTTAAAAAAAAGAAAAAAGAACAATCTGGCCCATTGGTGTTGTTTGTGCCACCAAAAGCAATGAAAAAAAAATGTGCTACTTTATTTCTCAACCTGCACAAATGTTTAATTTCTCAAAAAACGTACCAAGACAATTATCTTTTTACATGATGACATGATGATGATAATGACATTTAAAAACCCTTCAGCATTGAGCCTTAGCTGTCAGTAATTACGGTGTAACTAATATGAGCTAGTTAACCAAATGGCCAATCAGACAAAGGAACAATGTTGATCCACACACTTCTTCCATGTTTAACTTAACAACGGTGTCGTTGCTTTTACTGTCATCACTGAGACCGTTCCAGACCGTCTCTCAAGTTGATGGGAAATGAACTCGAACTTGAACCCCAAGGTCTGTTGGTTTCTGTTTGGGCCAGTTCTTGTTTTTGAATATGCAGTAGTAAAACACTCATAATGTAATTTAAACTTTGCTCATACTATTATATTACACATTTCACATGTAGTTCCACACAGCTGTGCATAAGATCAATACCAAATACACTGTATTCAGCTTGTTTATGCATGATTTGGGTATATAACTTTAGTACACACACACACACACACACACATTCAAGCATAATTACCACACAAGTTTTGTATTTATTCCTTCTAATGTCAAAATTTACCAAGTCACGTAGACAGAAGCAAACGTATGATGTGTGTTGTGTTGCAGGGGGTTTTCCAGCTGCGTGTGTCTGAATGAGCGAGCGCGACTGAAACAAAGCTGTCTAAATCCCATTTGGTTTGGAAGCAGCAAACATGGAAACCTACCAACTCGGCTGCTAATTCACCTAATAGGATGTTCCACTCTAAATGGGGGCTCATGTTAATACCGCCATTTTCATTCATGCTAGAAATTGTAGTTTTAAATTACAGTTTAATGCTTCGGATTTTTAATAGTAATAAAAAGCCCTCCCCCCCCTCAAAAAAAGAAGAAGCTGCTCCTCAACACAAAAATGACTGGTGCTGCCGAACAGAGGCCTGGCATCCTATTGTCAGCCAATTACTATGCAATCGCTCTCTTATGACTGAATAGCTCTGTGTTAGCAAATAATGAAAAGGCAATTATGGCAAAGCTGTGTTCACATTACGCTCTTCATTTTGTGTGCCGGCATAATTATTGTCAATCCTGGAGGCTTACTGTAGCATGGAGGACGCAGCAGGGAAGAAAATGGAGTGGGCTGGTGCATGGAAAATTAGAAATGTCACAGCTACCTTTTTAGCGGGTTGGCACTAGACCTCTACACACACACACACACACACACACACACACACACACACATACTCTCTCGCATATGTGCACACTCAGACATACGGCACATATAGACGCAGATAATAATGTAGGCTGGATAAATATGCATGGGCACATCTCAGATGCAAAGGCTAAGTATATATAATGAATGATATGCATAGAGCAGATATGCAAAGTGTGTATGTGTGTATGTTCCACAGATAGGACAAAAAAAAACACCTCCTTTCTGTTGTGTCTTCCTCTTTTAACACAATAATTCCCAGAAGTCTGCTTGTGTCAGTGTCAGTAACAGGAAATGGAAATATTCCACCTCCCTCTTCGTGGACCCTCATTAGCTCCCTTTTGGCTGTGGGCTAATGGGGAATGACACATAACCGATTCCCTTTAGTGGGTTTGATGTGCCAGAAGCAGGCGACCAACGCCACGTACGGACACGTTATCCCCATATGGAGGGAATAAGAAAGGAGGAAAAGAAGTGTGAAGAGGAGGACAAGAGGTTTTTAGGTGTAATAACTCTAATAAGGCTTTTTCTCAACGTTCCCTCAAGTAACACACGGCAAAGGAGCGTCATTAAAGAAGCACATCCATGATGTAGGAAGGAAGCACACTCACGTCTGTGTAGTGAGAGAGACACATGGGTGATGGGTGATGTGTGGGGTTGGGGGTTGGATCTTTTGTCAATACTCTTGCACGCATCTTTGACAAATCAAAGTGAATAAACAATGTTGAGATTTTTGCGACACCTTCGACAGCAAACGAGGCGAGACTGCGAACGTGATTCAGACGGCAGCCGTCTTGAGGTCAGGCTTTAAACTCCTTAAACTGCACAGTTTCAAACTGTGCCGGAAATGCAACCCCCCATCCACCACCCACCCTACCTGCCACGCAAGCGTTTACACTCTCTTTCTTTTTTTTCTCCCTCTTCCTTCTGCTCCTTTTCTATTTTGGATGAGAGTCATGGCTGCACGTTTTGTGTCTAACAAGACTCTTGAAAGAGCGAGCAAAGCAAAGTGTTTTCTTAGGAGCACCCACACACACGCACAAACACACACCCGGAGACAAAGACATACACATGCAGACACATGCGCACGCAGAAGTCAATTACGCTCCTCTAATGCTCAGAGAGGGGCTGTCAGAGGCGTATTGCCTTCGCTATCGTGCCAGCATCTCGTAGCCTCACAGAGAAAAGCGGGAAGCAAACGTCAGCCTGGATTCGGGGTTGAAACAGCTTTTGAAACTTTTCAAGTTCTAAGAGCTCACTGCTAATTTATGATGCCTCGCATTGCAAGAGAACAGAAAGAGAATGCATAAAAATAAAAAAAAAACATAGCCTCCTTTTTCAGCTTGCTTCTGTCAATACCAAACAGACAATTAACAAAAAAAAAATGTATCGTCAGGTGTATGAGTGAGATTAGCGAGATCTCTAGTCTTTGTTTTTGCATCCGCGTGGCTGTTAGGTGATCGTGCAGGGCACACGAACGAAACCAAAGATGCCAATTTATCACGCCGCCTGCTACAGCATGTTTCTAAAATCCAAAAGCAAAATGTTTTGATTATGCCCTAAAAGAAATGCTGCGAACGAGGCTGTCAAGGCATCAATCATGGGCAATTTGAGCATGTTCTTCCCTAAGCTCTTCCCTCTTTGTGTTCTTCTGTTTCATGAGTCGATATGCGCCAACACACAAACACACCAGACACATTCATGTGCGCAGCTACAGTACCGATTCTACTATTGCTTTAATACAGAGCTTTTGCCAAAACACTGTCACGGTGAAGTGTGAACTCGCTAGGAGTTAATCACAGAGAAACAGGAAACCTGAAATGTAAAAGAATGATAGTAATGTAACAATTTATATATAAAGCAAAATGTAGCACGCCTAAAAAAAAAGCGGCTGGAAAAAAATGCAGGTCTGTGCTGGACTCCTTGGTTGCGTTTACATCCCTCTTCATTTTATAGACATGCCCCCAATGGTCCTTTACTCCACCCCCATCTTTACTTTACATCTGGGTGCCTAAAATAAACTGTAAACGTCCAAACTCGCTCTCTTCCTAGGCATTCAGAACCATTCATGCATTAACAAATCATTAAGTTATGTCGCGTGTTAGTACTTTGCGTGTTTATAGCGAATTTTGGTCATAACAGACCAAGTACAATGACAAGAATGAAAAGTTAGCTAGCTAGCTACTGAACTAACGTCGATGAACTCCATCGTAGATTCTGGGAGGCAGGGCTTTGTGTGCATGGACATGGATGGGCGGCGGGGTCAAGGAGTAGACAAATCATTCCAATGTTTTTGTAGTTCACCTTGTAACCGGGAGAGCCCAAATTCTACCCAATGCACCGTTAAAAGTCAATGTCAACGCCATCATCCACTACTGATGTTGCACACAACGGTGTTTATGGAGTAACTCTGAAAGTAGGAGATTGCGTATGTGTGTGTGTATGTACATGTGAAGGATAGAGAGTGACAGATAAGACAGCCACAGATAGAAAAACACTGAACACACCATCAATAACCATCCTTAACAGCGCAGTTACAAAGGAACAGCCCTATAATTTACTTTCTACCATCACAGACTGACTGAAACAGTAGAAGCTGGACAAAATGTGAAGCTCTAAATACCAATTACACTAAACACAGTGTAGATGACAGCTTTAATTTCCTGATGGGGAGAACAGTAAATAAACACAGACTTCTCACACACACACACACACACACACACACACATAGGAATAAGGCCAAGGGAGGGGGCGGAGCTCTGGCTGTACATGACCGGGTTGTTTTCTTTGATCGAGTGCCAGGAAAGAGACACGTTGAAACCATTTTACACTAACTGAATAACAAACCTGTGCGAGACAGATTCACACCACAAAAGCTTCACAAGTTTCTGGAGATTTGCAGTGTAAGGGGAATCTTGGGGCAAAAAAAGTGAAAGTGAAAAAAAAAGGGAAAAGGAGGTTTGTTCAGTTTGTTAAAAATAAAGTGGCACCAGTGACAACGTCTCGATTCTTTCAATTGATTGTCCAAAAAAACATATATATCTATATACAGACGGGTGACGCATTAAAGGATTAACCTGAATAAATGAGTGCATCCACAGGACACGAGGGGTCACTGAATGGTTTGATGAGTATGACAATGATGTAAATTATATGGTATGGCCTTCGCAGGCACCAGATTCTCAACCCAATTGAACACCTATGGGAGATTTTGGAGCGACGTGTTAGACAGCGGCTCTCCACCACCAT
>JAOUQW010000034.1:3399870-3412644 GCA_028565825.1 Olivaichthys viedmensis
TATTTTCTTCCTTTCTTTCCTTCAATCTGTTCGTTATCTTCCTTCCTTAGCTTCTTTCTTTCTTTTTTCTTTTCCTCTCTTCTGTCTTGGTTCTATCTTTTTCCTTTGTTCATTTCTTTCTTTTTCATTTATTTTACTTTCTTTATTGGTTTCTATGTTTCCTTTCTTTCTTTCTTTTTTCTTTCTTTCTTCCCTTATTTGTTCATTTACTTTTTGTGTTTGTTTGTTTCTTTCCTCCCTCCCTTTCTTTCTTCTTTTCTTTCTTTCTTTATTACATCCACTTTCTTTTTTTCCCCTTCACTCCTACTGTTTTTGTCCTTCCTTCCATCTGTCCTTCTTTTTTTTCTCTCCACCTCTGTCCTTTCTTCATTTTTCTTTGTTTGTTTCTTCTTCTCTCTTCTTCCTTGCCTCCTTTTTTGTTACTTCCTTCCTTTCTTGCTCTTTCTTTGATTCTTACCTTCCTTATTTTCTCTTTAATTCTTTCATTCATTCTTTCTTTTCTTTCTCTTAAATTGTATCTTTTTATTTTAATCTTTCTTTCATTCCTCAAATACTTTCAGCTCCTTCTTTCCAAGCACAATATCTCTTTCAGGAAATGTACATGTAGATATTTTTTACAAATAACAAAAAGTAAGCTGCGACAAAAAATGGCAGCGACTCCATCCACCCTCACCCCCCAGCCCCCTCCAATGCCACTGGGTCTGGTGCACTGTATGATTTAGCTGTTATATAAGAGGCTCATGGCAGAAGCAGCAGCGATATTAAAGCCTCCTGCTGTTATAGCTGCTGACTTTTGCATCACTGGCCAGAGGTGGAGCTCTGACGGTCATGAACAGGCTGCTCATAAAATAAAGTGTGTGTGTGTGTGTGTGTGTGTGTGTGACCCAGTCAGCACAACACAGTAGGCACGAGGGGAGGGGTGGTGGAGTGTAAGTATTCAGGGTTTTAATGAGGAAATGGAGGGTGGGTGTGGTGGCACACAAAAACACAAATTCCTCCCTATATAGGGACTCAAACACACACTCACTCGTGCTGCGGTGTTAGGAACACTCCCAGACTCGCACATTAAAGCTCTCATGAGCCAAATCAGACACTGTACGGCAAAAAATTTAATGTACACCATTTCCCCAAATGTAGTCGACGAGCCAAGACGTGTTTGGTGTCCCACATTTGCTTAAGTTTTGAGCAGGACTAATATAATAATAATAATATATTTATTTATTTATTTATTTTCATTTTGAGTTCAAAATCTCAAAGTGCTTTACATATAAAAGATCAGAAAGTCAAACCAAAGTATTTATGATGGAGCACATTAAAGAACCAATGTACAATCACAAATGAATTGACTATAAATATAGTGTTAGTGCTATAAATCATGATATGAGTAATAGAAGTCTATCTCACCCAAAATCTTTTCCGTAAGTCCATGCCCAAATCTTCATATAGTTGCTTCAAACAGCATTGTTAAGCTCCACAATGTCATTTTCAAATAAACGATTCTGTAAATTGGCAATGAGAGAGTCCGCATCTACAACCTTAAGATCAAAGCGCAACTATATTTTCATCCGCATAACCTTCAGGTTTCCACCTTTAAACTTTGGGAGGCTGGACCTCGAGGGTGAAACAATACCAAACTGCACTAATAGAAAAGTGATTCCAGTTGTACAAGACTGGTTGCATGCCCATAACGTTACAGCATTCAGTTACATGGTGAAGTTTTGTTCACTTTTATTGATTACAGTAATAACACTTTTCCATCAGACAGTGCGGTACAGCATGATACGATTACTTATCCGAATCCAGAACTATCAGTACCCTGTGTCCTTTTCCCAATGTATAACGCAACCCGTGACAGTAGGAGGCGCTCTTTGGAGATGGTGGGCTCCCATAATTTCCCACACGGCGCTAGTGTTAACGCTTAGCACTAACAGTAGCAACAATGGAGGGGCTTTAAGGTCTGATTCACCTTTTAGTTAACATTTGGTTTTTATGTGAAGAGACATGAAGCAGTTGACAAAACGGAACTTTCCGGGTTTTCCAGACAGACACTACTGAAGATTGTTTGTGTTGTACAATCTAGCTAGCTACATTGGCAGTTGTCTGACTCGAGTGACATTTTTGTGATGATTGTGTTTGACCAATCAATGTTCTGCACTATTTCTAGCTCCACCCATATGTCCCTCTTTGGTTCTCTTGGTTCTCTTTTCCCTGGCGAGAAAAGGAAACCAAATTCAGCACAGGTATTTCTTTCTTTCTTCCTTTATTTGTTCATTTACTTTCTTTTTTTGTGTTTGTTTCTTTGTTTGTTTCTTTTCTTTCTTGCTTGCTTCCTCCCTTTCTTTCTGTCCTTCTTTTTTACACCATTTCTTTCTTTAGTACATTCACTTTCTTTTTTCCTTTCCCTCCTACTGTTTTTTCCTTCCTTCCATCCTTCCATCATTTCTTTCTTTCCTGTACTTTCTTTCTTTTTCTTCTCTTTCTGACGAGAAAAGGAAACCAAATTCAGTACGGGTACTTAGTTACAGTACGGATCACTTGGCTAGGAAAGTTACGACAAAATGTGGGATCGCAGATTTGTTACCGTACCGTACTGTCCTGTGAAAAAGTCTTACTGTGTCCTAAACCACATCGATACGCCTGCCTTACATCAGCAATGAACTGGATGTGGTTTGAGGCAGATAGTTACAGAAAAGATTTTGGGTGAGATAGACTTCCATTACTTGTTAGCTACATTAGTATTGTAGCTCCAGTGCAAAACTATAGAAGCAAACGTCAGCTACATTTGGGGAGTAAATTAGATTTTTTCACCAAACTCTTTACACCAAAACTTACTTTTTACCAAACCAGGACATGCATAGCACGCACACACACACACACACACACACACACACACACACACACATTCAGCTGCTGCAGTGTAAGAAAAACACACTCCCATACACACTCCTAGGACCTTAAATTAAAGTTGGGAGGTGCACACATCCAGTTTCTATACCAACACACACACACACACACAGACGTGTAAGATGAAATTTTCTCTACCTTCACTCCCATCTGTCTGAGATAATAAACAAAAAAAACGCTCCAGCACTTGATATTCTCATTCGGAGATATAGAACATTCCTGTACACATCCCCGTTCACTCCCGTATTCACACACACACACACACACACACACACACACCACCACGCAGCACACACACAACAAAAACCAAACAACAAACCCGACGCATGCACCACTTCCCCATTCACTCCCGTATTCACACACACACACACACACACACACACACAACAAAAACCAAACAACAAACCCGACGCATGCACCACCCAGAACATTCCAGAATCTCATCCTTCTCTAGCCTTCTCTATCTGTCTCTCCATGTGGGCTTGCATGTATGTGAGAATGCTTTCCTGTTTGTGTATGTGTGTGAGGACACATTCCACCTGTGCAGGGACACAATCAGTGACAATGCAGCATGTCTGGTGTGAGATGCTATCAGCTACAGGTCTCTTTCTCGCCCTCTACAAGGTCACAGCTCATCCAAAACACACACACACACACACACACACACACACACACACACAGGACAGTTCAAGTGGGTGGCAGGCCAACAGAAATGTAATTAGCTAAGTGCTCCAAAACAGCTGTGCAGCTATTTTTCCAGCAAATGCACAGAGCTGATCTCACATTATTGTAAATGGTCTGAACAGGTTTAGACCAGATTTAGAGCAGGTTTGGTCTTTGTTCAGCCCAGTTTTAGCACAAAAAAACCCTGTACTTTAGGACAAGTACATGAGTCACGCTATTGCTTTTCTGATTGATAACTCTTTTGAGGATAAGTACGTTAAGTATCTTAGCATAAACACAATAAATCAAATCACATCATATAAACATCAGTGATTGTACAATTTAATCTGTGATACCATCCATAATAGTCATTCAATTTATTCACACATTCTCAATCAATACTTTTATTCTAAATTTGAAAAAACAAATTGTATTGTATGTACTTTTATCTCCAAAGTGCAACCAATGTTGCAGAAACTAGTGTGGTTTTATAATTTCGTAACACTGTCCTTTGACAATAACTCAGAATACATTTTAAGTAAATATAAAGGAAAGCATGTTTTTTATTTCATCGTTTTCAGACTTTAAAATGCTGGTTTGGCACTCGTATTGTGCTCTCCCGCTCTGAATGAATGCCAGCATGCTCTGTTTCTCTTTTTCTTACTCTCCCCATTTTCTTGCCTCCTTTTTTTTCTGCACACAGTTTATTATTTGCTGGAAGAACGCAGAGAGAGCGGACGGTACGGTCAGTGGCTCACCACAATGGCTGCCCGGCAGGGGATGATGGAGGGCACGGTTAGAGGGCGTAGGTTGGAGGCTGTGAGGGCGCCAGCCAAGTGTTTTTAACGCCATTGTTGTTGCGCTACGCTATGCAACACTATGGGCCAGCGAGTAATCTCCATAAAGCTAACATTGGGAAGAACTGCGGGTACGGGGCAGGGAGGGAGTCGGACCTCAGGGGGTGACAGTCAGTGAGATAATGGAGAATTGGGAATGTCATGGAAGGTTAACTGTTGTTGTCTGTCTGTTTTAATCTGTATATATGTGTTTTTATGCATTTGTCTCTATCTCTTTCTGTCTTACAGAATGTGTAAAACAGAATATCAGTGGCATGGCATGGCTCCCAATGCACACTACCTCACAAGCTCTGTCATCTCCACTGAGCCCCAGTGCACCCTGGGAAATTAAATAATTATTCTCTCAATTAGCATATATCCCGCCTGGTGGGTCATATTATATAAAGTACAGTAATTTAAGGCCTGGACCTCTCTCACTTTAATATCTGATATACTTATCTGATGTGTGTGTGGAATATTTGATTTCTGGTTCATCTGGTTTTTATTTTATTTATTGTTTTAATTTTCATTAGACCAGTGGAAAGGGTGCTGAATACTGTATAACTGTATTAATACTGCAGCTAAAACACATACACAATGCATAAGAAAATGGACCCAGACGGTCATTTTAATGGTCATTCTTTATTATTTTAACAAAAATACACCAAAGACCAAAGATTATTGAGATGAAAGGTGTGAGTAGGTTGGGTGCTGACCCTATTCTGAGTATATCTCATTATTTAGTAACCCGATATACTCCAACAGGTCCAAAGCACACACACAACACACACACGTACACACACAGGGGCCGGTTCCAGCAGAAAGGCACTTTAGCCCTGGAGCACTATTCAGTCCAAACCCGAAGGGAGCGTGATGCTTCAAATTGCTCCGGCAGTCTCGGAATACTCATTGATTTTCTCCGGTAGATCATTAAAGTCCCGGCGCTTCCCTCTCTCTCTAACTCCATCACTCTCCTCTCTGTTTATTTTCTCTTTATAACATTTCCATCCCGACACTTCACTACCGAAATGACTCAAACCAATACGTAATTAAAGTTTGAATAAACAAAGCTTTTTTTTCTCGCACCAGTTGTGCTTTTCAGGCGCTTTGGGATGGGATAGTTCCAGGTTTGCATCGGGTGCAGACACATTTACGCCCCGCTTTCTCAATGGATGCCGCTTCCCCTGGTTTAATTGGAAACCTAAATTCTTTGGGTAATGTTTAGCCCCTGGGACCCTCCACTGCCAGATCCATTACCCACACACTCGGAGCAGACACAGTGGCTCTCCTTGGTAAGGCGCGGGGGACCGAACTGACATCCCCCCCTTCGTCCCAACTTCCTCTTCTTTCTTTCTCTCTAAGCCCCCCCCCCTCAACACACACACACTTACACACACCAAGCTACAGCTGTCCTCCCCGACAAGCCGGGCCCTTCATTACCGAAATAGAAATCTGTGTCCTAAGTGCTGCAACATTGCTAAAGCTAAATATCCATCTCCCTGGGGAGCTAATTACGCCCCAGCACTGGCAACACGGATTCCAATTTTTCTCACTCTCTCCCTTTTTTTTTTTTTTTTTTTTCACAGCCGATAACAACTGTAAAAGCAATTTGAGCATTTTTTCAATTAATTAAACACATAGTCTTCCAGTAACCTCTTGTCATTTTGCCCTGCAGGACTAAAGCTAATTTGTGTAGGCTAGAGAGAAAGAGAGAGCGAGTGTGAGAGAGAGAGTAAAGAATGGGGGAGGGGTAACGGCGTTTTCATCTTTAATGAAGTAGCCGCACAAAGGACTTAATTTTAATAACCTTTTATTTTTTTTCATATAGCCAAAAAAGAACGTGTCACTCGTAAATTTGAGCTGACAGCGCTTAGAAAAAGTTTGATGGCACGTTGAATCAGCGCGTTGACACGGGCGTGCAGTGCCCACTCGCTTTTATTTACAGAATTTTAAGACAGAGTCAGAAAAATGATGAATAATATTGTGATGTAAAATATTACTGAAATGGGTGAAGCCTTCTGTCTTTTCTTTGACCAAATTTAGACAATAGCAAAGACACACACACATACTGTACTGTTTCTCATACACAGTGTATACACACACTCAGACAATGGTGACGAGAGACAAGCACACATGCACGCATGCGCACATACAGACACACACACAAAGGATCCCTCCACACACATGCTTATGTCTTACACACACTGCTGTCAGTTAGTCAGATCAGAGGCATGCGTGAAATCCACCTAATGGGCATTATGGGCTTTCCTCCCTCTGTCTCTCTCTTTCTCTCTCTGTCTCTGTTTCGCTTTCTCCCTCGCTCTATCTTTCACTCTTTTATCCAGACAGGGGCCTGTTACAGTTTGTGAAGGATGAGAGAAGGGTGGAGAGAAAGAAGTAATTAGATGAGTCAAAAACACAATGACTGTCAACAAATTAAAGAAGAAAGGAAAATTGCAACTTCTAATAGTGTGTTAATTCAATGATTGGTGTAATAGCAGATGACTGATCGTTTCTTTCTTTCTTTTATTTCTTGCTTTCTTTTCTGCCTGATTTCCTTTCTTCCTTTTCTCTCTTTTGTTTTATTTCCCCTTCCTTTTTACCTTCTTTCTTTCCTTCCATACTATATTCCTTCCTTTTTAAATGTTTGGTTTTTCTTTCTATTCTCATGTCTTTATTCATTTATTCATAATTTCTTTGTCTTTGCTTCTTTCTTTTTTTTTATCTTTCTTTATTCCTTCCTTCCTTTCCTACTTTCTTCCAGTCTTCTTTCTTTTTTATTTCTTCCTTTTTTCTTCCTTATTCTTCTTTCCTTCCCCCCTTCTTCTTTCTATTGTGCTTCCCTCTTTCCTTCCTTACTTCCTTCCTTTCATCCTATTTTCCTTCTTACTTTATTTTTTATTAATTTATTCAATTTCTTTCTTTTTCTTTCTTTCATTCTTTCTCTCATTCCTCATTTAGCTCGAAGTCCATGATCCTCCCGTGGCTGTTTTTACAGCCCTCGTCAGAAAGATGATTCCTGATTTCCCTTTCAAAGTGCTGTTTTAACGCGTTCTCTTGAAGACAGAGGCACGGCCATAAACCCTGCACCTCTCTCTCTCTCTCTCTCTCTCTCTCTGTTCTCCCTCCTGCACAAAATATTGAGACCAGAGCTGAGCTTTTAGCCCTCAACACATACACAAACACACACAAGTCGTGTGGTGCAGATAGACGAGGAGGCCCAGCAGGTCGGAGTGTTTTAGTGCTAAGCTGTTGGAGCTGAGGTGTGTGCTACAGTCATTACACGCAGCACTGCTCACACCCTGATTAGTAACAGTTGTACGTTAAAAGCTGCTCTCCTCCTCAAACACACATGCACATAGACACACACACACACACACTTATGCTTTATGGGTCACACTTACCTGCCCAGATTTATGCTCTGCTTTCATTAACAGCTAGATAGATACGGTGCATTTCCCCCGTGATGTTAATTATGTGTAATAAATAGTTTAAAAAATCAACATTTTACAGCATTCCCATTGTTATAATTCTATCATTTCATCATCGTGAATGCAGATATTAATAACGTGCAATGTTGATACGAGTGATTTGTGTTATAAAATTAATTAAACGCCACAGATCAAATGAAAAGGCTAATTATGGCCTTGTTTGTACATTTACTTTCAATTGAGCTTTGCTTGTTGAATACCAGCAACTATAGAGACGTCGGAAAAACTCGCAGGGAGCGAAGGGCTGTTTGGAACAGACACGTTGATTTGCTCCTTGTTTACGGGTCACGTGGCTGTTTAAGCAGCTTTCTCTCCTGAAGCACAGGTGAGCTCAGGCTGCCTTTGATCTCGCCGCTCTGTTTGTGTTAGCAGGGTGGAACCGCGTTTCTCTGGGTCACAGATGTTCATGGGAACTGAAAGGTGAGCGCACCCGTAGACACCAGCATGCCACAGTGAAATACATCCTCCCAGCCAGCAAGGGGAGGATTAAAAGAGAAGAACGCTGGTAAATAACAGCAGGGCCTCAAGCACCCAAAGTCAGGTGGTAGAGAGGGAGGGCTCTGAAATATGTGCACACAGACACACACACACACACACACGCACACACACGCACACGCACGCACGCACACACACTGGGGAAATACCTGAGAATGTTTTGAGGATAGCGGACCAGTAAGACAGGTACCTAAGGCAGAATCCTCTCCAAATTGTTGCACAGGTGTGAAGCATTACAGAAAGGGATGGGGTGGTATTTCTGATACATATGTTTGAATAGTATTTTGTCATTTGTATCAAAACTCAAAATGACAGAAAACACTTTGCATGGTGCCATCGTGTAAACGGCGCTCATGCAATTCTTGTCCATTTTAGAGCAGGTGCTCGCATCAGAGCTGCTTTACGGCTAAAAATTCTCTCCAGAGCATAAAACTTATTAAAGACACCAGCTTCTTCCTATTTCCACCTTCAGTGCCACCAAACACCGACTGACTCGTCAGAGACAAAATGGAGATGTAAAGATTTGTGACTGACTCGTTTCTATCTAGCAGGTTGCAAAAACCATGACTGTTGTTACTGGATGTTTAATAAGTGTTTACAAAGATTTCACATAATCAGTATATTATTATTATTATTATTATTATTATCATCCTGAATGCTAGCTAGCATTATATGATCTTGTAGCTATGTTAATATCTCGCCAACAAATGAGAAAAAAATTAAATAACAGCAGGTTAACATTTGTGTCACAGTAATATTTTTGAAACCTAAAAAGGCAAATACTTGATTTACCCTTAATGATTTTTGTGCAGGCCACCAGTGTGGTTTCTGAATAACACCGAGCGTTAGTGTTAACATTAACTATCATTCACCAGAACACTAACACCATATGTATTAACTGAAGTGCCGCTACTGATCTCATTTCCACCTTACAAATTGTATTTCTGTATTTCCAGAATACAAAATACTGTAATTTTGATACATTTATATTTGGGGTATTTTGAATTGTGTATCAAAATACATTTTGATGTACTGTATTTTTGCACATACATATATTCAAGACTATGCAGGGATTTTGTCCAAAATGCTGTCAAAATGACAGAACATCATAGATTTCATCTGCTTTGTGGTGCAGGAAATGACTCTCAGAGATGAAACTCAGTTTAGAGTATTGGAGGCTTCTCTAGGACTGCTAGCGTCTAGACATTCAGTACTTCATATTTTTTTTACAGTTGTGTATTTGTACTGTGTATATATATTTATACTGAACATCTGGAACAAGTTATAATTCACTTAGGAAATTATGTATAATTCTTTTTTAACTATCATGCTCCACGCTCCAGATTTCACAAAAAGCCGTCATGTACGTTTATCCCACATGCCCCTGCATCACAAAACAGCATGCATAGATCCTGCACCTCTGTGCCATCTGCCTAAAAGGGAGCAAATGGAGGTTGAAACCTCATCTGTATTGTTGTTAGTACAGATCATACCTGACATCCAAAATGCAAGGGCATGATCAGGAAGCCATTCTGTTGCATCAGATGTATCGTCTGAAAAGCCTAGCATGTGAGAAAGCGAGTGAAAGCAAAAGAGGGCAAGCACTGTATGCAGAATGGCGGGAGCGTGAGCGATCTACATTTCAAATGCAGAGGATGTTTTCCGCTGAATGTTTCTTTGAAAACATGGCTACGAGAAGGGAGCAAAATGTAAGAGGATATGGCATCAAAGGGCCTGGCGGAGAAAACAAAACAACAGCACACAGGAAGAGAGGAGTGGAAGATGATTCCGTCTCATGCTCCTGTAGCTGCAGTTCATTGCTCATTACTGGCTGTGGGGAGCTACGCCACAGAGGTATGAAACCATCCAATCAGGCCTCGAGTGCAGCTAGTGAGAGGAGAGGAGAGAGACTGAACCTGATCTCATGAAAACATGTGTACGAATTTGAACGAGCGAAGGCGAGGTGGTTGGATTTCATTCGATTTCCTACAAATGATGTTGTCGGTAATCCTTCCCCTAACCTTGACCTTTTGTAGTTTTTTAATACAAATAAGTCATGTGAACTGTTACGAATATAGGTATACAAGCGTGAGACCATGTTTGAGAAAAAATGTAAAAGCTGATATATAAGAAATCAATGCAAAAGAATAAAAATGAGGACAAAGTAAGTACAAATCAAAGGTAATGTTGAAATGCCCCACACAGACCACATCAGTTCACAAGATAATGAGGATAATACAAGAAAAAGCTTCTAAAATATACATAAAGGCTAAATACAAGACCAAATCACTACTCGGACCCAATAAAAGCTATATTATAAACTTCTATGCTACGCAGCTGTCAAATACTATTTCTATAAGTGAAAAATGACACAATGTTAGTTGAAAATAGCTTTTAATTGCATTTTATGCAATCCTCTGAAGGCCATTTGACTAGAGCCATCTGCAGTCGGACAAAATATTTTGACTCGACACACCAATTACAGGCCATGCTGACAGATCACGGATGCAAAGAGTTCGAACTTCAGCAAATCAGCCAATGATGTGTGTGTATGTTTGATAAATTATTGCAATACTCACGACTTTTAAACTGTCATTGGTGTCCATAATATGGATTATAGCCTGGACAAGCAAACCTTTGATGACAGAATAAAATACAGATTTCTTTTTTTCCATGTTTTAGTTTCTTAAATAACAATAATTGAATTTGTATGTCACATGAAACATGAAAACATAAACCGAGACATTTTCTTGTTAAAATATTATTTTGTTGAACTTGAAGAGCTTGAACGTTTTTCTTGTAAGCAGCGGCAGTAGCAGCTCATCCAACAAGGTGGTGCTGTTGGAATTACTCTGTCTTATTACACTCAATCAATATGCCTTTAGTCACTCGGCTTATTGACTCATTAAAAAATAAAATTACAGATAATTTGTCTTGTCATGGACTCAGCTGTATTGCCCCAATCTCCTCATTTTCTAGAGAGAGAGACAGAGAGAGAGAGAGAGAGACACAGAGAGAGAGAGAGAGAGAGAAAGAGAGAGAGAGAGAGAGAGAGAGAGAGAGAGACAATATCGAAAGCTTGTCTGTGCTGTTTTGGTGCTGCTGCATTCAGGAGTTTAAACAATAAACACACACACACACAGAGGCGGTAAACGAGCTCTGGGAAACAGGAATGAAATGATGACTTTGTTATCTGTAATAACACTTTTAAAAGTGTTAGAATGGGATACGGTTACAAACAACCTGCTGAGAGAGAGATAGAGAGAGCGAGAGAGAGAGAGAGAGAGAGAGACAGGAAGAGAGACAGGGAGAGTGAGAGAGAGAGAGAGAGAGAGAGACAGGAAGAGAGACAGGGAGAGTGAGAGAGGGTCTTCACTAATTTTGTACACTCCACTGATTGGCTGGTTGGCCCGTCTGTCGTGTGATTGGTCAGATTGAGAAGACTCTGTTCGAGGACACAGTGAAGACCCTGAATAATTACTATGCGGAGGCGGAGAAGATCGGAGGCCACGCCTACCTCGAGGGCTGCCTCTCCTGCATCACGGCCTACCTCATCTTCCTCTGCATGGAGACGCGCTACGAAAAGGTATGTGTGCGTGTGCATGTGTGCGTGTGTGTGTGCATGTGTGTGTGTGTGTGCGTGCATATGTGTGTGTGTGTGTGCGTGCATATATGTGTGCGTGTGTGCATGTGCATATGTGTGTGTGTGCGTGCATGTGTGTGTGTGTGCGTGCATGTGTGTGTGCGTGCACGTGCGTGTGTGTGTATACGTGTGTGTGCATGTGTGTGTGTGTGCGTGCGTGTGTGTGTGCATGTGTGTGCATATATGTGTGTGCATGTGTGCGTGCGTGCATATGTGTGTGCATGTGCATATGTGTGTGTGTGCGTGCATGTGTGTGTGTGTGTGCGTGCATGTGTGTGTGTGTGCGTGTTTACGTGTGTGTGCATGTGTGTGTGTGTGCGTACGTGTGCGTGTGTGTGTGTGTGCGTACACGTGCGTGTGTATATGTGTGTGTGCATGTGTGTGCAAGTGTGTGTGTGTGTGTGTGTGTACAGGGACCGGTGTGGTGAGCGTGGCACATTCTGCATTCCTTACAAATAAACCCCTGAGGACCCCATCCAGCATCCAGTGTTTAAAATACGTCCACACAAATGATCATAAAATAACATACAGCACTGAGCAAAAGTCAAGAAACTCTGTCAAGCAAAAATGCTTTAATAATGAAAGTAAAAGTTCCTGAATATAAAAAAATCCTATAAAAGCAGTAAAGAGTAATAAACTAAAATCAGTGTGTTGGTGTTTCAGCTTTTATCTTTAAAACTGCATCAATTCTCTTAGACACACTGTCGTGCAGTTTTATAAGGAAATCAGCTGGTAGGTTGTT
>JAOUQW010000034.1:3416261-3428330 GCA_028565825.1 Olivaichthys viedmensis
ATCATACCTGACATGTCGGTCCCAGTTCAGCACGGGGAATAAAAGTATTGCCTATTATTATTTAGTACAGTAGCCTAGTGGTAATAGCAGCACGAGGGCTTAAAGAAATAGATGAAGCTAAAAGTGGGTGATGGACATTTGTTAAAGGAATGGGTTAAAAAGGCACTTTCTGCTTTATTTGCCCTATGATGCATAATTTAAACGTGCATGAAATTAGAAGCATTATTTGTTAATAGCAGTCTACAACAGTAGTGCGACAGATTCAAACCTAATTGCCACGTTGAAAGTGGGTGGTGATCACTAAAGGAATGTGGATACAAATAGGATTTATTTTTTATGACTGCATGTCGACTTCTGCTTGGTTCTTTAAGAGTTTCAGTCCTTTCTTCTCCAGAGGCTTTTTAGCAGCGCCTACAGCGATCCCTTTCGGTTCAGCGCGGACTTTAACTAGCTCGGGCAGTGAGGGGGAAAAACACGCACGTCTACGTGAATACTAATCTCAAAACGTCGTTTATCTCTCTGTCTGCAAGATGTTTTAGCTCATGTTACCTGAAAATGGACTGAAATAAAATAAAATAAAAATGCAACATTTAATTGGTTAGAATTTGAACATACTTAACTTTTTAACGCAGGCTACTGGATTCTCCAAATTCTTCAAATGATTCACATTTTAGCATGATCATTAGCCGTATGTTGCTGCTGGTTCTAAACTGGGCATAATATATTTATTTATTATTTTTTTTGAGAAATGAAAATGCATGCTAATGAGCATAGATGTATCTCTTACAATTACCATTAGGGCCTACTGTTAAGTATATCGATTACAATCGGTTAGGGCTACTAGGATGGATAATGCGCATTTTTACTACTCATTTGGAACCTAAATAGCCTGTTTTATTGCCATAAGAGCCATGATACGGCACACATATGGCCTTTTAGCAAACAAAATGAAATAAATGGGGATAAATCGGGGATCTCCTACAGCACAGTGATAGATATCAGTGTGAATCAAAGCGGCTTAGAGGTCATGGCCATGGCTTCATATGGACTTTGATGTGTGTGTGTGTGTGTGTGTGTGTGTGTGTGTGTGTGTGCGTGTGCGTGTGCGTGTGTGTGACGTGGCTTTGCGTTAAACAGGAGGAAGAGCTGTTTATTCCTGAATCTGAGGCTAAAAGTGTCCAGGCGGACAACATCACTTAGGCTATCACCTGTCAAAAGTTCCTCACTCGCTCTCTTGCCCTGGAGAACCGACTCCGAGTCGCACTCACGCACATTGACACCAGTGACTGTCGTTAAACTGCTGCATTTTACTGCGTCGGTTTCGATGAGCTCGCCATTATTTGCATGCAAAAATCCTTATTTATCGATTGCACGACCGCAGCGGTTTAAAAAAGAAGAGCCAGCACAAACGAATGAAGCGTTGAGTGTTTGTGAAAGATGTGGTATGCATTGTCAACAGGACAAGATGAATGCACGCAAAAAAAAAAAGGAAGAAAAGAAAAAGAAAATAAAAAAAACCTGGAAGACGAAACGAAGAGCAGCAGAACATGTAGCGTTTCTCCTCTGGCGTTTGGCAAAGCGGTCTCTGGCAGCCAGCTAGTCCATTTGCTATTAATCAAGTGTGAAAGTGACGGCTTCATGTGTTTAGAGAACGAGGGAAGTTGGAGCTGATGCGCTCTCGGCTCGCATGAGATCGCCATCCAGGGGCTGAAGCGGCTCGGTCTAAGGCAATGAGGCTTGTTAGAGGCGAAAAAAAGAAAGAAAGGAGGGGGGGATTGTTAGCGAATGTCTCTGCGCGAGTGTCAGGGAGAGAGAGAGAGAGAGAGAGAGAGAGAGAGAGATGGATCCCAGCACCAGCTCGCCTTCTCCTTCTCTGACTACACCCGAGAGGAGGAGCGTGAGGAGGCGACGTAGTGGGCGTCAGAATCCTCAATTTCCAACTTAGCATCCTGGCAGGGCACTCCGCGGAGCACAGCCCTGTCCGAGACGCGCAAAAAAGAAAACTTTCTCGCGCAAAACAAGGCATGAGAGAGGCAACGATTCGACGCGACAAGGGTGCGACTCCAAAAGTCGATCACCACTGATCCACAACAACAACAGCAACCGCTCGGTTCGAGTTAACGGAGAGAAGTTTGCGAGTCCGAAGTCTATGCATTCGTCGCTTGTTCTGATTTCCAGTGCGCGAAGGGGACGGACGCGCGCTCTGCTAATCCGGGACTCTATGCGCGAGCGCGGGGGACGGTGTGTGCGAGAGTAAAAAGCGGGGAAAAGGGGATTACAAAGTGCACCGAGAAAGAAGCTCGTTCTCCGGCGCTTGGCCATGGCGTACCCTCAGGGCTACTTGTATCAACCGTCCGCCTCTTTGGCGCTCTACTCATGCCCAGCGTACAGCACGAGCGTGATCTCGGGCCCGCGCACCGATGAGCTCGGCAGATCGTCCTCAGGCTCGGCATTCGCACCCTACGCCGGATCCACGGCGTTCAGCAGCGCCTCAGCCGCGTACAGCTCGCATCTGCCGTACGGAGCGGACGCGGCCGCTGCCGCCGCCACTTTCACCTCCTACGTGGTAAGTCTGACCCGGGTTATGGCTCGCGCTTGGGCAAAGTTACTGGGCCGATTGCTTATGTTCCTAATTTGCTTGTGTGTTTGTAATTGTGGCGCGTGCTGTATACGATAGTTGTTTTTTTTTTTTTTTGTAGTTAAACCAACTATAGTTTAAACAATCTTAGAAAGTCAGCAAATGCACACAATTTAAGACAATAAATAATGGGATAAAAAAAAAAAAAATAATAATCTGAAGAATGTTTCCCTCCTAAACAAAAAAGAAAAAAAAGGCTTGAAAACAGGTCGGGCATTGATTTTGAGCAGCAATCATTTGCGTCGCATTTGCCTGTGCCACATATGGCCCTAGCAAAAACTCATAAAACGGCTTGTTTAATTTCATATTTTGTGGAGAAAGAGACTGTTTCCTGCTTTTATTTAAACGAGCAAATTTGTGTTTGTTTTTTTATTTCTTTGTTTATTTCACAAAACAACAAAATACTATCTGTTTGCGTGGCCTAGCAAATATACAGTATGCATAAATATTATGCCCAACACTAGCTAATTTATAAGTGTACATTGCTAAAATAAAAGGTGTATATTGAGGGAAAATATATATATATATAGTTAGAGGGAGAGATGTGTAAATAATGGAGGCAGTTTGCAGAACAGACAAAGTTGCAAAGTCTATTTTAAGAGTCGCAGTTGCTCAAAATATTCATATTCATTAAGGGAAAATATGTTAAGTTTGGCGCGTTAGTAATTTGGTTAATTAGATTTACAGTGTGCCCTGGTGTGTGTGTGTGTGTGTGTGCTTTACGTGATTAGTAAGTTTTGAGGGCTTGTTAAACTTGCACCACGTTAGAGTGTTTGTATATATGGTACAGTGAGCCTAATGACATTTCGGTGGGTTTCCTACAGAGTTCCCCCTATGATCACACCTCAGGCATGGCGGGTTCTATCGGCTATCACCCGTACGCAGCTCCACTGGGTTCGTACCCGTATGGTGACCCAGCGTACCGTAAGAACGCGACCCGGGACGCCACCGCTACCCTGAAGGCCTGGCTCAGCGAGCACCGCAAAAACCCGTACCCCACCAAGGGCGAGAAGATCATGCTGGCCATCATCACCAAGATGACCCTCACTCAAGTGTCCACCTGGTTCGCCAACGCCCGAAGGAGACTGAAGAAGGAGAACAAGATGACCTGGACGCCGCGCAACAGGAGCGAGGACGAGGAAGAGGACGAGAACATCGACCTGGAGAAAAACGACGACGACGAGCCTAACAAGCCCATGGACAAGGGAGACTCGACAGATACGGAGACAGGTCTGTGGAAAATCATCAATTTTTCATTCCCAGTCGTTTTTCCACTCCGGGCGCAAAATTGATTGCTGGTTAATGGCGGTGTATTATTTATAATAGGACAATTGCTTTAAATAATAATCACCTTGGGCTCTAATTTGACTCCTTATGGAGTGAGAATTGCTGGTGACGCGGGGTGTTTTGAAGACCATTTATCTTTCGCTGCATAATAGGGACACAGCTGGCGTACTGAATCTCATTTATTACAATCCGATTATTATTATTATTATTATTATTATTATTATTATTATTATTTTATTAATCACCACAGGGTAGTAAGGTTTTTTTTGTTTTTTTTTCCAAATATTAGTCATCTGTTTAAATTCTAAATGTACAAAAAATAAATAAGTCAATAAAAATAAAAATAACAAAGACACTTATGTTTGATTACAGTTTATAAACACACCATTCCAAATGATTCCTATGCAACTAAAGAAGTGAGACCAATTATTTTTTTTATTATCTAGTTATGCAAAATCGTCTTTCCCCCCCTTTTTCCTTCATCCTCCAGATCCCAAAATCCTCCACGCGGGCGAAGCGCCGTGCGACAGATTTCAAGAGGACCACCATGGCAAAGACTCGGACCCCTTGCTCAGCGACTCAGACTTGAAGGAGGCGGAAGAGCGCGCGGACGTGCTCGCGGACCCCTCAAAAGCCACCACGTCGTCGCCGTCGCTCGTGCAGCGGGCCCACGAGCTCGGCGTGCACGACAGGCCGCTGGAAGTGGCGCACGGTGCCGCCGCGGTCAATCACAGCAACGCCACGTCCGTTATACACTCTCCTCCGTCTGTGCCCAAGCCTAAACTATGGTCTCTGGCGGAAATAGCGACGTCCTCAGACAGGTGCAGAGGAAGCAGCGGCGACGCGGCGGGGACAGCTCAAAGCGCGCTACCGGCGGCCAGCGCCGCGTCTCCGAGCCGGACCTCGACGCAGTGCGCGCTCCCGAGCGGCGCCGTGCTCTCCCGGCCTCTCTACTACACGTCGCCGTTTTACGCGGGCTACACGAACTACGGCTCTTTCGGCCACCTGCACGGCAGCCACGGCTCCGTCGCGAGCTCGGCGGCGACGCACTTCAACGGAATAAGTCCGAGCGTTTTGAACCGAGCCGAGGCTCTGGCCCGAGAGAGCAAAGCCAGGAGCCAAGCGCAGGTAGACCTGTGCAAAGACTCCCCTTATGAACTCAAGAAAGGTATGTCCAACATTTAATACCGGAATTCGTCTCCGCGCTCATGGACTATTATTTATTATTTGTGGTTGCATAAAAAAGAAGAAGACGACGAAGAAAAACATAATAATAATTATGATAAAGGAATTTTCGGAGGACAGTTATTTTCTGAGTAAATGCTTATCTTCAAATCTTAGTTTCTGAATGGTTAATCAAGATGTAACATCTAAGAATTGTCTTAAAACGCTGCAGCCGCTTAAGTCTATTTGTAATAAAGACTAATATGTATATTTAATGTAGCATTTTTGTATTTAAAATGGACAACACACTATCTTTGAAGTAAATTATGAGAAAAAAAAAAAAATACACGCGTGTGCAGCAGTTGTTTTGGGGCACTTTCATGGTTGTGGATGACGAATGTGACAGCTGCACAAAAAAGCAAACAATGCTTCACAGTGCTGAAGCCTTTTTGCAGCGTAAAATCACTGGGAGAGTCATTTGATTTATTGGGTTGACGGTGTGTTAAATCTTTTTCTCTATCTCCGAGACAAAAAAATAATAATAATCACACACACAGGCGACCAGAGCTGAAATTCAGAGCTTAAGAAAAGTTCAGTAAAGTAAGCCTATGCAATTTTGTCTTATTCTGAAACGCTTCATGGTCGACTCGTGGTTAAACCGGGTATTTTTATAACCTCCCTTTGATCACCTGTATGAGGGATAATAGTTATCATTGACTTGCAGGCGGGGGCGTGCTTCAGCAGGTGAATATTGATATGACAACGCTGGCCGAAGTGTCGAGCAGTCATTTAACCCAATTACACTCCATGCGCGTCGTGTTATGCGCCGAGCGATCGGGTGGCGAACTCCGGTAATGAGTTCGATTTTATGCCAAATTTAGACCCTCATTACTGTTTCCGAGGCGTGGCGGAGCGGCTAAGAGCCACGCGGTGATGCTCTATAAAGTGTTTGGGGAGCATACGGCTCCGTTATACTGTTAATGGTGGGGGAGGCTGGATAAATAGCGCTGTGTATTACGGACGCGGGTGGGATTGTTGAGGCGCCCGTGAGCGCCGTGTGTCCCCCGTGGCTCCAGGCCGTTTCTTAACGAAAACTCTATAGCTCTTCCCTCCTCCGCAGGTAGGTGTCACACTTGCTCCTAATTCGGGCCGTGCACTCTTAAGCACACACTGAGAGGGAGCATCTTGCCTCAGGTGGCACGCCAGGAGGAGGAAATGGACCTCTGTCGAACCCAACTAAACTAACAGTGGATCAGGGCTGCAGCCACGTGCTTACACTTTTGTGTGGACAAATAATTAGACATTTTGATTTCATTTATTCAAAGTGCAACCTAAATGCACATTATGAAACCCTTAAATCAACCCTTAAATGAAGATTTAAAAAACGATATTATTATTATTATTATTATTATTATTATTATTATTATTATTAATATAGAAATAGGTTAAGCACAAATGTTTCACCAATTTTAAGTATAAATACTATAAGTACGAATTGGTCACCAAAAATGTAAACACATAAAACGAAATACTTTATAAATCTATTAGGCACTTACAAGTTTAGTAAACGTTTACAACTGAACAAATACAATTTCTGATCGTGCATTTAGATTAAAAAAAAAATGGTTTAATGGCTTTAATTATAAATCAGTGATTGTATTGGTAACGCCTTTAAAAATGGCATTATGTTAGGCTTTTATTTTTGGCTCTTGGGGTTTGGACCTTATTGATTGACACTACATCAGAATCAAGATGTTGCTTACTTTGGAAAGGCGCAGATAATCAGCTCATCACAGCGCATTTAATCCAGTGGAGTATTTATGTTGTCGTATAATTATTACAGATTTAACAGAATTACTTTAGAAACTACGATGTATTTACACCTATAATAATAATAATAATAATAATAATAATAATAATAATTAGAAAGGGTAAAAGGTGAGCAGCTTATTCGGGTCTGAGGTCGGGTCATTAATCTCTATAGTTTACTTTGCGCCCTCCAGTTGAAAAGTCCCCTGGGTCACATTGAATTCCCGCGGCTCTAATGTCCTTCCCCCGCAGCCCAGCGGCCCGCCATATTTCATCTCTCACTACACCAGCCTCCTAAATAGCATAATCATGTTTTTCTTCTCGGCTCCCTCCAGGAATTGAAGCAGTCGATGCAATGCTCCTTATGCGCATAAAAGCTTTTTAGAAGATATAAGTAAAAAGGAAATGACATTCTAGAGTGCCACAAGACATTCTCCTGGCCAAGTAAACATTTATTGGTTTTGAGTTCTCACATTTTACGGGGATATCCCTCCCCCTCCTCCCCCTTTTTTTCTATATTCCAGGGCTGACTTTCAGAGGCCTAAAATATTGAGCTATCGATAATAATTTACGATCTCATTTTCCGCATGATGGAAATCAATTGAACGTTTAAACGGATAAACTAAAAGTGGGAGAAAAGCCTGGTTCAAAGGCTTTGGGTACAATAGCGTTTTGAACACTGCAGAAAAATCCTAATGGGTTCAGTAACACTCGTGTGAAATCCATCCCACTAATTTCTGCTTTGAGTCGCCTAGGAATGTTTTTCCATATTTAGTCGTTATCGACTCTTGGGGATATTTGCAAAGGCCCAACCCACGTGACTGATCTGCGGCTGTCGCTTCATTTGATGTGTAAATTTTATTGCATGGTGAAAACGGCAACACATTTGGGATATTAACTGTACGATTACTGATATCCCTACTTATCTGCTTTATGCGCATTTTTTTTGGACGTTATTATGAACAACAAAAATTGTACGATTTCTTATAGTTTCATACAGTTATTTTATTTGACTTATTTTGGCTATTGCCAACGACAAAAAAAAAAAAAAATATATATATTTTTTTTCTCCCACAATCCTACAAGTTTGGAGTCTGCCGAATTCATCCGAGCTTTTGTAAGCGCTGAATGCCATGAGCTCTGGAATGAGCCCACACAACCTTTTGCAAATGTATTCTCAAAATGGGAGAGAAAAGGGAGAAAATAATTGGAGGCGAAACCTGATATTCAGGCAGGTCTGGACGAAAGTGAATAGTGACAGCATTCAGTTGTGCAACGAAATTAAACGGTTCTGTCTGCTTAATTCAATAATCACAACACAAACGGATGCCACTGGAACCATGTGAATTCAACACGGGGGGCAGTAGCCTATAGAACTGCAAGGAATGAGACAAAAAAAACAATACACAACTGCTCAATTAATAAAGACTAGAAAACGCGCTTTTTTTTTAAAATTGCTCTTTAATTAATAGCTAGACTTAATTTTTTTAACGAAATGTTTAATAAAACTCCGTGACATTTCACTGTGATTTAAAATACATTCTCATGTATTTAAAAATAGGTTCTAAAGGTGGTGCAGTTGCGGAAATCTGTTGCGAGTGTATATATTTTTTTAATGTAGCCTATATATTTTTTTAATTGTAGCCTATATATGACTATTTATGACCTGAATATCCCCGACGAAGGATTTTGAGCAACTTCTTCCAAAGACACCAAATCTGAAAACATTTCAAATTCAAGGGCGCAAGTGGCAATTGAAAAATTCCAGAGATGTAGAGAAAAATTGCCGAATAACCCATGAGGCAGCATATTTTTATGATCCAAATATACAAGGCTGTGTGAATATCGTCTTCTGGGACCTTGATATACGGTTTGTGGCTAATTATACTCAGAAACCAGACACTGCTGGAAACGATAGATTAAAAAGCAAATCTAAAAGCGCAAGTAGTTCTGGACCTGACTTTCGTTTGGGTAAGTCACGTGACATTGTCGCTTTTCCTAAAGAATGCAATATCTGCATAGGCATATGTAGAAAGTAGAAACGTAGAGAGCAGGTGTTTCGATGAATAGAAATAAACAAGGGAGCTTACTGTCGCATGTGCAAAAAAAAAAAAAAAAGTCTTTCTCGATTTTGACAGTGTGACCAATCGCTGAACCATTACACCTGCCGCCCTGTAAGTCGGTGATAAACGCTCTCTGGAAACTGGGACGTGTGTGCATGCGCTAATCTCAACCTGTTGATGATCACGTTGCAAAAAATGTGCTGTACTACCAAATGCTCCAAATACGGATGTCGACTTTTATATCAGCAGCCCGCCTGATAACAGCCGATGTCTACAGGATCTCTCATCAGTGACAAGACTCCAGCTGAGCCGAATCAAATTCAGCCTGATCGTGTAAAAAGACACCCTTTTTATTTGGCGCGCTATACATCTGGGAGAAGCAGAGGAGCAACAGAGCAAGTTTGTCCAAATACAGACAGACGCGTCTGGGGGTTTTTTGGGTTGTTTTTTTTTTTCCTTGTCTGTTCCCACTCTCCACTTGTAAGTAAACGATATGCCTGATTCATTTGCTCAAATACTTATTTTAAGAAAGAAAGAAGGGAAAAAAACAAAACAACAACTGATACCAGAGCCCAGGGATAGCATGAAAGGAGTGTTTTGTAAGTATGAGAAAATGAATAGGTTATTTGTCTATAGGAAAAGAAAAGAATTGCGATCATTCGCCACGTCGCCCTAAAACTCTCCCGTGACAAAGCTGGAGCGGAGTGGCCTCTTCACTGGAGCACGCTGGGAATACCGCCTCCCCCTTTTTTTTATTTAATCATCCGATCCCACTGAGGAAGCGCTTAATTAATTATGGGGGCTAAAAACGCAGGCCAGCTGTTCCTCTCCTCTCCGCGCTGCTTCCGCAAGGTGTGTGTGTGTGTGTGTGTGTGAGTGTGTGTGAGTGTGTGTGTGTGTGAGTGTGTGTGTGTGTGTGAGTGTGTGTGTGAGAGTGTGTGAGTGTGTGTGTGTGAGAGTGTGTGAGTGTGTGTGTGTGAGAGTGTGTGAGTGTGTGTGTGTGTGAGTGTGAGTGTGTGTGTGTGAGAGAGAGTGTGTGTGTGAGTGTGTGAGAGAGAGTGTGTGTGAGTGTGTGAGAGAGAGTGTGTGTGTGTATGTGTGTGTGAGTGTGTGTGTGAGAGAGAGAGAGAGAGAGAGAGAGAGAGAGACGCGGCCACGGGGCCTCATTTTCACAAATTAGCTCCATTTTCTCCTTCAAAAAAAATCAAATAGCTGTCAGGGCTCGTCTGACGTGAAGCGTGTCGTCAGCTATTAGAGACTTCGCAGTATGTGTGTGTGTGTGTGTGTGTGTGTGTGAGTGCTTTAAAGTTTGCAATATTTTGTATAACCTCATGATCGGCACATGCTGACTGTGGAGCTGGTAGACAAATGCAGTGTTATGAGAGAATAAAAGGGTGCAGATGGCCAAAGGTGTGTGTATGCCCCCTTTCAACTCTGTCCGCATAGCACTGTAAATACAATAAATCACGTCTGCTTCTACTCCAAACCTTATGTGAATCTGCCAAATGTGTGTATGTGTGTTTCTTATTCCAGATAATATCCGCTGTATGAATCTATAAGCTCTAAGGTTAAATCAGAAATGTACACTGAGGTTAAATCCATGTTATTATGGGTTTCAGGATATTCACACACAGCAGGTGGGTCCCTGTTCTCCTGCCCTAAGTCTCTCCAGGCCAACACGCACACACACACACACACATATGACCTGTGCTATTCCTTTAAATGCAGAGTCACAGCACCTTCAGTTTTTCTGGCATCTGGAGTGTATTACCCTTACATCAGTTCTCTTTCTGTATCTCCCTTTCTATTATATGTATATTTATAACCACACATCCTTTTCCGGAGCCTAATTCTGACCCCTAAAAGTGAGCCAACGACTAGCAATATCACCCCCTCTGTGAATGCTGCTGTGTCCAAAACTATACCCTATTCACTATATAGTGCGCTATTTTCAGGGTTTGAAATTTTGTAGTGGTGTCCAAAATCCAATCCAATGCAAAGTTGCTCTTTTTCTGTGGCTGAATCTCAAATGGCGTTTTATTGGCTATGTAGAGTTCACTATGTAGGTTCTACAATGCAATTATGTTATATCCTGTATAGTGAGCATCTATAGTGATTAGCTAGTTATTTGGGATTCGGCCTCACTGTGTGTTGGAGGCTTAAATAAATGAACATGGCGGAAATGTGTTTTAAACATATGAATGCTGCTATATTATAATAATTATCATTATTATTATAATACGCTGGGTTTCTGATGTGTTAGGCATACTATATATAGTAAGTAATACACTGACGACTCAGTGTATACCCATTTCATGTAGTGAGACAGTGCCAGAGCCGGAGTGTTTAACTGCCATATGACCCTCAGTAGGACTTAATAAGAAGCATTTGGGGAGCCGATAGGGGAAGAAATCACTTTTGGCACATCAACATCTATGCCATTTGGCAATTTCACAAATAGATTCAGCGCATGATTTTTTCAAGTAGGAAATGTTCCTGGAACAACATTCTTTTTAATCAATCGCGGCCATCTGATGTCATCAGTGTATGCCTCGGACTCCTCCTACCACTCCTAGCCAGCTTGAAAATTGACACACCGGTCTATTGAGTAGCTTTTCATTTCAGTGATTTTAATGGCTTATTTGTGTGAAAATAACACAGGGTTCCTGTGCTGGTCTGTAAATTCTAGAAAAATATGGAAATTTGGAAAACTTTTGGAATAAGTATGGTTTTATGGATATGGTTATTCCATTGTCAAAGTAAGACTCAAGACAATAAAGTTCTATATCTGTTGTATTTAGATGTGTCCTTATGGTACACATGTCATGTTTTCCCTTTTAATGATACTTTGATATATCATTGATAATGACGTTTAAAAAATATCCCCAAAAATTTGCTAAATCCTTGATTTGTTTAAAATAGTGAATCTGCTTCTCTTTCATCTTTTAGTACTTAGTATGTGTAGCTATCTAGCTTGCTGAACTAGTTAGCGCTTAGCACAGACTGAGCACACAGCCCTGGGGGGCGCCAATGTTCAGTGTGGTGGTGCTGGAGGTGGTGTTGCCAATCCGGACGGACTAAGGTCTCCCAGTCAAAAAGTCCAGGATC
>JAOUQW010000034.1:3437119-3468831 GCA_028565825.1 Olivaichthys viedmensis
TAACGTGACAAGGTTCTTATGATTTAAATTTGTCTAATATTGCTTAGTAATTATTTTAATTAGTACAATAAAAATGAGAAATGTCGTTAGATGATTTTTAGAAGCAAAGTGAACCTGCATGGTGTTGTAGTCATTTCGAATACCGTCTACTTTTCCCGATTGGCTAAATCCAATGCAGCTGGATTCATTTGCATAAAGTTAAATTTTGTTCAACTTTTGCTGCTGCAGAGCCAGCCATGTTTCCCCATACTGATATGGCAGAGCTCTCCATTGAAATGAATAGCATGCAGCGCAGCAAACTTGCAAGTGGACAGGTACCGTTGCTGATAAAATGGCCAATGAGTATAGCTACAAGGTAGATGTACCTAATAAACTGGCAACTCAGTGTATATTATAGCACTTTTTCAATGTCGGTACAGTATAGCATGGTACAGTAACAAAACCATGATCTCACATTTTGTCATTATTAACCAAGTACTCGTGCTGAATTTGGTTACCCTTCTTGCCTGGGTACCAAGAGTGCCAAACAAGGACATGTGGGTGAAGCTAGAAATAGAGGACATCACAGACCATCATCATTCGAATCAGACAACTGCCATTTTGGATTAAAAAAATGAAACAACAATGGCTGCATCCAAAATTGCATACTATTGTATTAAATAGTATGCCAAAATAGTATGTCACAGTTTCTTACGTAGATAGTGGAGGACTACTTTGAACAAAAGTATGTGGTTTGGGATGTAGGATTGTTTACCCCCTGGACCATAGGGCACAGCAATCTTCAGTAATAGTACATTTTTGTTTGGTTTGCTTTATGTCTCTTTACATAAAACCAAATGCAGAGTAAAAAATAACTCAAACCTTGAAGCTCCTCCATTGTTGCTACTGTTTCTAGTATTTACTGTTAATACTAGTGTTGTGTGGGAAATGATATCACCACCCCACAACCTACGAAGAACTCGTCCTTCCTTCACGGGTACTGTTATGTGATGTGAAACAGACACAGGTACTCAGCCAGAGTATGTATAGTTCTGGATTCAGATTAATAACCGTGCTGTACCTAACTGTCTGGTGGAAAAGAGCTAGATATTTAGATATACAGTAGGTGTTGGTGGCACGACGGTGATTAAGAAAGAGAGAACATCATAAAGAGAGTGAAGACAAGAGGAAGGGAGAGAAAACTCGCTTCATAACTTCATAACTTGCATATGATCTGAAATGCTCAGTGGGTCTGCTCTCAGAATATGCTGAACTCATAATCTGAGACAAGATCATATTGCTTTTCTACTGATCTATGAATCTCTTCTAATTATAACCACACTACCACATGGAGTTTGGGATTTCTGACAATACACACACACTCACTATCACCTATGTTTTAACTTGTCAACAGTCTTAAGTTTCGGCCTGCTCCGACATTAACCAGACTGATTTCTGTCTGTAGGGTGGGTCAAAGTTGGAGCGAATTCCTCTGCGGCCATGTTTATGCGTAAACGCTGCCAAAAGTTCATAAACAAGGCAAAAAGACACCTTACACCTTTGCAAAAAAAGTTCCAGCACACACCAGGCAATTACAGCAGACCGACATGCTCTGAGCAATGTGGTGAGAAGAATTGCGGTGAGTCGGGATGCCACTGAGGCGAGGACAGCTGAAGTGGAGGCGCTTGAATTTTGGGGAATGATACGACAAAACACTACACTCATCCTTCACCCGCTGTTCATCTCCCCCTCCTCATCTAAATTCTAGGCCTACGTGCCCTGCCAATCATCCACATCGATGCAGTTAGAGCTTGTGCTGGAAAAAACAGCTTCTCTCTATATATATCTTTTTCCACTCATACAGTTGCTGTCTCTCTGATGCAAACCTCTCATTACATAAAATGCTGTCTCTCTGGTTTGTTTGTATGTTTGATTGCAGCTGAATGTTGTGTCTCTTGCGCGAGTGTATGTGTATTAAAACAGTTGCAATACAGTATAATCAGACACTTAACCACTCTCAGGGCAGACAGGCCTAGCAGCGCCGCCACAGGAAATTGTTCCCAGTTAGCATGATTATCCAGTAACCAGAGGAGAGGAGGACGTGGTAAGGCCGAGTAGAGGCCCACTGTAGGAGGAACACTCTCAGCTACACACACACACACACGCACACACACAATGATCTAAAACAGAATGAGGGTGAAATCTGTATGTTTCATTAGCAGCAATTGCAGTCAAGCTTTAATCAGTTTACTCTGTATATGTATAAAATACTTTCAAGCTGTGTCTCTGTTTTGATGTTGATATCAAAAATATCTGTCTACAGTAATGATGTGCATGTTGTTATCAGTGTGCAGCATGAAATCAGGCTTCATAGTGCGTTTTTTCACTGCATATTCAAAAACAAAAATGGGCCCAAACCAGAACCTTCGGGTTGTAGGTCTGGTTCATTTGCTACCAATTTGAGAGACAACTGGATCAGTCACACTGACAACAGAAAGCAAATTCATCATCATTACAATCCACACCATAATAAAATTATTCTAATTTTAACCGATTGTTGAAAAAACAAAACAATGAAAGGAAAATAACAAAAACTTCAGACGTCAGCATCCTATATGATCAGAAAATGAAATTAATAGTGCATTAGCTACACTATTTGTGTCGGTATGTTTTTTGAGAAGAAAAAAATAAATAAAAAATTCTGCAGATTAAGAAATTCAATCACACCTAGCACCATCAAACCAGAGTATGCTGTGTTTTTCTTTGCATTTTTATTATTCACTGTTTGTCTTTGCATATGGTATACGTAAGTATTCCCTTGCCACAAGTACTATTAGTTATTTTTTGTTACCAATCTTAAGCAGGTACCAAAAAAACAGTCCAAACGGAACCTTTGGTATTGGTTCAGCTGCCAATGAAAAAAGTTTCAGTTTTCTGGTGCCAAAAGTTCTGGTACTTGGAAAAAGTACAGTGGAAAGAGGCCCATAAATCAATTGGTGTTGCTTTTAATCAAAGATTGTATGTAACACAGTACAGAAACAGTTATTAAAAAACAGTATTAAACTAGTTCAATAGATGTGCTGGTAGATAATATATATTTCTACAGAAAAGTAAGCCGACAGAATACAAAATATACCCAAACCGATTTGAATATGCATACAAATGGGGGCAGTGGTGACTCAGTGGTTAGGGCACTGGGCTACTGATCAGAAGGTCGTGGGTTCAAGCCTCAGCTCTGCCAAGCTGCCACTGTTGGGCCCTTAACCCTTCCTGCTCCAGGAGTGCTGTATCATGGCTGACCCTGCGCTCTGACCCCAGCTCACCAACATGCTGGGATATGCAAAGAATCAATTTTACTGTACTTGTATATGTGACAATAAAGGAGAATTCTATTATATTCTTCTATACTACTACCACGTGCTACAGTCTGTATATAACTCGCCACATATACATGTGTGTAGGAACCTGTTACTGTTCTCATCTTTTCCCAAGATCTTAATGGGTGAAGACACACAATAGGAGCAGCCGTGGAAATAATTAAAGATAGCGTTCGGTAATCCGTTCAGTGGCGGTGCTCGCTACACCACTCATTTACTTTACTCTAATGACTCGGGGAAGAGCAATAAAAAAGGAGAAGGCAATAAAGAGTGAGGCACAGAGCGGCAGGCAATATTGTTTAAGAATTAAACGCCCCAAATATCTTTGGGAAATAAGATTGTTTTGCTGTGGATGGGGCTTAATTGACTCAGTCACGGTGGTTTGGCGGGAAAAGGTTTTCGTGTTTTAAGAGGCTTGGCTCCACTTTTCTCAACCACAGTGATCATGGTGCAGAAGAGTCTCTCTCTTTTTTCTCGCTCTCTCTCTTGACAAGAGCGAATCCATAAGCACTAAAGCTTTCACACACTGAAAACATCATGTTAAGACGTAAAATATACAGTCTATGAATTTCTACACCTTCGCCAGTAACCTATTTCTTTCTTTTAAAGATGAGTAAGCCAAAAATGAGACATTTGGATTTAGATTACCACATCATGATGCTTTTATTGTCATTGTTGTCAAAATGTAGTAGAAGTTTAACCCCTTAAACTCCCAGGATCCTTCAGTGGGTTACAGACTTACATTCCTGACTCTTGTAACTACATACATTTTTTTGTGTTTCACTGCATTTACTGAAACATTTGTAGTAGTTGCTGAATAATATGCTTCAAGATGAATAACTAAATAATTGGCTGAGGCTTTAAGGGGTTAAAATTTTAATAATTTGACTATCCAACTCCTATTCTGGTAAGAGAAAGTGTTTCACAGCTTTTTTGCCTCCAGTGCACCTGATTCAGCTTATGCTAAGCTTGATAACAACCAGATAACTCTGGCTAGATGTGTTAAAACCGAGGACAATCCACTAATCACTAAACACTACAGTATTCTAGGATCTGACTTGGGTATTATTGTTCTAATATAGGCTTTATTACCCGAAATGGTATACTGTACTTCTGAAAAGAAGCTGACATGGCACACTGTCTCGCTACTGGACAAAAAGACACAGCGTGATATTTGCACACAAATGGCTTGTGTTATATAACAGCTGAATTGATGGTTTATCCAGATAAAAGATGAGTCACTTAGTATCAATTACAGGGTCTCGTCTACAGCCAGGGGCAACTGCGTAATCCCCCTTAACCCACACTCCCACCATACACACACAGACAATGACCGTGTGATACAAAACACACGGCTACAAAAGAAGGGTGTATGGGCAACTGCGCACCACCCTGCCACCCTGCAGCCATGCAAAGATTCAGCCGTCGCCCTGATTCTCAGGTGTCCGTATACGTGTGTGTATGAGTGTGTGTTACCTAGAAAACAGGTGTGTTTTATGGACAGGTGCGTGCTATGTGGTTTGATGGCTACAGGTGGCACCAGTGCAGTGTCTGGACTGGCTGACTCCACAGAGCTTGAGAGGGTGCCATGATGGTTTAGCCAAGCCATATTATATAGAGAAAGGAACAATAGGGACTGTCACAAGGCACATAATGAGTAATTGGGACTCTGAGATGGTATTTTCTTCATTGGGATCATTAGGTCGTAGCCTTGATTATGTTTCACTCGGCACATCTTGAACAGTGCGTGTTTTAAGCTCTATTAAAAGGCATTGGTTTTTTTTAAACCACCCTAAATTGCCCAAAGACTCAGTTTCAGTTTACTTATGACATATTGAGTACAAGTTCACCAACTCGCCAGTGTTCCATCTACCCCACCACACACACACACACAAAGAGCCAGGATTTTGCTCTGCTCTGGAACTTTCATTATGTAAAAGTGGATAAAAATACAAACTCAGCCCTGTAAATTTATAGCTCGCTGCAAGTTGCCATTAAAAATATGAGTGTTTTTAGTCTGCATGCTGAAACCGGAGTAAGAAAACAGAGCAGACCGCAGAGTTTACACTGCCACACCACAACAGCAGCGAGCTCTCAGCAAGATTGTGCTAACACACACACACATACACACACAAACACTAAAGAGACTGCAAAAGTGGAGAAATGTCAAACACTGGTTTACTCCCAATTTACTCACACACACACACACACACACACACACAAACCCCAACAAGAGAACAGTATCACACACAGAGCACTTCTCATTCCTCTTTGCTTCTTTTGGACTCTGCTTTGTCTTAGCGTTAGCGTATCGTACCAAAACAACTTCAATGAAAGCCATAATAGTTTTAATTCTTGTCAAATGTGGCCCTTCATTCCTCTGTGCATTTGTCATTCCGTCTCCTAATCATGGCCTGGTTTACAAGATGTTGTCGTCTTTCACAACTCCTTTCCCATAATCCTTCACCCCCCCCCCACCCCATTTCTCTTTTCCCTCACTCCAGAATGATGGTTGCTTTTCCTAGGAGGAGAGCTTGCACGTCTACAGAGCAGATAATCTGCAGCTTCAGCTCGCTCGATGAGAAGAGTTTCGTGTAGCTACATGATGACTCAGCGCAGTAATTCTGTCATTAAGAGCTAATGCGCCCATGGCCTTCACTTACACACACACACACATTTTCTCTCAACACACAAACACAGAGATCCAGAGCTTCTGTGGTCCTAAGGGCAGACAGAGGGCAGACTAGTGCTAGATTCTACTGTACTGAAAAAGCAGTGGATAAGACTGACATATGAAAAGGCAGAAAGGCCCAAAAGACAAGGTTCAAGCTTTATGAAAGCAATGAACACATGTTAGAATGGTTAGCTTTTGTCCATCAGTATCGTATCAAGGATTAATTAAGTCACCAGGGCGTGTTTGGCACACGTTGTGAAATTCTGTATGCGCTAATGTCTTAACCTTGACTATGGACTGAAATTGATGTCCATCAGCTGCTCATGTTCAATGTGTAGAATAAATCAGAATGCATGGGTGGGATAAACACTTGTGTCTATTTGACTGGGAGGAAGCTAAGGCTAAGCCTACCAGCTCTGTAAGCTAATAGACTAATCTGGCAATATGTATAACACACGAAGGCATATTCAAAGTGATGTGTGTTCTACACTGGTGTAACAAAGAGCATTGAAAAACGTTTAGCTCCTCAGGGGAAAAAAAGAAACGGCTTTCATTTGTGAGAGAAATTAGAGTAAAGGGTTATGCCTTCTTTTTTCTTCCTCACAAAAAACAGCACGGCAGAGAGAAAGAAAGAGTGAGAGGAACTGATAAAACATGCTTCAGCTTGGTTCACACCTGTGTCTCTTAGCACATAACAAACCCACATAATTAAGACAATTTAGACTTGCAAGTTATGTTCCCAAGACACCCACAAAGACAAACCCTTTAGGCTACACACAGAGAAAGAGAGAGAACGAGGTAGAGAGGGAGAGAAATAAATAAAATTAACCTTGAATGTCAGACATAAAGGAAGGATACACTTTCACACGATATGTATGATACATTGCATATGTTTATGTTCAGAAGGGATTTAGCTAACATAAGCTCATCTGTAATCTAAACTAGAGGATCAGGTTAAGGCACAATCCAATGCATGCACAAGCACACACACCTGTTGTCTGACAGCTCTTATGAGTAACCCGCATCAAACTGTTTGACTGACTGATTATGAAATTGACTGATGGCTGAATCTCACCTGTTTACCTGCAGCTATTCTGCTGTTGTCACTCCCAGCAACATGGCCTGTTTCCTGGGCCTCTTCCACCTGCAGCCCTGGGGGAGAAAGACTCCATGCTCCATCAAGCCCTGAGATAACCTCAAAGCTAAACACAGACTTTCAGTCTTTACAAGGAGATATGATAAACATTAACACATTTCTACTTTCAATCAGTCTGGCACTGCTGCATCTGGCAAGACTTTTTGACTTTATTACAACATCAATCTCCAAGATTTCATCAGATCTCCATGAGTACAAACACAAAAACACTGCAAAATATCCACGTCTTGACTAAAGCAGGGGGCAGAGACTAGTTTTGGGGTTGTTCTGACACTGCTTCAACAAGTCCTGATAAAGACATTAATGATTTCAAGCAGGTGGCGCAACATATAAGACACTGCATCACAAAATACAGGTTTGCCACTCCCTTATAATGAAACACAATTGAAACAAGCTTAGTCAAGCCATTTATTTTTACATAGCCTGGGTAGAATGAAGCCATGCGACCGTAAATGTAACCTTTATCAGGCGACTAAACGCTTTACTATTTTGGTCAAATACATTCAGATTGATAATTTGCTACAAGCTGCAAAATGCTACAAAAAAGGCCTTACATCTGTCTATGTATTTATTATTTTTTTCTTTAGCAACAATGACTGAGGCGAGATAAATGGAAAAAAGAAAAACAGAATTCTCAAAAGCCCAAGTCAGACAAAATAAAAGCATCCGTCTCGCTCACAGCTATGTCTGGATTCCCTTCTCGGGCAAGATCGGAGTCAACACGTTTAGCGACATCAAAGGTGAACCTGATACCTTAAGTATAAGAAGATTAACACTTGCAGTGATCTGCGGCTTAAAGTCCGCGAAGACTTTTCGGCAGCCAGCGCCAGGAGGGACAATTACCAATGAATTGGCACCGGCACCGCCACGTTTATTTAACGCAATCTGGCACAGTGCGTAAGCCCACGTCCCCGAGACGCTCTTTCAAGTTGCAGTCTGGTGTCGCGGGGGGTAAAATGTGCTCCTGAAATATGATGAGAAGAGACACCAGAACGAAGCTGCGTGAACATGCTAGCAGGAAGAGAAGGTGTAACAGAAAAAGAAAAAAAACAGCTCTCACAAAACGCCATTGTATTGCATTCAACCTGCCTTTCCACCTCGTGACACTTTCTTTCATATAAAGATTATGACAGATATAAGTGCAGCAATCATGCTGTCAAGCGGCTGTGGCTCAGAGGAAACAGATGTTGTGTTTTACAATACACAAAAAGCCTGCCAATGCAAAGCTATGGCTTGGCCAATGCTCTAGCTATAGTACATTACAATTTTGTGATGGGTCTTTACAATACAGGTCCATACTGATGTTATCCTGCAGCTCATATAAAGTCCTACTAACATATGCTGAAGAATACAAAGGGTTGCAGAAATGGGAAAGTGTAATCCCTCAAACGGTAGTGTCAATTATCAGTTGACAAAATTGTCTAGAAAGTTGCACCTATAATTTGGAATAGTTAAATCTGCAATGGAAATATGTCAATTTAAAGTGACTTTCTAGATCACTCCTTTTTTCCACCAATCAGGCTCAGTCCAAAGTGAAACTTCATCATTGTGTACCTACCTGGCTTTAAGAATAATATTTTCAGGAATACCATTTACAGATCCAAGATCCAAGCATTAACTACTGTCTATACTATAGTCAACGATAAAGTCCATGTAAAATGAACACCTAGGCCCTGATTTACTAAGATTCCAAATAAAGATGACTAATTTGCATTCTCAATCTGATACATTGCGCACACAGTTAGTGGGTGTGTTGCGGGTAATTTACAAAGAATAATTGTGTCACGTACAAAATAGGGGGAGATAGAAAAATATTTCAGTGGGGTTTATGTGTGTGCTAATTGTTCTCGATAGTTGTGGTAAGTTCGGATCTCAGAGACTCCCAGAAATGTAATTGGTAACTTGCCACACGTATGTGTAATTACTCGTCAAGTATAATGCCCACTAAAGGCAGTAAGACTGCAAAACTGTTCATTATACAATATGTATAATAAAAGAATGTGGACATGAGCGTGTCTTCTGTTCATTAGATATATCTAGGGAAAGCCTTTTCACAGGCTCTTTAAATACTATTAGCATCTGAGGTGCGAATGTGCGGCGAAATCTAATATGAAACCAACTTTACTGTGGTAATATTAAGTCATAATTTCGAGAATTTCTTTATTTATTTTGAGATACTGAGACAAAATTTCAAGAAACTTTAATATAACAATGGTTTTATTGTGTCTTCAAATGGTGGAAACAGGATCATGAAAATGTTATACACTGCATTGGTGCACTGCATTTTGCCCTTTTACGTACAAATGCCCCAAATTGTATATTCATTAAGTCCAAAAAAGCAAAACAGACATGCTTGCTCATTTGAAAGATGCAATTCTCCGTAGACCCTGTTAGTAAATCAGCTTGCACATTTTTGCGAGTGTTATCAAGTTTGTACGTGTTTTTACACGGTAGGTCTGCCTGTTTAATCTCAACTATGGATTCACTTTTGAACTTTTCTGGGCCCAGTTTCCCAAAAGCATCGTAAAGTTAAGATCATCTTACCTGGGAGAGGGAATGTAATGTAATGCTTGCTCTACTATTTAACGATGATCTTTGTGCTGCAATGTTTTTGGGAAACTCAGCTCGGATTGGAAGTATCATTTTTGGACCTCATTATATTGAAACTACCAATGGAATTCAGCAACTAGCCCAGTATGCTGTTAAAGAGTCACACCTACACACAGAAATATTACAGTCCAACTCAGTTGGTAATGTAGGGACTGTCCAATAGGTGATGTCCAGATATGTCTATTGTGTTCTACCTGTCATCTCCCTAGCACTATGCTAAAAAAATCTTGTAAATGGCTGTACCTGTGTCTTTGTGTGTGCAGGTGACCAGAGTGACTCTAATCCTGTCCCTGTCTCATTCTGTCCCAGGTGGGAGAGGACAGGTGTTAGAGCCATGTTGTCACTTGCTTCGACCTGTTCTGTGCAAGAATCTGTGGGCTCATGGGAAAAAGAATCAGTCCCCTCACACAGCGAGGCAGTTCTTACAACACTGCTAGTGCAGCTCAGGTTGTGGATGAATAAAGTACCCTATGGTGAGGGTATTCTTGCCTGAGCAAGAGAGAAAGGCTTATATCTTACACACCATAGTGGAACACAGAAGCAGACTCACACAGAATGTATATGCATTGGGGAGAGAGAAAAGGGGCCACCTGGGAAAGACAAGTAACCATTGTAAGTTTCTGTCATTTTGACACTTCAAAGCAACCTCAGAAATCCATACAAATTTAAACGAACAAGATAAACTCCACCCCTAACCTTAACCTTAACCTTTGTATCTTCAGTCATGTGAGACATAGATGACAAAGAGACATAAAGCACATAGATGACAAACATTTTTACGGAATATATACTGTATATATTTATTAATATAAGTACTCTATGTACACATATACATACATACTGTACATGTACTGTATATTGACTGGACCTTCAGGAACTCCAACTTTTCCTCTGGTCCACCGCCCATGTATGTAAAAAAATTTTTTTTTAATTGATATGAATAAAACTGACTTTAAATTTTATTAAAACATTTATTAAAAATAAATAAATAAATAAAACACATAAAAAAAACACATCTGAAAGTATATATTTGGTAATATTTGTTGAAGTAAGACAACATGAAAGCTCATTGCAAATAAACTCTGAATTTCATCCCCTAATTGCCGAAAACAACACATATTTGAAAAACATAATTTTTTTAGCAAACCAATATCAAAGTCGTATCAAACTTGTCTAGCTAGCCATGGGGACATATAGTGAAAGGACATCTTAAGATTTGAGTCATGAAATATTTGGAGAGCATAAAGCTTTTGACACACCAAGAACAATCACAGACTAAAAGACATAAAGTCTCTGTGCTCTGATTGTCTCTTGTTCTCTCTGGAGTCACTCTGACAGAGCCGCATACCAAATCTGACCTGGAACAAGCTTCATGTTTGATCACCGCTGTACTGTTTTCATTCTTTCTAAAAGACGACTGGGACTCACTCATTATTTAGCAGCTATTTTAAAGTGGGGATGGCAGCGAAAATTCATTATACATCAAGTGCTCAAAGTGATAAACCATTAAGGAAGTAAACTGAGAGAATCAGGGCAACCCAACACTTGTTGCATGAAAAAAGGCAGTGGAATACTGAAGCTAATTCTTCAACCTCTGCACTATTTAGCAGGCAAGAAAGCTGGAGGCTTGGAGAGAACCCTATCTTGGCTGGGTTCACGTAGACATTACAGATTGAGTGGTGTGGGCGCATGTTACAAAATGTGTTTATATACTCGATGTGGTAATGTGTGCCTGTGCATGCGTTCACATGCCTACCATTAAAAGTGTTTGTGAGTCTCAGTTCAGATCTTCATAACTTTGTCTGTGTGTACTGTATGTGGGTGTGTGTTAGTGTGTTTGTGTGTGTTACCCAGGGCTCTCAGACACCTCATTAAGGCCGCAGCCGCCCCAACCGAAACAAATTTAGAACAATCCCCCAGCTTTGGCCGGGATAAGAAAAGGCTCTCTTATTCCACCTGGGGCTTTGACAGCTCTGGACTATGCACCTCATCTGTTAGACTCTCAAACAGCAGCCGTGTGTGTGTGTCTGTGTGTGTGTGTGAGGTTTGGCCCAACACTCTCCCCTCACTGCTCAACATACTCCTCACTTTATAGGGTCTGACTGCTCTTTTTCGGCTCACATGCAGTACTTTGTCTTCTTCTCCACCTCTCTCTGTGTGTGGAATTGTGATCTACTGATTGTAGTTTCTTAGAAAGACAACGACTAAAGGTCTATAGACTAATAAACATCTACCTACCTTGACTTCATTAAAAGTTGAAGTTTTAGCACTAGGAGCAGTAAATAAGAATAAGAACAAATTTAATTTATCTGAAGGCAGTCGCTGTAACATCCAGAGTCATTTAAACAAATAATAATAATTAAATATCATTTCAAAATCACTTCTTACTCATCTAATTTCATATTCCATACTACTGTCACTTCTGTACTGTCTTGTCTCTGGCTTATTTTCTTATCCTTGAGTCCACTTTCCTAAATTTGTGCAGTTCTCCTCTCTCACGCCATCTGTCTGGAACCTACGTGTGGGGTTTTTTATGTGTCCATAGATTTGTGCATGCGTTTTAAGATATTCTATGAATCCGCGATAGCCTAACCACAGAAACTGACCCTGTACATGTTTATTACACGATTACGACACACAAGCTCTCACTTTGCAGTGTCAGGTACCAAAGAGGGGACAGTGTCAGGTTTTAGTGAGCAGAGATGACACTCAGTGTGTTTGTGTGTCTATGAGAACCTGCTGAGTTTGGTAATGCGTTGGCACGATAGTAAGGTGTGATATACAAATACCCATCATGGTATACCACAGAATTTCTCCATGGACATGGGGGTCAAACAACAACAACAACAACAACAACAACAACAACAACAACAACAGAATCAATCTAGAAGCCAATTTCACCCAAATAAACTTAAGTTAAAGTCCTAAACCATATGTTGAGAGTAGCTAGTTTAAAACATTTAAGGTGCATTGTAACTATACTCTTAGAACAAAGGGTTATTCAAGGGATCTTTGTTTGCTACTTTGTTCAAAGAGTGTAGTAGTATGTAAAGTGATTTAAACTTTGATATGTTTGTTATGTTTCACCATCTGGAGCCGATCAGTCACACAATCCGACAGGAACAGAAAACAATATTTCTATGATCTTGACACACAGTAAGGTAGCTTCACTGTTAAAAAAAGGTTCTTCAGGGGTTCTTTTGATATTAAGGATTTTTAGCTTCAGAATGAAAGGTATTCTACTTGAAACCCTCTCTAATAGAGAAACACTCTGTTTTAGTGTCCTACATAGAATTTAAGGGTTCCCCCAGAGGGACAAACTGAATAATCCTTACGGGTGCTAGAAGGAACCTTTTTTATAAGAGTGTAGTAGTGCGTAAAGTGATCATAGATGTAAACTTGGTTGAGTGACGTGTTTCACCATCTGGAGCTGATCAGTAACACAATCCACATCAATAGGAAACGATAATTCCATGATCTTGACATGCAGTAAGGTACAGCTACAATCTGAGAAAAAAACGTTTCTTCGAGGGTTCTTTGAATAGTTAACAGCTCTTAGCCTTCTAAAGGGGTTCTACTTGGAACCCTCTCTGATAGTTTGTAAGGTTTTACATAGAACAATTATGGGTTCGCCCAGATGGACAAACTTTTTTTCTTAGGAATATAGGTGTAACGTTTAAGTTATAACCTAAAACTATGTTGAAACTATGTTACTTGGTGCAACAGTTAAAATTTTAAGTAGTTCATAATCTATAGTGGCTAATTTATAGTGTCAATTTACGTTCACACTACACTCTTAGAAAAGGGGTTCCTCAAGGGTTATTTGGATGGTTAATTCAATTCAGTTACATTTTATTTGTGTAGCGTATTTTTGTATATTGTAGATCAAGATCCTTAATGAGCAAACCAGAGGTGACAGTGGCAAGGGGAAAACTCCCTGAGACGACATGAGGAAGAAACCTTGAGAGTAACCAGACTCAAAAGGGAACCCATCCTCTTCTGGGTGACTCCGGATAGTGGGACTTTAGGCTATTACAGTAGACAGTCATTAATAGGTTAATGGTTCTAATTCTTTAAAAGGGTTATACATGGAACATTTTATGATAGGGAACCTTTTTGTTGTAGGGTTCTACCAACAACCTTTAAGGATTTCCCCAGAGGGACAAATTGAAGAACCCTTTTGGGTGCTGTATTTAATTTTTTCCTAAATTGTATGCTATAATCAAACTGGTGGAACTGGTTGCAGGGCTTTAAGAGCAGATCTCAGTACTGAACAATTCAGTAGTTCTGGAGAACAGTTTGAGTGAGATGGATGGCTGGATGGATAGATGGATGGAGTGAGGGATGGATGGGTGGATAGATGGAGAGGATAAACACAGAGGGGCAGAGAGAGGGGCAGAGAGGGCAGCAGGCCAGTTGTATGGACAGATGGATGGCTGGATGAAAGGATGTCTGGATGGAGCGATTGAGAGAGAGACAGGGAAGAGGACAAGACATGTCCAATTCTCTGTCTCCGTCAGGGCAATCATGCCTTTGCTTTCCACTTTCTCTATGTCCACACCATGCGTTCACCTCTTCATCACCATCCACACCGGCAGAAATTAACCTTCAGTCACAATTACACATTTAACACTTCACCTTAAGAACAATTACCAGTGCAAAGAGATCCAGCTTCAGCCTCTATTAATTGCTGCTTGAAGTAAAATGTCAGTGCATATGGATTTTCTGCCAGAAGGAGTCTGTGTAAGTGTCCTTCTCTCAGCACAGAGAGGATCTCTCTTTAAATTATTCATTATAGCTACGAGAGGAGGACACAGTAGCCAACGCACAGAATTTATCAGCATTTGTGTTTGTCATTGCAGGTCATCCAAACAAATTTCTGGTTCTGGAATAGTAATACAGACACACAAACACACACACACATACAAATCTGTGATTTTTCAGAGTCATTAAATCAGAGGGAGCACAAGTGTGGTCGGCAAGTGACTTCACATTCCTTTTAGGAAATCCTCAGATGATCTTCCCATTGTCCCATTTTATCATCTTTCAAACTTCATATGGTCATGGCATCAACATCTTCAATTTACATGCTGATCATTTTGCCATAAACTATTTATGTTACTTAGTTTCCCACTGGTTTTGTATGCCATTTGCATTTTCCTGCAACAACACCCAATTTAAGTGTTATATACCGTGTAAGTATCCGAGAGTAAAAGGAAAAAAAGTCACTGTTGTAGCCAGACTGAATTTACAAGTATAAAAACACAGATCACTGTATATTATAGACTTTTTCCAAACAAAAATGCATTATATTAAGAAATTGTTGTTCAAAAATACATTCGATTCTGCCACGTATCTTAAATAAAAAGAACCTTAAAAGCATCAGCATACAGTAGTGACCCTCTGTCAGTTATTTAGGTTTCTAATACACAACTATTTAAATTTTTCCCGAATTCCTCAGAGGTGCACTGCCATACTTCTTCCAGGACTTTTCAGAGGTTTGTGGTGCTGATTGGACACCGCCCTTGAAACTTTCGATCCCAGTAAAGCTCAATCAAGGAGGAAGGGTTTGTCTGGTAGTTTTTTTTTTCTCTGTCACATGGCTTTTACATCATAGTTCATGCACAAGCGAGGGAAGACATTATTTGAAGATGGTGCAATCGACCAATCAGCATTGTTAGCCCATCATATTTCAGCTTTCCAGTGTGGTGGGTCACATGGCATTTACCACTCAAGTCATTGGCCCCTTTGAAATGAATAGGGACTAATGCTAACGACATTCTCTGGTTCCTTCAATACCTCCATGAGCTAGATTGGGTTAACGTCAGGTGACTGTGTAGACCATTTCATTACTCGAAATATCTTCTGCACAGCTTTGAGCTGTTTGGGGTCACTAAAAAAATACTCTGAAAAATTTAAAAAAGGCAAGGTGTCCCCAAACATTTGATAAGCAGCGTATGTATGGGTGTAGGGTCTTGTGTAGACATATTTTGGGTTGTGTGTTTCTGTAGCAGGATGACTAGGAGTGTGTAGAAGTGTGTATGAAGATACTGTGTTTAATATGCTGGGGTGAGCTGGCACTGGAGAGAGCTTGTCACTCCGCTTTTAGAGCACTGGAGAGGTCAGAGGTCATGCTGTTACAGCAATGGAGTGCGGACAGATGCAGAGCAGAAATACATGCATACACACATCCCACATATCAAGCCAGAGAACATGTAAAACAAAAATGCTTATTTCAGTCTTTAATCCACTGAGGCAGTAGATATGGCAGGGCCTTTGTGGTATGTCAGGGGTTAAGTGCTTAAGGAAGAGTCAGAGACACCATGCTAAACTTATTCAGGCTAACTGATCTATTTTATCAGCAACTCAGACACACACACACAAGCAAACTTGTGAGTTAAAACAGTACAGATTCAAGGATACTGACAAACTGTAATTTTGCCAGGTAAAGCTACAATGTAAGGGGCTAAATACATAAAGATTATTAAATACCATTTAAATTACATAAGCCACACTGCCTTGATCCCCTGCCCTCTCTTTCTCTCTCTCTTTTTTTTCTTCCTCTCGGTCTTTATCTCCAATTGCCACATGATGTAAAATCTAAAAACATCAAGCCGCATCCTGTCTGAGCAACAGGGATGTAATGAAGGAGAAATGCAAGTAACTCACGTTTATGTACCTTTTTAAATATAAAATAACATTTACTCATTTTCTTTAGAGCTTACACACCTTTTTTAGAGATTATTCACGATTGTCTAATATTTAACTATACTATGTTACATTAAATAGGCGATTACATTAGTAGGCAGGCGAACTACTAACTAACTACCAAGTTCATGCACAGTAGGTTTTGGGTTTCTCTCTGCATTGCAAGATTTTTTATGCCTGTCAGTGTCAGATTTATTTTAGCTTTCTTTTCCTTGTGGAATGACTTGCAGGGCATTTCCAAAGCAATTTCATGACTAGTTAACCTACCTAGGCTGAGGTAGAAAAAATAAAATAAATAAATGTGCCTACATCCCCAACCCCTTCATTCTTTGAATGCACCATACTACCTGACATTTTTTTAAACACTTTGACCACCGAGTCTATCCCTGCTAAAGCAACGTCATCTGTTTTCCTTCCTTAACAATCCGCTCACTTCCTCTCAGCCCACCTTGTTTAATCAGGGCCACGCTCCGTATCAGTGTTGAGAGGAGCCAAAACGTCGCCTGCAGGAATGAGAGGCGGCGGTGCAGACCATGTCAAACTGGACGTTTCAATCCTAACACACCTAGAAGAGGATCCCAGTGCCATCATGCTTACAAACTTCAGGATTTGGTTTCGGTATCTGAAAATGATGTGTACACATGTTAACACTTGAAACACTGGAAAAAAAGGAAGACGAGAAGGAATTGGGGGGGGTCGGGGGGGAAAGCTGAGGCTGGATGCTCATACAGATTGCTCAACACTGCCTTTAGCTCGGAAGGCCCCATTAGAAAGAGAGGCAAACAAACAAACACAGGGACACTCACAAACAGAGACACACAGAGGAGACCCAGAGGAGTGTGGAGACGGAGATATGAAAGGAAGAGCGAAAAAGAGCTTTGAGGGTGAGAGGAGGTGAGGTATTGATCAGCCATTGACAAACACAATAGAAATTTTATATGTGATGTGAGAGGCCCATCCATAATTTATCAGAGGGCAAATGTGAGCGAGGAAAGAGGGGAGCGGATGGGGAGAGAGGACAGGGAATAGGAGCTATTGATTAGAGTAAAAGAAGTGCAGGGGCACGCTGCTGCAGCCAGGAGAGACAGCACAGGAAAGCCATTAAGGATGGCAGTGTTACCAGACACGGACAGAGGGAGGGAGGGAGGGAGGTAGGGAAGGAAAGTGAGAGAGAGAGGAAGAGATAGGAAAATTGGAGATGGACTTGGAGTGAGCGGAAGAGAGAGAGAGAGAGAGAGAGAGAGAGAGAGAGGTAAGATAATGAAAAGGTGGAACAAGACACACAGAGAGAGAGAGAGAGAGAGACATGGAGAGTCATGTCCTAGCAGCCCAGCCCCCACACTTTTCTCCTGTGCCGCCTCATGGATCAATATGGTCATGTCAAAACAGAAAATGCATGCTTTTGCTCTTAAGTAAAAGGTGTCTAAGATTTTTAAAAGCATTGATTCGGGACGGGTCGATGGAAATCAGTGCAGATTTTCTCCCGTGCAAAGAGGGGGCAATAACACTCAGCTGATAACCGAGCAACAGAAGGAAGGTGGCCGGGGCGGGGAGAGGAGAGGAGAGGAGAGCACAGCACAGATTACCCAGAAAGGTCAGCTCGACGTGAGGTCAAGGATTCACCTCAGCCTCAGTCTCCCCAGCGGAGGAGGAGACTCGTCTGGGGACAGGACAGAGGGAGGGACTGAGGGCAGGAGGAGAGGATTTTACAGAGGTGCTAGAGTAAGAGAGAGAGAAAGAGAGAGTCAGACAGGCATTTTGCACATTAAAGAACAGGCCTGTCTAGACGCTAGCACTCCTCTTTATTCTCATGAGATGCTGTAAATGAATTAAGTCTCTTTCACTTTTGAATGTGGTGAAGGCTAAAAGAAAAACATTCAACAAAAGAAGTAATATGGAATAGTCCTGCTCTGTTTAAAAAATATATATAAAAAATTGCCACATAAGGTGTCAGAATATCTCTCGCCAATTTTAGGGAATAATCATTTATAGTACTTTACTTAAGGGTAGTGTTCATAGGGCTGCATGACATCTGCATAAGCCCTTTATGACAATGGAAATAAACCTACAATAACATTTATAGAGGCTTAATAAACTCTCAAACACTGCTTTCTTAAGTTTTGATGTCAAGTTGACATAACACCCGAGTCAAGTGATGTAGATTTTTGTTGACATAAAGCTGTGCTATGACATTTTCTGGGCTGACTTATGTTAGAACGTGATGACAACTGACTTTGTAGCTCTGTTACGATGTCATTAAATTGTCATAAGTATTCATAAAAATCTTGCTATAAAAAACATGCTATATAAATTATATATAACTCTGTTATTATGGTGTCATGACATTGTCATAAGCATTCCTAAAACTCTAATAAGCAGACATAAGAAACACACCTTACTTAAGGCTTAGAGAAAATATACCTAACTCTGTTGTTACAGTTTAATGACCGTCACTGTTAAAATTTACAGTTGTTACAAAACATTCACAATGTAACTGTTATAAAGCAGGTTTTCATGTTGATGTTATTACCACTAAGGGCCGAGTTCAAGAGACACTACAGAGCATCTTTTATAAGTGCTCACCTTTGTTTAATTTTTCCAACTTGGCAAGCTACGTCACGTCATCACCACTATGTGACTCTGACATAGCAGGACACTGAGCTACAGAGTCAGTTGTAAAAGTCAGAAAAGTGTCATAACACAATCTTATGTCAACAAAAAAATCTATGTCACTTGACTCAGGTGTTATGTCAACCTGACATCTGACACCTGACATTAATAGTTTTTATGTCAGCTGATGTTTTAAATGTTTATGTAGGTTTATGTTAATTGTCACAAAGCGGTTATGTATGTGTCATGTAGCCCTAGGAACGCTACCCTAAACTAAAGTGTTACCAAGAAAAGTTATAATAGAGCTTACACAATCTGCTCTCTTTTAGCAGAGAACGGTTGGAATGATGCCATATGCTAAGTTCGAGAAAAGCTTAGACCCTGTCGATTATATCTAATGGTATATAAAAATGGACCCAAGGACTTTCTAGGTGTTTATAGGACTGGGGTTATGAGGAAGTGAAGGGTCCAAGCAGTCACTGAATGAGCATGCAATGGAGGAATGGGTGCAAATTATAATGAGAATGGAATACAGAATGGAAAGTAAAAGTTGTCTACGTCAATAATTTGTGTAAAAGTTTGCATCGTTTGACTGCAGAAAGAGCTCAGTGGAGAGGAAGAGTTAATCATGTCGCATAATCAGAAACAAATATCACTTTGGCCACAAGAAGAGCGCCTACACTGCGGACCCATGCAAATTTTATTCTCAGACTGGCTAGCCACTGGTGCGGCCGCAAGACAACGGAAACTCAGCGATGATTAGCAGAGACGGGGTGCGGTCCCACCATGCAGCCCAAAATCCCAGTGCTACCCAGAATGACTGCTATTTGTAAGCTTTAATAAAATAAACAGGGGCAGCTCTCATTCTCGGTGAGCACATGAGAAAAGAATAGAGCAAGAATCAGAATAAGGGCTGTCCTGAGCTGGTTTTAGTTTTCCAGTTTCTCAAAGTAAACTGCACTACAGAAGATGTAATGATGAAAAAACACAAACACCCAAACACAAAGCGTTTCGTAGTTTGACATACAAGTACAAGTCACTGATTCGGCCTTGTCCTGATTCAATTGCTACCTCCGAAATTCTTGTTCTCTCTTGTTGGCCATTAGTTAATAGCATCAGATCAGTTTGCAGGGCTAGAAAGAAGACGATGGATGTGACTGAGGGATGCCTGACTGCTCTCTGAGCGTTGTCCGTACCACTTGATCTTGGCAAGAGCATGGTGATGACAGCGCGCAATGCCACTGGGTGATATTTGAGGAGAGGCCTGACGAAAAGGTCACAACGTACCCTGTTTGCGATGGCAGAGAGACAGCGACAGAGAAAAACAGCAGGGGGCAGTCCGGCCTTCCTGTGACACTTACTGTGGCTCAAATAAATCTGCGAGGATCTAAATAGTTCATAGTGATTAAGTCAAATCGATTAACCCATTTCATTCCACCGGTCACAACTGTTACCAAAATTCTATAAAAAAGAAGTAAGTTAAACATGTTATAATACAGATACCACTACCATATTTGGTGCATATAATCTGTAAAGGGTCTACTATTGATATTTTTTATGAGATTGTACTGACCGCTGGGATAACACAGTGGCTCAGTATAAATATTTAACAGGCCACCTATCCACATTGCGCTATTTTAAAAAAATAAAAATGTTACTTTTAAATGTAACTAAAAGTAAAAGAAAATAAATGTACTTTAATTATCCTTGCTTCACTGTTATTTGTTGGCACATTGAAGAAAAATATAAGTTACTGTATTACTAGTACAAGTCAACTTTTTAAAACTTTTTTTGCAACTTCTGTAGTTTTGGAGTTTCCCACTAGTCAAGATTGTGACCAAGAATAAAACTTATATTTTCACTAACCTTTTCAAAACAATTTTTAAAATGGCATACAGTTTGTGCCATAGTGCTGTTCAAGGAGTGAAATTCATGTAGCTGGGAAACATCTGGGATACAATTTACAAACCCTCACAACTAGTAAGTTCTTGCAAAATATGTGTGTGTTTTTATGAGTGTGGTCAATAATTGCTAAAAATTACTTGTAAGTCAGCGAGAGAGAGAAAGACTTTCTAAACATTCCTCTCCTCTAGAAAAGATCCAGCAAACTCAATGCACTCCAGAAACAGCAAACACCAGTCACCACTTTTAAAGTGGCTTTGTGGCACAACAGATCCACAACCGAGGCTCACAATTTAAACAAAGCTGGAGCTGCGGTATTAAGCACGAGACAAGAGCTTCCACAAATACATCCATATTAATAGCTCTCCTTTCAGCTGCGGCTGAGGATAATTGGCCAGAGACGTTGGAGGGGCCATGCAAGCAGCTCAGGCAGCTCCCGGCCTCATAAATGCAGATGTTAGAGGCCTGATTAGATCTTGGTCCTAACATATGCTTTCATCTGCCCCCTTTCATTAGAGCCGGGCACGGCGGGTGCAGAAATCAAAGATTATTGTCGGAATTGGGATATGAAAAACACCCGATAGCACAATTAAACAAATGAAATTGTATACATTAGGCATGGCTTGCTCTTGCAGTGGTACGCATTAAAGGCGTGGGGTTTCCCGGTTAGGGGGGCCGGGGAAGTCAAAGTGTAATAGAATAAGAGAATCATGCCCTAATTGAAATGCACTTAAAAAGAATCATGCTGACAAATGCGATTGTATCAAGGCAGTAATGCAGAACACGCACACGTACACACACACACAAACACACACGCAACAGCACTTCCCACTCTATATCCTTGTTAAATCCAATGGAATTGAAATAGCGAGGGCCCTGACAGGCAGCCTGAAAGAATCAGTGGGCACTGGGGCATCCCTAAAAACAGATAATCAATTTACAGCGAGCTCGTCACCCCTGCCAGAGCCCGTTAAAGAACATTTTAGGATCAGGATACATTAAAGGAGTTGAAATTAAAGAGGCGGGCAATCTTTATAACCTCATCACAGGGCAGTTACAGGAGACAAGTAATTTCTTCTGAAGTCTATTGGAGCATAACAAATCAGGCAGGACTTCCTAGTGGTTGGGGCTCTCTCACCACGCCTCACCATAGATATCCTTTAAGAATGTTTTTTTGTGTTCTTAAGATCATGTTGTTTTGGTGTATTGAGGTTGCAGATTACAGAGAGAGGCTGAATGGAAGATTGTATGAATGCGTAAAGTGTTTTTATTCACAGTAATTAATTCCTAATTTTCCACAATGTATTTTTTATTTTATTTTTTTCCACAATTTTACCTTCATTTATTTATTCATTCATTTATTTACTTTCAATACCCCCATGAGCAATTAGTTAACGATAATCTGAAATCAAAACAAATTTTTCTTTTATCTTGTTAGTTTGTCATATTGTGCACTTAAAAGACAAAATGTTTTTTTTTTTCTTTTGTAATCTTCCACTTTTTCCCACCTCTAAACCTCTTTATATTTTTCTGTACACTCTCAAAAATGATGTGTTAATGAATACCTTTTTTACTATTTTAAAACATTTTGTGTCAGTTTCGTGTTAAAAGAAACTACACCTATGGCTTGCACATCAGTTGTTAAATAATTGTCCAATCACATTGCGGACTGACGGTTAAGTCATTGACAAGCTGTTAACTTGCCCTCACATCTTAACTACTTAACTACTACTTTTTCATTATTTTGCATGAATTGTACACTCAAAAAAATCGGTTAAACCTAGAACCCTTAAGAGTTCCTCAATTGTCCTTCTGTGGGACAAGTAGATCCCTTTTAGGAAGTTAACTATCCAAATAACCTTTAAAGAACCCTTGAAAATGCCTTTTAGTCTAAGAGAGTAGAAAAATGAGTGTCAAGCAAATACGTTAAAGTAGCCTTTTGCTACTGGACTTTACTTTAACACATATTTACCTCCTTCTACCCCCACTAGTGCCAAGTCTGACTCCATATTTGTCTTGGAACGCTCACTTTTCACAATCCAATTATATCCCAATAAATAAAACCAGCCATATATTATTTTCCATCCAGATATACTATTTCACTCAGAATTCATGCCATGTTATGTAAAAGAAATGGGTTATGATTCCTGTTTCATATTGTCTTTAAGTGCATTGTTCAAAATTACTTTAGAAGCAAAATGTTGTCAGCCCAGTTGTCAGTTGCTCATGCAATTTTACCTTTCCCACTAACCCCACTCAAATTATACACTATCAGTATATACTATTATATACAGTATTTCCATTAGCAGTACATACTTCAATACGGGGCACTCAGGATTGGGATCACAAGAAGAAACTCTGAGCTGCTCCTGGTTTGCAGTTCACATGTCTGCCACTAGAGGTGCACTGCATCACTCAACTTGCTGTGGAACAAATAGGAGTAATAAACATTCATCACTTGCCTGATTTCTGCTCTTTCCCTACACACGCTATCTCTTAATTAACATCCAGCTACAGTTAGCAATGAAACAAATTAATGTTAAATTACTCATAGGAATGAAAATGTCTACAATGTGTTTTGCCTTGCGACAAGGGAACAGTGTTTTCTTTTTAATGAAGTACAGACCACACTCTGCCCACATCCAACCCCCACCATCTTTAATGCTAACATCACACTGTCGCACGCAAGCGAGTGCATGCAAACACCCACCCACCCACACACACACACACACAGTTTGGGAACACATCACCCAGAGTACAGAACGTACCTCAATTATGCATTACACATCTTAAGATATTTAAGCGCTTTGTAGGAGTTAAGGCTCAGAGTCATGCCGTGTCATTCTGTGCCCACCATGGCAGGGGTTTACTAATGTCTGCATTAGAGCCATGTCTTCCTAAAACTGCAGGGAAGAAGGACTACATGAGCTGAGCGTGCCTACGTGATGCCTCTACGTGTTCTATCCTCGCAGTAAGGAGCATTTTCAGCATAATCCACACATCATAAGCACTTCTACCACAGCATTATGGGATAGAGAGATGCAGATGCGGTTAGCTCTTTCCCAGAGAGGCAAAGGATGGAACCTAAAGCTGGCAAAAACGAGATGAAAATACTTAAAGGAATGTAATGACAATGTAAGTGACTAAGAGGTTTAATGAGAATTTAAATGAATCCACACCACAGGCTTTGAGCAAACTGAGTGAAAACCATATAAATATTCTGCATAACATCACTGCATGAGTGGAGTTACACATTTCCAATTTTGCATATGCATTTCAAAATATGTAGATTTTAAAATACTTCACATATAAAATGTAATATATTTTAAAGTACACATTTTTCTATTCATGCATATTTCTCTAATTATCTTTATAGTATTTAAAATATGGAATGCATACAGTCAACTCAAATTATTGGCACCCCTCAGGAGAATGGGCAAACATTACTGCATAAAATAAACATTACACACCTTGTAACCTTTTTTTCATCAAACAACTGAGTAAAATATGGTGCAGGGTCATTGATGCTTTGGGGCTGTTTTGTGGCTAGAGGTCCAGGAGCTCTTAAAGATTGATGGCAGGATATTTTAACCCAAAACTTGGTTGCCACTGCCAGGAGGTTAAGACATGGTTGTAGATGACCCCAAACATACATCCATATTAACACAGTTATGATGGCAGGAACACAAAATCTATATGTTTTGTAATGGCCATCTCAGTCCCCAGATTTGAACCCTGTTGAAAATCTGACGTCTCAATTGAAGAGGACAGTCCACATGCACAAACCTTAGAATATAAAGAAGCTTATTCTGCCTAAAGGAGTAGTCCAAGATCCTCTACAAGTGTCTCCAAGCTTGTTAGACATTACATGATGAGACACAGTGCTGTTATTCTCTCCAGGGGAGGCTTCACCTAATATTATATTTTTTTATGTTAGAAATAAAACTGCACAGAGTCAGCACATGTTTAAGCTCAAAACACCAATCAGTGCATGTGTTATTTGTTTTTATATATTCGTTTTTGATAATTCTTATGAAGAGTGCATAGTAGGTATACGGCAAAAGGTACATGATCCGTTGGAATACGTTGAAAATATGTATTTTTAATTTTAGTTGACTGTATTTTTAATATACTTCATCTACAAAAGGAGCATGTTGCAAAATATATTTTTCTATATATTTTCAATGCATTTCTTCATTAAATGAACAGTATATTTGCCCATAGAGTATTAACATTACAACATGGGCAAAGGTACACAATCTATTGGAATGTTGAAAATGTCTAGCAATATACTTTGTTATATTTTTGTGAATTTAACACCAAAATGTTATTGGCAAAGAAAGATATTTTTGTACAACTGTAAGGGATATATTTTAGTCCACACCTTTCATAATCTTTTCCTGTTTAACTTTCAATTGGATATATTGTAAATCTAGCACTGAGATACATTATATATAATCCAAATTCCAATAACGTGTTGATACAACTTCCCATAGTAAGACGTGCAAAGACCTTTGAGCTCCATTGAAAGAAAAGAACGAAAACAGGTATATTTATGAGAAGCACTCATGTGCGTGTGTGTGCGTGTGTGTTCGTAAAATTGCTAAGCGTCAGCCGCAGACATTGCAGGGTGTGAGTATGTATTTTCTGAGTCTGATTGAAGCGAAACATAGCCTTTAATGTATCATTTCAAGTGAACACAGAGCCCAAATGAAAACACACACACCTACACACGGTCGGCCTAATTGAAGACTGCAGGTTGCCTTGCTGCTGGTTTTACAGGCACATGAGTACTTTTGAAATCAATATTCACTCCGAGTTGTTTTTCTATCTCCAAATTAAAGCTTCCACTTGCAGAGAGCTGACGCCAGACAGAGAGCTGAAGAGAGAAAGAATGAGAGAGAGAGAGAGAGAGAGAGAGAGAGAGAGAAAGAAAGCAATACATGTCATGAAGGTTTTATAGCACTCCTTTTTGAAGATGATCATAAAGAAAGGCTTCTTTTATGTCCAAAGAGAACAAGCTATTAGTTAATAATACCACCCTGAATAGAACTGATCAAAACAGCCAATTACAACACAATGATAGAGCAGCGTAATAGTTGAGAAAAGCATATATCTCAGCTAACAAGTAAAAACATGCACTACAGACAAATGTAAGATCTCTTAGTGCACTAGACGTTTATCTCTTTGTGATATTTAGGCCTGCATTCTGTATACATACATATTCCACCCCCTATATTCAGCCACATCTTGTATTTATGCCATGTTGTGTAGTTTTCCATCACTATTTATGTCTTTTGCTATGTCTGTGCGAAACATGCAATTACACATATTTAACAATGTATAACATACAATTTACACACCACACGCCCTTTCAAAAACCCACCTTAGACTTTCCTCTACTAAAGACGCCATCGACCATGAACAAGCTAAAGCCTCTCAATTAAAGCCATGAATATTTCATTGAGACTCACTCCTTGACAACCCCCCCCCCCACAACTCACATACAGTCGCTGATATATTTAATTGGTTGCCCAACGCACTGGAGACAGGACTGTTTGCTCAATAATGGATGGCCAAGTCTCGAGCTAAATGCGGAGGCTAGCACTTTGTACACGGTGCCCAAGTCTCGTCTGTGGTGAAACAGACAGGGCCCTCATCAGATCCTGGTTCTCGGAGTGCAGCCGTGAACTCACTGAAGAAGTCAAATGAATAAATATAAATTAAATCAGAGAACACCTGTAGGAGCCAAAGATTTGTCATGGTTATGTTGCTTACGTTTGTTTCTGATTGACTGTATGAAGGCAATATCGACAATCCTAAAATAATTTACAACATGCATAATTAGACCTAATATGTACAGTATAACCTTATATTTAAACTATCAGCTGTTCCAAACACAGAGCATGTGACTGAGATACCTTAGACATTTTCAGTTTATTGATCTGCTGTGACAACGGATGCCTCTAAGCATCTTATTCCTTTTTTGAACTTTGTCTCCTCACAGAATTTTTTCGCAAAGGAAAATCTTCAGGGTACAAACCTGTGCTTTTCATCAAGTAGGGCTTTATAATATATTTTTGCATTTTCCATTTGAATAACAAATTTAAAAAATTTAATAAAATTGTCTTTGACTGTGAAGTTATTTCTCTGATGCTGAATGTATTTCCTCACTGTGAAATAACAAGATGACACAACGGATTCAGAGCGACCACCATATGATGTTCACAGTTACATTCACGTCTACGGTAAAATTTATGCCTGTGAAAAAAAGTAACTACCTTTTGAGGACATGTTTAAACAACAGAGTGTGTGTATGTGTATTAGACACAAGACTAAAGACCCGGTCCTGTATATCATTCCATTTGTCTGATTCGAGTGCGTCCTACTTAGGAACTGCAGTGGGATTCATTTAGGTTGGAACAGAAGTGGGCCACCAATTAATTTATTAATGAATACAATCAGAGCAGGATGTTGTGATGAGAGAGCTGTTTTGTACGGACGGAAAACACTGGGCCACCGAGAGAGTGAGGCACTATTGTAGCACAAAAAAATAGGGTTCATCCGCTATTGTTCACAAGTCCACTAAACAAATGTTAAGTCTTTGTCATACTACATGCATTTGACAAGATTTAGAATATATACCGAATGTTTGTATGTGCCCTCAGTGACACACAAACTCAAAAATAAAATCATTAGTTAAAAAATAATTTCTCCCCCCACCACACACACACAGCACACACATACACCAATTCTCTCTCCCTGGCAAAGGAGCATTACCATCACATTAAAAATAAATTCATTCAAAGTCAATTTGCGGAACGCTTGCCGATGCGGGGAAACAATACTGACTCTGCGCTGGGAATTGCAGATGTCTCCCCCCACTCTCCCTCCCCAAGGCATTCCTTTGTCTCTCTATTTTCTGTGATTAAAAATACAATGATGAATGCATATTATTTCCAGATGAATAACTTGGAGGAGTTGGCAGCAGATAAAGCAAACAGTTGCAGTTTGTAGGTACTAGCTAGATCCCGATTCACATTTACGTCCATGTGAGCTGGCTCCATATGAATGTGGACAGCAGCTTAGAGGGGAGAGAAAACCATGTAAACTAAAGACTTTAATGTGTTTGCCATAAAATAACAAAAAAAGTCCCTTTGGGGAACGTTGGGGAACTTTCCTGAAAATTAAAGTATAGTCAGTTTTATAGAGTTTTTATTCTCTCACACGTGGTCTCAGCCCACAGGTGCAGTTCAGTCTTCCAAAAGAGCTTTGAGTAATATAAATAATAAATGGTTTAAATATCTTAAACACCCATTTTAATATCAACATTGGATAAATTACGTATTCAGAGCTAATCCTGGGAGACACTGTGGTGCTGTTTCAGCATTTCCTGACGGGCGTTTTTAAAATAAGTCTGCCAGCCTTCAGAAAGCCTTTGAAATGTAACAATCTTCAACAAACCCTGGAGAATTGATCTAAACAGATGGTCAGAGCTCCAGTGAATCAAAGAACATCCGTCCCAATCAGGAATAGGGCTCTAGCAACTCCAGGACTTTGCCTTTACTAACAGTAATCACAGTAAACTTGTACGTTTTGCTGGTTGCAGTCCTGCTTCTTTGAAATCCTGTGCTTCTGCAATACGAAAACTAGCATGCCTTTTGCTGGGATCCCAGACTGGTGCTTTAAAAACGATCAAACCACGCAGCACCTTCTCCTCCTGAGATGCAGCAGATAAAGCTTCCGAGATACACACACTCATAGAAAACGCAGTTAACACTAAGTGAGCCCCTGAAGAAGCTCAGGACTTCCACTCCTCTTGAGCACCAGGGGAGGATTTTATTCCGAAGGCCCGGATAGAGCCTCTCACCGGCCCCCAATTCCCCCTCAGAGCAGCCCCTGCTCTCGCTCTCAACTGCTCCCTGTAGACCCAGAGAACACATTCGGCCTCACTCTTCTTTTCACCCCCTCTTTCCTTCTCTCCTCCCCTCCTTCACAAGTCAACTTCAGAGAGTCAGGTCCTCACACCCGCTAAGCTTTGATGCCAAAATAGTCCTGGAAGTTCCTGTCTTGAGAGGTGCCTCGGTAGGCCTAGATCCCTGAGCTCTGAGAGAGAGAGAGAGAGAGAGAGAGAGAGGCTGTACTAATGCTGCACTTAATGGCTGTCCTTCACAAAGAATACAGTATGCATGATTGACAATATTATTTCCTGAATTAAAAGTGAAAGAGAATACCTTAATATTAGAGCATACAACCGACGGTTGTGTTGATGGATAGAAGGGCCTTAGAATGAGAAGATTGTGTGTGTAGGCCTTTAAAGATTGTTCTGTAGCATAGAACGTAGAACATATATTTACACTCTTAGAAAATAGGGTTGTAGGGTTCTACACGGTCCCCCTGGAGGGACAAACCAAAGAACCCTTTGGGGTGAGAGATACAATCTTTTTTTAAAGAGTGCACTCACTAGCCATTTTATCAGGTACATCTTCCATATAGGTCACTTTGTAGAAGTACAATTATTCACTGTAGCCTATCTGTTACTATGCACAATTTGTCAACCCTTCTTTTCCCTGACCATCAATGGAAGGGGACCATCATAGGACAACCGCTAACCAGATATTATTTGGGATATCCCATCAGCACCGGTGATATTACCCAGGTTTTGTCTACGCAAATTCGTAACAATTTGCATGACGCAATTAATATCAAATGTCCAAAGGTGAAGGTTTGGGTTAGGAGCAGGGTAGGCATTCGTCTCTTTTCTTATGATTTTATTCATATGAAATCGAATTTATCATGACATCAAGTTGGACATAGATGTTGGTGGCAGACAACAGACGTAAGTGTAACAAGCTTACTTAACTGCGGAGAATGTAAATGAATGTAGCTAAAATAGAATACAGAAAATAAGGAAAGTAGTGAAAGAGCACATAGGACTATCGGAAACAAACGTGCGTACGGGAACAAATTTTCAACACAGTTCATGAAATAAACATACAAGTGTGATATAATAGTGTAAAAGTCAGTGTAGTGGCTAAACCTATATGTACTATGTACTTAGTACTTTGTATGTAAGTTGTATGTCAAGACGTTGCTGTTTTATGAATATGTCCTGGTACATGGCCTCATCCATGACAATAACAAATTTGAAAATATTCTTAGCAAATATCAGTAAAAAATCAGAGAGAGAGAGAGAGAGAGAGAGAGAGAGAGAGAGAGAGAGAGAGAAACAGTGACAGAAGACAGAAAGACATTAGAATAAAACCATGCCAAATGTGTTGAAACTCCCTGCTCCAGATTTTGCTCCGGTCTCTCGTGATGGCAATCTGCATGTGTTGAAGTGACATTATCTATAAAGCAGCATGCTGAGTGAGCCAGCCCCCTCATTACACCTGTACATGCTAATATTAGTGGAAAAGGAGCATGAATCAATACAGCCTGGAGAGGCGGTGCAGAAAGAGAGGGGAAGAGAGAGATTATTTGGTAGCCACAAAGCCTCAAGATGAAAGTTCCTCCACCTGTCAAACAAACTGCTGGAACTGTGATAAATTAATGATCAAATGTACTACTGAGGTGTACAGTGACATGTCAGAATCCAGCAGTCACCAGAACCTCACTTTTACAGAGAGAGAGAGAGAGAGAGAAAGAGAAAGAGAAAGAGAGAAAAGGAAACGAGCAAAAGTGCGACATCAAAACCCCGGCGCTATGCAATGAGTTTCCCGTGACTTCAAAGGAAGGGGGTGGGACTTAAGCGTCTCTTGGGGGAAGGAGGAACAGTCGCCGTGGCTCTCTTCTGAACAGCCAATCAGAGGGAGTTCGTACAGTGACACGTGTTTGACATTTGAAGTGGTCTTAGTACCGCATGCTGAGGGACGCACCCATGTCCTTCCAGTGCTGGCGAGATGTCCAACTCAGCATGGACACTTAATCCATCCGTATAGCCTGCTCCGAACAGAGTTTTTTGTGTGTCACCTCTGTGTGCCACATGAGTTATGCATGAAGTGGCGATATGTGTGTGTGCGTGTGTGTTTTAAAGGGAAGGATAGAGACAGAATGAGCGTCTATGAGCAAAAAGTAGATGTGAAGTTCCCACCCTCGTCACCATCTCATACAATGTCCTCAACATATGCTTGGCTAGTCGTGAGAAAATGCAACTATTCTTTCGCCTTTTGTAAACAACTCACCGCATGTTTTCCTTCCATTGCTCATTGGCAGATGGAAGCTCTGTCCCTCATGTCGATGTTGTCACTTTCTTCTTGGCACATTTCCATGTCTCTCACGTCATGACGCTACACCTCCGCTAAGCCGCTAATGACCAGCCTGTCTCCTCTCCTCTCCGCTTCCCTTTGAAAGAACAGAGGGAAATTAAAATGATGTGTCTGAATTATGGATCCTATGACAAGGCCGCCTCTGCGGAGAGCTCTCCTCTCTCTTCCTTAAACAAAGTTACTAAGGGTTTGCCTGCTAGCCTATTCCTTAAGAGAGCCATGCATGAGAGCGGGGAACGAGAGGGGAAACAGAGCAAGGGAGTGAGAGAGGAGGAAAGAAGGGAAACATCTCAAATGATGATAACACACAGTTTGATAAAACTGACAAGGGAGTCAATTAAAGTAGGCTGTCAAAGAAGGAGTGATATTTTATTAAGTGGCACGGTTTCACTTGCCAGTTACATCAAGCGACACATCTGCTCGTGGCA
>JAOUQW010000034.1:3469948-3489357 GCA_028565825.1 Olivaichthys viedmensis
GAACAATGCCACAATTTTCAATGTCTTTAATACTTCATTAGGTAATAACATCCCCAAAATTAGAGTACTAACACACAACATATCCAACTTTGTTGAAACTTCTGATACAATGTCACTTGCTCAAATGTTCTTCTAAAATGTCCATACCCTACACTGGGACATGGATATATTACACTACGCATAGTTATGAATTAAGTTCACATCTGAAAAGGAAGAGCGTAAGAGGGAGATATGGAATCTCTTGAAATTCCAGGCAAGTATTCCCAGATGAGAGGAAGGCAGGGTGCAGATGGAGCTCTGAAACCGTTGCCTATCTCTGACATTATACACTTACACACATACGAGTTACACAGCAAACCCATCTGAGAGAAATGAAGGCAGGGACACAGGGTGGATGTTGCCTTAGATGTCAGTTAAAGTGTAAGAGGTGTTGTGCTGTTTTTAAAAAATATATATATTTTTAATTCACAATATATTTTTCATAATATGGCATTATGAAGTCATATGAAATTGAATTTTGTCATTTTTCATGATAGGCCCAATGGATTTTTGACAATTTGTTCACAGCTGTGATATATAACCCTAAAATATATCCAATAATGCAAGTTCCTGTTCTATATCAGTCATTTATGTCAAGCAGGAAGTATATGGTCATTGTCTGTTTATAAAGAAAAAGTTCCTGTTTTCATGCATTGCATTTTCGTTCTCTCATAAAATACACAATATATTTAATTATTAATTTAACAATTGCATCAGGCTAATACACTGAACACTTGAGCAAACTTTATTTAAAAAAACCCTTTGGATCAAACATACTCTGAAAAAAAAAATAGTGATGTTCTTTGAAGTGTTTGACTGAAACCTACGGAGGCATGACATGTTTGTGAAGAATGAAACTTTAATCCTGACACACTTCTCTAAAATCAGGGCTGAGCATCTCGGACAAAATCACGAGATGTGCAAAGAGAATAATCCACATGTCAGTATTATCTGGAGTCTTGTATGAAGACGTGTTATTCCCAGTGTGTACACAAGCGCAATGCTCACCATACATAATCTGTTTCATCTCCAACAAAAGCCCAGTCAGTGGACACAATAGGCCCAGTTCAAAAGGAATCCTGTCAACAGCTGCGAAAGCCAAAAAGGTGAGAAACAGTCGATATTGGCTTGTTCAGCTGTAATAGCAACATAACATATACTTCCTTCCAGTTTACAAATGGACAAAGGAAGATATTGCAACACTGTTTAATTGCCTTCCTGGGCCTTTATTATTTATTTTAAAGACAAGTGCATGCATGCAGTGTTTACTGAGGCCATAATGGAAAGTGTTACATGTTCTTAAGGCTATAATTAAAAAGTATTTTAATTTAAGCTCTTTAATATTTCAGGAGAGCATTTTTGTCTGTTTAAACAAAATTTACAGTTCATAATTATTTAATCATGGGCTTCAAAGAAGAAAACACATTATGTTTATCCACCCCCACAATCGTCAAATTAACCCCTGTCTACATGCCATTTGAAGGTGCTTTTCTATACCTAGGACCTTTAACTTCAGTTCAAAAAGTTTGTCCCTGTTGTCCTTGCATACCGACTGTATTATTAGCTAGTAAAACCACATACACCTATTAAATATACACAGCTGACTTACACCCTATAAATATACCCATATACTTACACATTACAAGTATGTACATTCAACCTATAAATATATAAAGCCAATATAAACCATATGTACACCTGACATACATCCTGTAAGTACATACACTCAGTACACATCTTATAAATGTATACATTACATACACACTAGAAATATTTAATACCAGCATATGGCTTGCAAAAAAACACACACTGTAAATGAGGTCACCCGACACACGGCCTATAAAAGTGTCCCTTTTCTCAACTCGAAAGGGTTCTCCAAACATACAATACTTAAAAGTGGGGTCTGATCTATAATAATTTTTCGGCCAAAAACTAGCCATGGCAATTACAGGCAACCTGATCTCATGAAAAATTCATACAAATTTGAAAAGGCGAATTGAAGGCGATGTGGTTGGATTTTATTTGATTTCAATCATACCGTAAGAAAAGATACGAACGCTAACACCACCCCAACCCTAACCTTAACCTTTGTAGCTTTTCATATGAATTGAGTCATGCAAATTGTTACGAATTTGCAATGTGAGACCATGCTGTTACAAGAGCACCAATACAGCTGATTTGAGGTAAGTGTAGTGAAAATGAAGGTTTGGATGTTCATGACACATGTGGCGAGAATATCTCCGCTACAGAAACATCTGTAAAAACTCCCTCACGGCCACGTCACATATACTTGATCTCAAATGAACTGACAGCTTTTGGCCCTTAAAGATACAGCACACTGTTCTAATGAGTCGACAGGAAACAGAGGAATTCAATCCTAGACACGGGCACTTCATCCTCCCTATTCATCTCTCCATCTCTCGCTCAAAGTCTGTCAAATATCACCCAGCTCATGGTGTACAGTTGCAGATGTTTTGACTGATAAATACATCTGTCATCCAGCTCCCTTCACAAATTAAAGTTGCTTTTGGCCACTCTCTCATCACGGAGCTGGATGTGGGGTTTGACGGAAGCGCCAGTGAACTTTCAGTGAACTTGATTAGCTATTTGGAGAAGAGTGTAGAGTGTGTATGACTCTGCAGGAGGGCTGTTACCCCAACTGTGTGGATCTCCCTATTGTTTTTCAGAGCGATATTACAGACTGCTGACATGAAAGAAATTGTATAACACGTGTCTCTGATGTATATTTATTTATTTGACTTTTTCTTCATACAGTTTTTACAATTGTAAGTCTCTCTATCTTGGCTCTAGTTGCTGTCTAATGAATGTATCATTGTTCTTTTTTTATGGTGGTTCTCACTGTTTTTGTTTGGCATAAAGTCATGAACAGTGACTGAAAAGATAGTAGGACAGGAACAGAGATAAGGTGTCTCTTTTTGATGACATGTGCAAAACATACCCTTTCCAACACAAACACACTCACACACACAGTTACAACCTGGTGAGCGAGAGTTGTGTTTTTGCACCAGTTACACTTTTTCAGATAAAAATATTGAGAAGGACTATTACTATTAATAAAGACTAATACCATTCTACAAATTGTCCCTGCCCTGATTACTGAGTACTAGTAATTATATGACTTGGTTAATACATTATTGACAGTGTGCACACACAAAAAAAAAATAATACAAAAATGCATTGTGGCTCTTTACACATTCAATTATTATTTAAATTAATATTTTAGATGAAATCTTATCATTTTGGTAGTGCAGTGAGTGAAAGGTGAGTGGATGAGTGAATCTGCTTCTACATTTCTTGACATAATAACAATGAAAATTCAAAGCACATAGTATGTGCTCTGTACTTCCTCAAGACTTAACTCATAATCATTTTCAGGATGTTAAGTGTTCTAATTTCCACATTAAAAAACATAAAGCTAAATAATAAAGCACAGTTCCTTGTTCTAGAGGGGTTTTTTCCCCCACCAAGGCTTTGCAGCATTACCTTTTTATATATGTGCATTCATGTGTGTATCTGCTCATAAATAAACATAATCTGCCTCTGGTTCCACTGTGAGAGTGAGAAGGAGAAAGAGTGCCAGCCATCACTAATAACAAGAATATAAAGAAAAATGAGGAAGATGAGTTTGGATGATACCACACAGCTTAGCAATGCTAATTGGATACATATGAATTTGTAGTCAGGAACTGAACAGGTCTTCAAGAGATGCATTTATGAAAATGATCTTGATATGTTAAGACAGAGAGACAGCTAGAAGTTCAAGCTGCATGGCATATGGACATAATGCCCTGATCAGTTACAGAGAAGAGAGAGAAGGCATGTTGAAGCAGAGGTTAATGGGGGAGGAAATAACATTAGGCATGAAGAGTTAACATACAATCAATACTTAACTCAAACTCACTTGCAAATTCACAAGAATTCACATGGCTCAATTTGTATGAAAAGTTATAATGGTTGAGGTTTGGTTAGGGGTGGGGTTACTGTTCATATCTTTCCTTACAACTTCATTCATATTAAATTGAATGAGATTCAACCATATTGCCCTTGCTTGTTCAAATCTGTACAAATTTTTTTATGAGATCAGGTTCAGCCCATTTGTATCTTTCTACATCTGTTTTAAGACTTTAGGCCTGGGGGTGTATTCAGTCAAATTGAGACAAGTTTAACTCCCATAACCCATGGGTGGGTCCTCACTTCCATTCCACACTCATGTGGAACATACATTTCCTATTAGTTTCACTGTAGTCACTGAATAATGATGAATAACTACAAACCAAGCTAAGACTTTAAGGCAGGGGTGTCAAATTCAGGTACTGGAGGGCCACAATCCTACAGAGATTTGTGTTTACCCTCTTCCAACACACCAAATTCAGCCAACGGCCTTGAGAAGGCCTGATGAGTGGAATCAGGTGTGTTAAATGAGATAGAAAGCTAAACTCTGCAGTGCTGTGACCCTCCAGGACTGAAGTCTGACACCTATGCTTTAAGGGGTCAAATGGGCTGGTTGGATGGTATGCACCAAAACAGGATACAGTATTTTGTGCAGATAATATACACTATATGGTCCATTACGTAGATCAATAATCCCAACAAGAATTCACATGACCAAGTTGTAGAAAAAGTTACGAATGGTTAAGGTTCGGTTGAAGGATGGTATTGGCAATCACAGCTTTTCTTACGACTTAATTTGTAGGAAAACCAACAAAATCACCCTCCCTTCGTAGAATTCCTGCGAGTGAAATCATGTTGAAGAACCAAGATCTGTGACTTCCCATTCTCCTCTTCAGAACCTAACAGCAGTCAAAATTTGTAAGACCAGAGGCAGTCACCAGAGTCACTAGGCGAACAAGAGGAGAGATGACAAGCCTGTGATTCGCGCTTCCCCCCATTTCGCCTTCCACTTTGATTCCTGCTCCTATGGTGATTGTAAGGATTTTACAATATCTGCATACTTACATACTTTCTTCCTCCCCCTTCAACTGTGCACCAGTTCTCATTGTTATCAGAGTAAGTTATGTGTGACAAACGCCTCGAGCAAAATCACCATCAAAGCGTCAGATGGAAGGGAACCACGACGGCTCTAAGCTTCTTATGCGTGACACATGTCACGTTTTGAAGTGCGCGGGGGATGAAAGTGGCAAGGAAGTGACAGATTTTTGCACGGACAGTTTCTTTCTTTTTTTCCTTTTTTTTTTTTGTCACAGCCGTCATTGCTGGAGCTCATAACGGAGCATTGGAGGCATAGTGGCAGGTCAGGGACTCACTGGGCGTCTGGGCCTCCGTCTGCCCACTCTGTTCTCTGGGGTCTGAATGCTAAACAAACGTCTGCCTTTCCTGGTTGCCATGTACCTTCACCCAAAAATATAACATGGGCCTTGTGGAGGATTTGGTAAGCTCAATATTACTGAATGTTTATGTTTTGATAGGTAACTATTTAGAAATTACATGAACAGCTAAATAGAAGCATCAAAACTAACCAATCTCTGCAAAATTCATAGCAATTCTAAGAAATGAGACAGATTTAATTGGATCTCATACAAACAAAGAACTAAGAAAAACTACAACTGCTATCTTTAAGCATTCATATCATTTTATACAAGCTGGCTTATGCAAATTCTTTTCAGATACAGTGTTTCCAAAATATAGCATTATGAATGCTTAACTTTCTCTTAAAGTATTATATTACTGGGATAACTGGGCTATACACATTAGTGGAGTGGGTTTGCACATCTATACGACTCATACTTGAGGTGATGCAGTAGCAATAGGCCTATCTATGTTCATTTACTTATAATTAACCAGTGCCAAGATGCACACAGAAGCACCCTTTGGGGAACACATCCCTGCACCAACTAGTAATCAAAGAGGACATCTTGCTATAGCACTCTAGTGCAGCACATTCCTGCACAAGCCCAGCAAGTAATAAAAGATGGCATCTTGCATTGATGCAGAGCAGAGTTTCGCACTGTTCGGGCTGAAGAGCGTCTCGTAAACAAGTCACAGAATGGTTGGTTTTCAAAGGTGGCCTTGGTTCTCGACAGCAGCGGAAAGCCAGAGTGCCACTTTTTCACAGTAGACTTTCCTGCTTCTACACTCTCAATATCTTTATTGTCACTTGATATGTCACCAGTGCCTACATCTCCTACTTACTCTCCTGCTCTGCTTGCTTTCCTTCAGAATTTTTCCCTTTTATAAATTATTCACAGTTCTGTGTGTTTTCTCTGTACCTGCACCTTCATTGTCTGGGTACCCATCCTGGCCTTGTGAAAGGGCTTTTGCTTTGAGACAGAGTTTGTGAAATGTAAAGTTAGCGTAGCTGTGACAATCACCTTCTAAGCAGTAACACTTGCAAGAGATACTTCATACTACAGGTACCTTTCATAAAGAATGCAGTAGGTACCAAAAAAAAGAAAGAAAAAAAAATGCATTATTTAAGATCACTATCCAAACACACCCCAAAATAAAAATACCATAACAAAACAGATTCCGAATTAAAAATGGAAAATATACTCAGAGTGCTATTTTCTGGTTGTAGCTTCATTATTCATGACAGCAATTTAAATAAAGTGATAGTAAAGTCCAAAAGTGAAATTTGTGCTGGTACAACGTATGCCTTTTTGCTTTATTTGCTCTAGTGTACAAAGCAGAGGGAGGCGATGTAAATAGCCATATGAGACTGAATATAATTACTGTCCAGACACAGGAGAGCTGACCTGATCCCAATTAATCACACAAACCTGGAGAGAACTGTCAACTCTCATCTACATCACCATCCCTCGCTCTCTGTCACTAGCCCGGGCTCTTTCCGACTTGTTCCTATTCTCTCTCTTATCCCTTCCCTCCCTTCTTTTTCTCACTCCCCCCACTTTATTAAAACACCCTGTCTGACAGATCATTGGGCACTGGGCCTAGTTCCCCCCCACCATATCGCCAGGTTCCCCAACCACCAAGGACAGCAACAGCAGGGGTGATGGTGGTGGGTTTCCCCAAGAGGGCCAGGAACAATGGCGGAGCTCCGAAATGTAGCCCACATCCTCCTCCTGCCATCAAAGAACATCCCCCCATGTAGCATGGCAGAGGAGCCACTGAACCACACACCACTGACATCAATTGGGTGCTTTCAAGAGTAGCCCTGTTATTTATTCCGTCTGTCTTCCTACCCCATAGCTAACCACTCAGATCTTCACACGGCAGAGGAAGACAAGGCAAACTGTTGAAGCTTCGGCACTTCTCCCAGCTGGCCGAGCAGAAGCCTGTTGAGGGATATTCTCTCTAATAAGAGGAACTGCTGCCACTGTTCCAGCACCAATAAGGGACTCTGAACAAGACCGGTGAGCCAACAACCTACTCCAGGAAGAGTGATATAATGACAACTGACACTTATGATTTAGTAAAGTAGGAGGGAGAAACAGGTATCGACACGTGGCAAGGACAATGAGAAGGTTACAACTGTGGATTGAAATAGAAACCTATGATATTCATGCAAGAGCATAAACTATAAAAGTGCATCAATATCTATGAAAGATAAAGTTTTGATGAAGCCAGAAACTATGCCTATGCTAACCATGCTAACTGTTAGCACAAGTGTTCCAAGAGATGTCAAGATTTCAAACAATATCTGCGAGTTTGTGATCCTGGCACGCTGTAGTCACTCAGGGAACCGGAGTTCAACTGAACTTTTTAAAGTGATTCCGTCTGTAATTTGACTAGAAAGGAAGATAAAAATGACATGAAATGTACATCGCTTCTCAAGTTAATGTCATTCTTTTCCCCTGGAACAGCTAATGAGTGTCAACTGTCTATGGTATCAGAACCAGCACAATGACACATATTCCCTTGTTTTTTACATTCTTGATATTAGTTAAGATCAAAATGTCGCAAATGCTGATGAAAGTGACACAGCACATATAAAAGTCATCCCACAGCTAGGTGTTGATTTAACTTGATATTACCATTTGAGCATTCCCTTTGAAATGGAAGAACTGGCATCTCCAGAAATCATAGAGGAAGTCGAGAGACTGCATAATGCATGCGCTTCTATCACCGCTGTTCAAACAGTTGTTCCCCAGACTTTTATCCCAAACTACTTCCATCCCTCCAATTGTTTTTTATTTCACCGCATGCCATTTATCTCCAAGCCCTATATTTTTTTCAGTTGTTGCCAGACACCTAAAGTTGAAAGAATGTATTGACTTTTTGCCTCATTTTAGTCGAACAAGTCCAGCACTAACCAGCAAAATAAACAAGAACATGGTAATACCTTGCAATCTGTCGGTCTCTGTTTGGAATTATGACTTTATTTGTTGTTACTTGTGAGGGATTTATTGCACCAAACAAGCCTGCACTGTGCCCTGTCTATCTGCTTGCTTTCTATATAAATCTCTCTATGACAGTTTTTGCAGTCTCTCGTTACCAGTTGACTCAGTAAATGATCACTGTAATGATGAGCCTGTAAAGCAATGAGAGCTGAGGTTACCAAGGGGCCTTCAGGGCCAAAGGTTGACTGCAGGGGACTTAGAGGAAGGAGAGCTGAAATTAAGAGGCCTGTCCTTGGGGAGAGGGATTGGGCGGTCCCTTCCCGGGCTCAATCCTCGATTCAGCACATTGCCTAGTGCTGCTTCCAAATTTCCCTCAGCTTCTCCTCCCTAACCCCACCGTGCTGAAACTTCTTTTTCAGTCTATCTCTTTGTTAATGAGCCCCCATGTGGCTTCCAGCACTTAAACTCTTCCCGCAATCATCAGGTGCGAGTGTGTCGAGAGAATACGCAGACGATAGTTATTGTGGGAAAAGAGATTAAAGAAACAACAAAATCTGCATTTTTAATGTGTGTGGTTTTTACCAGCACTCACCAAACTCCATGTTGCCCCAGTTATGCAGTGAGTCTTGGTTTTGGTTGCTGTTTTTTTTTTTTTTTTTTTTTTTTTTCTGCCAGTTCGGATGCAGGAAAGGGATGCAAATAAAAATTGCATACCTTAAAAAAGAATGTAAGCAAGTTATTTAGATTGTTTTCAATACACCATATGAAAATTACTATAGAACACTATTGTGAAGACTATCCCCATGTGCTACATCAACATGTTTAAGATGCCCAAGTAAATTCCAATCTGCCACAGCTATGCCAGGCATACTGCCACACAAAGCCCTGGGTGCTAGACTGAGCCAGGCGATGGCCAACAGCAAGGCCTGGCACTCCAAACATCCAAATCAATCCGGGATGAGACCATTACAATACTAACTACAGAATGGCAGGCATTTGCACAGGCTGGGACTCAATTAGAAGCTTGGAGAAGGTCTGGGGTATCTCTGTCCACAATATTCACTGCCCCTGAGCCAGACAATGAACAGGGACAAACAAAAAAGCCCAGACGGTGACTTAGGATAAGGCTTTAATTAGCAGCCTGAACCCGTTATCACCCACCTACTGACCACGTCCTACAAAGTCCTTACTGTCCTATTATGTCAATCCAGACACCCAGGCAGGGAAAGAGAAAGACTAGGTGCTGGAAAGAAAAGAATTAACCAGAGGCACGTGTCTGCCTGTGTGTCATACGAGCCCACTAATTAAAATCACTTATGGCTGGAATAATATCCAGTTCCTTAATGGCAGAACACAAAAGGCTTTGAGAGGATTAGCTTGGGTGTAACGCAATTCCTTTCTCTCAGACACAAATCTCTGGACTGCGGCTGAAGGGGGGGGTCATGCCTGAACAAATGATGTGTCTTAAAAACAGGGTTCAGAAGCAGAGCGGACTAGACAGACATGGATGGTGGACCCAAAAACAAACAGGGAGTTGACCACAAGTATATATACACATTTCATAAAGTTTCATTTTATGAATTACAATATTTAAATTCATGAAAAACTCATAATCCATAGATATGTCATACAGTACCTAAGCACATACACAAATGCTCAGTCAGATGCAATGACATTTGTGTGTGTTCATGTAAGTTAGAAGATTGCTAAATGGATTAGCATTGATATGATCCATATGTTAATGAGAAAACTGGAATAGACCTGCAGATGTTTTTATGATATCTGTGTTCTTTACACAAGACCTCTAACACCACATTGTCTAGGCACTCGCTCAGAGAAAGTGCCTGTCTGATTGGACTATTTTTACAGGCTTCAGATTTTAGTAACACATGTCCCATCACCAACTAATCCCTCATATCTCCATCTTCACCCCTGTGTTTCGCCTTTCAGGGGCCAAAGCGAAAATACTTTAAAGCCCCAGTCAAATAATAAAACACATTAGGACTAACTCAAAGGTTAAGTGCCGACAATACCTCTGAGATCACCATGGCTTTTAAAAAGAGGGAAGGATCAAAAGCTAAACAGGCTATAAAATGACATCATCAGGATTGCTAGAGTGGCTTGTCTCCGGCTCAATGATTGCCGATTCTTTTTCACATGCCTTGTGTAGTCAATGCTCCCCACTGCTCCAGACGACCAGCTATAGCCAGCTTGCGGCTAGCCAAGACAGCTAACCAGCTGGCCAAGTATCCACAACAGCCTGAGTGACAGGCTAAGTCCAGGGGCTCCTGCTGCCTTTCTCCTACTTGTGGCTACACATCACCCGAGGAACTCATATTAATTGCCTCGTTCGGTCTGTCTTTTTTAGCAACAGCCTCTGCCACAGAAAGATTGCAGCAGGATGATCCAAAACCCCAAATGGCTCTATCTAAGTTTAAGCTGGCAATGGAAAGCGTACTTTTGGGCTCCTGCTTGGGTCGCCAAGCTACACACATATACACAATGGCGGGTTTTTAAGGGGCCGTGCTGTGGATCTTTTGCTACATTTGATCTGGCCTGAACATGGAGCAAAGCGCGGAAAACAGCATTGTCAGGTTGTTGTGGCGAGTGGTTTGGCGGCATGAGTTAACACAGATCCTACATGCAACAATCACTTACTGCCATCAGAGGAAAAGACTGGGAGAGAAAATAAGCCATGCATATGACACACTCTCTTTACGTTCAAAATACATAGACTTGTTTAGCATGGCCCAGTGAATAAACACATATTTATGATTAATTGGATGCAGTCCAAATTCCAGTGTCAATAAATCATGCAAAATTATAATGATTTTGGCATTTGAAATCCTGTCCAGTCAAATGTGTGATGAACTCAGTCTTTTCAATCTTAAGGTTTTACACTGCCTTCTGTGAAAAGAAAAGATATTCCAAGTATTTCAAAAGTGGCCACTCCACCAACAAACAACTCCCCTTTTTTCTTCCTCTTCTTTACAGCAGCTTGGCAGTATCACTGGCAATAAAAACCCTCTATGATTTCAGGGCCCTGGTGAAAAAGCTAGCTTGGCTTGGACCCATCTGGATATGGACTGGTGGGTGTCTGCTTCCCTGGGTGCAGGGGTAATGGAGCCTGCTGATGGTCGAGACATGGTCACACTTTGGTGGGTTATGAATATAAAAACCCTGCACTGTATCATCCTGCCATGTTACCAAGCAGAGCTTTGGACTGTGGGAATGCAGTGCTGAATCCTTTTGCCAGGACAAGCAGAGATTTCCAAGGCCCTTCGACAGCTGGGGCACTGCTGCTGGAACCTGGCTGAACAAGTAAAAGGAACACGGAGAGCAGCATACAGGACAGTGAAGTCTGGCATGAAGACTGTGCCATGATGAGACAGAACCTTGAAACAGGGATTCTTTAGCTGGATAGTAAGATTTTGTCTTTGTTGGGCAGGTTACAGTATGTTGGCAACCTACTTGGAAGGCTAAAAGAGGTGTAACAAAATTCTAGAAAGTCTGGATATGAAGCTCTTGTGCAGGTAAGCCTACTTTTTGCTGTCTGCAGTTTCTTGGCACTTTTCAGAACTGCACCAATGGAGTTCTCCAAACATTCATATGTTTACTATATACATGCAAAAACGGATCGAGTCTGGGACCGGTGAAAGTAATTGAAGTAGACCAAGGAGAATCTGTCATCACAAATCATATTTTTCTGGTTACAGACATGTAGCTTCAAAGAAAGGACAATTTAGATCACACAACTCTATGAACCATGAATAAAACTTGTTTAATGACTGCTCACAGTTTCCAGCAGCACTATATTGATTATAAATACTTATAACTCATAACTCATCCCTGATTTGTACAAATCCAAACAAGCCAAGGTGATGTGAAGTCCACGGAGCATTTGATACTAGACACGAAGTGTCTGATACCTATTGTACACTTAGCTGGCCACAAGTTTCAGAATCTTGCAATATGATTGACAATTTGCAGTTCCGTGTATATGCCCTTCCATGCATTGATTTCCAATTGATAAACAAACTTTTGAGTTTTTCAGAGCAAGTTATAGTGAAAGTCGGTGGGATAATGACAGCTAGAAGTCTGGCTTGCAAGACAAACCACACCCCTTTTACTAACCTTAACTTTCATAACTTTTCATACAAATTGAATCATGTGATTTGTTTAGATCATGTTGTCTGATTGACATGGCTGAACTAAATATTGGCTGAGTCAGGTAGGACATCACAATTTATACAATAGGCTACAATGCATAAGGTAGGCAACTATTCCCTATTTAATTCCTGTAGTTATTGGATCATAAGAGGCACATAGTTATTTTCAGGGTATTGTACACATTTCAAATTCTAGAAAGGGACTAGTTTAAATGACCTCTATTATGTCCTGACCTCCCTTTCTGCTCTCTTTTTCCCTAATCTATGTTTAGGTGAAGGTGCACAGGCCCGGAGCTGTTAGTGCTTTCATGGCATTAGCGTTTAGCACGCTAAAACCCCAAGTCTGCCAGCTGTGCAGCATTGCCATGCCAGTGTAGCCAAGGCTGGTGTGTGGACAGAATGGGTGGAAGTGTGTGTGTGTGTGTGTGTGTGTGTGGGCGAGGGGGGTCTGGGTGAGATTATAGACGGGCACCCCCCAGGGGGCTCAGCATGCCAGCACTGCCCTCTAGTGCTAAGGAGGAGAAACACACAGATGAAAAGGGGGCAGAGCAGATGTGGTGACACAGCCTCCCTGAGTTAAACAGATAATTGGCCTTATTGATGTATAAAAGATGTCACACTGAATCTCCATTAGTGAAGGAACATCTAAATTGTTCATGAGCTGCTTCTGAATATAGAAATGGAAAAAAAGGAAAGAAGATTAATAAGACCCTTCATTTTTTTTATCAACAATTTAAATGCTTCTGGGATTTATAAGGCCACATTAAACCTGAATAAAAATTTTATTTTTTTTAAACCTCCTGAATAAAGTAAGGTTAATGGACAAACAAAAACTCATGCACACCTTTAAAAACTCTAATGTAGCTTTGACAGTTAGAAATGCTTTGATAATCAAACAAACCCCCATTCCCAGGTAGTGTAGGCCTAGGTAATGGCCCACACTACCTTTTCAACATGGTCTCTTGTGTCTGTTCTATGTTGTTTTATTAATCAGAAGGTGCGTCTAATGCCTTTTGATTTTTCTATGATTGAAGTTCCATATATGTACCAGTGGAGACTAACACATGCTGTCTACACATGTTCATGACTGCATGATGTACAACACAAAAACAAATATGTACTTTCCATTTATCCAATAATGACAAGTCTGTGGCAAGGCTGATTAATGAGATGACACTTCCAGCGCTAAATTAATGATCTATCCCTGTCCAGAGACTTCTTTTAAGCATTCAGTTCTCAATCTTTCAATCTCACAATCTCTGAGGCCCTACCACCTTTTGATCAAAGTGAGCGCTCACTCTATTTCTATCTTGGGTTTAAACTTTAAAACCTCAATATGCTGTCTATAAAACTTTAGAAATCTGCTATTTCTGAGACTGATAATAAAACACCCAAAATATACTGCATAATAAAAAGCGTTGGGAAAAAGAAAAAAATCCATGGGCTTTTGGGGTAAGAAGAAGAAAAAAAAAGCCATCTTTAAAATTAAATCTAGCTGTTGAGTTCTTAGAAGTCTGTATACATATATTTATATTCAAATTCAAGTCACAATTATTCATAGAGTGAAGGCAGTTGAAACGTTGATGGGCTCTATCAGGAAGGAATGACACCCTGTTAAGTTAGAAATTCTCTTTGTGTTAGCAAGGCTTCTCTAGTTAATCTTGCACCTTGCTTGATCTGCAATGTTGTAATTGGGATGCACAATGAAAGGGCCTGTCTTATGAGCTCGGCAGCAGAACAATGAAAGAAATGAACATCACACCGTTAGCTTTCTAATCAATTCTGTGTGAGCACGCTCAGAAGCAGGGTTGTACTTTTTAATGAGGACAGGGGTTTTTTGGTACCTCTGTGTTTCTGAAGCAGTGAGGATTACAGTGCCAATTAAGTAAACTTTCACTTGAGCTGAAGAGATCTCTTTACTTTTGATTCGTAGTCGCTTGTTTGCTGCATTATAAGTCGGATAGACAAAATTCTTCTAAAACATGCCAATGTGTACAAACAACATGTATCTAGGTTGAATAGGCTTCTACGAAGAGGGAACCCTGTTAAATATATTTGTGTTGGTTTGTGTGGGCTTGCAAGTTGCAAGTCACATGACAAAGTGATCTCCCATGTCATGACCCCTCTGCATAAACAGTCCAATGATGAGGCCGATCAGTTGTCATGGTGACCTTGCAGTCACCGCGGTAACCTAGCACCTAGTGGCAAACAGACTTGACCCTATGCCCTGCACTCTGCCTGGCACTCTGGCACATCCTAATACATCTGAATGTATTCTTCAATACTTCAATTTTAACAGTAGGAACCAGTTAATTTCTGCACGACCCACCCAGGAGAGCCACAAAACAAAGTGGCACCTAGAAGTGTCGGAAACGTGACTGCGCCACTTTTGAAACCAAGTGACAATAAAACAACAAAATCCTCCGATCTGAGATCACGAGGCTCATGACTCTTTGTGTCTGTTTTTCAGCCGCTCTGTTTTTTCGCTCGCTCCCATATTTTGCACTGTTTTTGATAATTTAAAGTGACTGTGAGCGGAGTGAGAGGTGTATGTCATAGCACTTCTCTCAACTACCTATATTTACTGCTGAAAGTGAATTCTTGATGAGGCCGGTGATATCAAAGGCTCCGGGATCAAAGCAACTCTAATAAGCTACCCACTGTTCCTAGAAACCTGGACTTTTTTACCGCTCCGTGCCTCTCTGCCTTGGGTTCCTTCGATGGAGTTATGCAAAAGGGGGGAGACAGTGAAAGCAAACATCTGTAGTCACATTGTCATCCTCTAGTCTTTAATTTGTTTCTCTGTATAGCTTTGTAGAGGCAAATGTCCCAGTGCAGGCTGTTGCTTTTTGGCTGCTGCTGTTTTTTAGCCCCAAATGAAACGGGGCTTGTCATTTCTAAAACGCACACCTGATGCTCCACGCGCTGCATGCACTCTGGCAGCTGTTAGATTTGTTTTTTCGCCTTTTTTTTTGCTCGCTCAATGTGTCGGTGTGGTTTATGATCTGGGAAACGTACAGGTGGGAGAGGGAGAGAGAAAGAGTCCATAGAGCTATCATCTAACATCTTATCAACAGTCACATCTTGGTTTGTAATTTCAAACCTGCAAAAATTCAAAGTACCTAAAGTTGTACATTAAAAAAAAAAAAACAGTAAAACATTGAGCTGAGAACTTAAAGATGCTTCTTAAAGGTGCAGTGGGTAGAATTTGGGTTCTAGCGGTTACATGGTAGACTTAACAATGGAATTAATTGTTTACTCCTTGACTCCACCTTCCATCCATTCACATGTACAGAATGTCTCAGAATCTGCAGTTATCCAGTTATGTAGCTAGCTAGCCTTCTATCTGCCATTTAGCTGGACTTAAATTTAAACTTGATTCATGTCTAAATCCACACAACATTTACAAGCAAAACACTATAGAAACACGATAATAGCTACAAAAATCAAGGCACAACAATATCCCAGTGATTTTTATTATCACAGCTCGGTCAGTTAGCACAGAGTTAGCTTCAGCTGTGCTGAGGCCAATTTATTATCCGATTAAGCCTAGCCGAGTAGACTGCCTTAACCCGGCCTAGTAGCTGCTTTATGCCATGCCAAGTAACCACTTTCTCTGCACCGAGAAGATGATTTAACCACGTCGAGTAGCTGATTTAGTCAGCAATTCAGCTAATTCGCATGCAACTTAATCCTCTTTGCGCTAAACATTTTTTTGTTGTTGTAAAAGCAGTTCCAAGATTTACTCTTGCACACAGCAAAAGTATCTTTCCACACTGGGTTATAAGCACTTGATTCCGCCATGTTTGCATTTTTGAGCAATAAAGATATGAGTGGAGTGAAGTGCCATTGGGGGCGTGTCTATAACATGACTGACAGGAGGGATGTAAACACAACCAAGGAGTCCAGCATGAATCTGCCTTTTTTTTAGGTGTTTTTTTCTCTCAGGCATACGATACACTTGCATTCATTCCTTGCTTTTATTTCATCTTTATTTTTAATAGTATGAACAATCTAAATATTGTGCAGTGCACCTTTAAATATCTCCATGCAGAAAGACACCTCCTACCAACACACACACACACACACACACAAGACAAACCGCGTGCACCAAGTCCTCAGGCCATGTCATCCCTGTCTCCTCTCTCATTCCGTCCCTGCACACACACACGCTCTTAGGAGTAAAGCAGGAAGTAATTGAGTTTGCCACGCAGTCTTTAAGTGTTGTCTCTTCCAAACAGCTCGATGATTAAGAGAGACATATGATTAGAGGCTGTACAGCTGACTCAGAAACACACACGCACACACACATAACTGCATGGATGATTAAAATTTAATGGTAATGATATGGTTATGCATGGAGCAATACACTGGGGTTAAATAATGATAATAGTTCCCCGCTCCCTCCCTCTCTCCACCTCTGTAATAATGTAGTCTGCACTGCAACATGATGTTAAAATTATGGGTTTGGTTAGAGGCATTAGTGGCCATGGCCCTCCACTTAGCACACAGGAGCCTCAGAGGGGGACAAACAACGTTAGAAAGGCAGTTTCTCTTCACTCCAGGTAACTTAATGTATATCATTAGATACAAGCAGAGCTACTCAGACCTCCAGCTGTGAGAGGCCAACCTGCTGCTTCCTTAAATGTGCACCATGTTTACAAGCCTACAGTACCACACTATTAATCTTTTACATGCCCCACTCTTACATGAAAATTATGAAAGAAGTTGTAGATCATGCTGTAATTGGAATGGAGAACTGAAGATAGAGGCTTTCCACTGATCCTATTTTCTTTCAAATTGAAAAATAATAAAAGTTATAATATTTTTCCCTCCAACATTACATTTTAAGTACTGGCTAAAAAAATGACTGGGGTTTGAAAATCTAAAGCAAAACAGTGATTTTAATCCCGGTCACTTTGCCTCCATCTTTTATTTGCATTTATACCTGTGCATAAGCCCAGTGATGGATACTCTGCCTCAGGGGGCAATTTCCCCTGATCTGCCCTCTTAACAACAGATAGACACAAACTCACCTCCAGAGCCCTGAGTTTAACATGGATGGACAAACTGATACATTTGAAGGATGGACAGATTGATGAATGGATAGACAAGGTCCACTAACTGCTCTAATTTGTAACCCCAGGTCTCTGAAAATTACTAGAGCTGCCCACACAGGTCCAGATGTAGTGTCATCTTAACCGCATGTTCTGTTTACTACTTAGCAATGGATGTCCCACTAACTCAGGCCTTGTCCTCTTATTCAAAAGCAATACAATAGTAACGTTTGTTTTAAAATACCCGATAAGGGGGATCCCCAATAACATTAAAGGAATACTCCAGCCTCCAGCCAAAACTTTTTAGTCAAAACTCACCTATAATGGAAACCCTAGAGCAGTTGTTGAATTCAAAACTATATAATTAAAATTCAAAATGATAGCCATTATACTTTATTAATAATAAAAGTCTAAGGATGACACAGACATGAGGGAATGTCTTACCAAAGCTGTTCATATGTTGTGTTATTCAACTTTCGAACACTGGAGTAATACAGTAAAAAGTAATTCCGGTATCCATGCACAATCAAGAGGAAATTGAGGCACTTCCGTGTGTAGTTTGAGCTACATTGGTGATGCATAACCACAAATTCTTCCCTCTGAAAAAGTAGTCCCATCTCTAAAAGGATGAATTACGTAGATTTAGAGCTTAATTTACAAATACTTCTGACTGAGGTACTCATGAAGTGTTCTTCAAAAATATGTGTTTCACGTAAATGTTTGTTGACTGCCCCAACAACTGCCCTTAGACTTCCATTATAAGTGAACAGGTTTCCTGTTCCCTGTACAGGAAAACATGATGAATTTTTGGTCTGTGGCAATCACTTATATGCTACAGATGTGGTAGACAGAGATTAGATTGAAAACACTAGAGTATTCCTTTAAGGGGATTTTGAGAAGATTAGATATATTGGGTATTGGAAAACAAATGTAACTATTGTGTTCCTTTAGAATGAAATTAGTTAGTGGGACATCCATTGCTAAGTAGTAAACAGAACACGGGGGTCAAGATGACACTACATCTGAACGTGTGTGTGCGCAGCTCTAGTAATTTTCAGAGACCTGGGGTTACAAATTAGAGCAGTTAGTGGACCTTGTCTATCCATTCAAATGTATCAGTTTGTCCACCCATGTTAAACTCAGGGCTCTGGAGGTGAGTTTGTGTCTCTCTGTTGTTCAGAGGGCAGATCAGGGGAAGTTACCCCCTGAGGCAGAGTATCCATCACTGGGCTTTTTGTAGGGAACAAGGGAATGAGGAAAGGGGCAACAGAGGCCTCAGGCTCTCTCTGACATGTCTGGGGCTTTGGAACGGGGCCTCGAGGTCGTCAGCTGGCTCTTTATTGACCTATGCACTCCATGTCACCTTAGTTGGCTTATTAACCCCACCACCTATACACACACTCTATTAGTGCTAAAGAAAACACACACATTGATGTGATTGATGTGTCGTGCTTTGAATCACAGCATCTCTTGACATAAACAGTCAATTCCTCCTACAGCACATTACACATATTTAGAGATAGATTACCACTCAAAGCTAAAGCTGTCAATCAAAACCACTGCAGCGCTATAGGCAAACACAAGATCAAATGTTTGTTTTACTGTTGGTTGAAATATTATTTCATGCAGACATACATATACATATACTGTATATACAGTGGGGTTCAAAAGTCTGAGACCACATTGAAAATCCACCACCTGTCACGGTGTAGCGGTGAGGCAGGACACAAGCGCAAGCCGTTGCAAACAAACATTTATTTTACACTTCCATCAAACACACGTAACATCAAACAATCAGGCACCAACTGGACGGAAACAAGAGGGCTTTTTAAACACTTACTAATCACGAACAAACGACATGCAGG
>JAOUQW010000034.1:3489457-3501823 GCA_028565825.1 Olivaichthys viedmensis
ACTGTGAAATGCTGCTATGTCTTAGCCCATGCCAAGCGTTTGGCCTTGTTTCCTTTCCTGAGAAGTGGTTTAGAGACACTACTCGTCCTTTGAGACCGCTACTAGCTAGCCTTCTTTTGACACAATTTTGCTGATTGGAGTCTCGTTCTTTATTCAGCACATTCTGTATCAGTGATGAAGTTGCTGTTCTCTCTCTCAGTGAACAAAGCTTTATGTGTTGCTCTTCTGATGGTGTGGTCACTTTTGGGTACAATTGATTCAGTTTCGGCAAAGCATCTCAGATTTTCAATGTGGTCTCAGACTTTTGGACCCCACTGTATATAGTGTATATCTGAAGAAGAATCCAGGGAGTAACTGCAGTGCATTCCAGTAATAAATGTAGAGGTAGTAAGTACACAAGGCAGAGTAGTACACAAAGTTTCCAGAGACACAGAACATTTCAGACAAAAGTTAGCTAATAAAGGACTTTTGTCAAAAATCGTCCTGTTTTTTTGGAAACTCCTTCTAAATTTATATACATATAAATATACATATCATCTGCAAAAAGTCAGTCACCCAATGGAAGGAAAAAATAAAATGTCTTCCTCAAAGAATAATAAATCCAGGCATCATCATAATACTTAATGATTAAATATTTATAAATAAATATTCTGCTCTGGCATTTCAACAATTTAACATGTGCTGCATAAAATTTTCTCCACTGAAAATAGCCACAAACAGCTTGCAAAAAGTGTTGGGTTCATGAATTTTATTTTAAAAAAAGAAAAAGGAAACAAGTTAATCTACTAGGCAGTGGTTGTGATAATATTAAATGATTAAAATGATGGTTTTCAATCATTATTTAATGCTACTTTCAGCTACAACACAACAGTGATGAATTTATCATTTTTATTATTTTTTCTACATGATGCTGATGCTCAGCTTAATTTAGATTAATATCCTAACCTCCTCTTTACCCTTCTCCCTTCTCTGACCCATTCATCTCACTCACAATGGCCTCCATACACACCACATGCATGCTGTACATATATTCAAACATATACACACCCATATGCATTTTACCAGACAAGTCAAATGAGAAATGCCTCAGGATATTTAGGCACATAATGAGCTGTACGGAGAGGTTGTATATGTGTGTATGTGAGTGTGTGTCTGTTCGTGTGTGAGAGAGCGCTCCCACTCCCAAACTGTCACCGAGCAACTTTGGCTGTCCATTCAACAAAAACAAATTACCTTCATGTAAACACTAGGAATAATCAAAGGAAACAATATAGGGGAGGGAAGCTGGTTCAGTACCAGCGCTTTTGAAATCAAATATAAGCTTGAAAAGAAATTGGCCAAAAGCATTGGCCAACATAACAGCATTCGTGCTTTTAAATTAGATGTACAAACCTGAAAATGGGCTCAAGTGATAAGTATGGCAAGAAAATAAAACGAACAATGAACATAAATGGCAAGGGAAACGTCCATGTCCTTATAATTCTCTTTCATGTAAAAAATTGTTATACATACACACACCATTAGGGAATCCTCAAAACGACAAATGTCACTGAATACAAAACTGCAAAAATAAAAAAAATAAAATTAAAATAAAAAACAGGCAAAAGACTCACTAAAAAATATATCACTCCTGATAACTCCTTATTATCATTTAGTTATTTTTATTTGGACTTTTCCTACTTTCTCGATTTTAGCACATTTAATTGTTTACATACAGTATTTCCTATTTTCCTCATGCAACATTTTACATTTTCCTCATGATAATGAGTGGGCATGTCTTAAATGCCTGGGAGGTATCTGATACATCACTGGCTAATCATTGTGCACAACAAGCACTCGATAATTATAGTCTGGGAATTTTACTACCATATTCAGCCATGTACTTTGAAGTCATAGCCACATAGATGCATATACTCAAATTGTCACTGATATATTTTATCCACTGTTTTTGCCAATTCAATGGACAGAGACACTTTATCATATCATGATATTTTGGATCAGGTTAAAGAAATTTCTGACAATATTTGTGAGGTCAGTTTTAAAAGATGATGACATTGATAATGTAGCATGGAGTAATATAGAAGATGTTAAATTCCAGATTCATCTGTTTTTTCAGCCAAAGAAAATACGGTCCACAGAGTAACTACGTAAAAAGCTGCTATCTCTGGTGTCATCAGTCCAAGCTGCATACAATGAAGTTTGCCTCTGTTTCATCAGGTAGAATATGTATATGTATGACAATTGAGCATTTTTACCCAATGTGGCTACCACTTCCTTCCTTTTCAAAATGCATTGAGCTAATTAGAATATTACTGACAGCAACGCGATTCATATGGTAGTAAAATTCTCAGACTGTAATAGTCAAGTGCAGGGCTGTATCAGGTAATCATGATGTATCAGGTACCGCCAAGGTGTTTGACACCCTCACTCATTATCATATATGAATAAAATAGGAAATGTTGTAGAAGGAAAAAAAAGGGAAAATACTATCTATAAACGATTAAATGGGTTAGAATTGAGAAAATAGAAATATACGAAAAACAAGCAGTTGAAAAATAAAACTAGCCAATGAATGATAAATGAATGAGTAATAAATATGATTTGAATAAATATTAATTGTATTAACAGCTTTCTTATGTTTAACTTATTCTATAAGGATTTTTTAAATATATATTTATGATACTTTTAATTAATCTTAATTTATATTGATATATGTAAATCTGTTTGTCAAATACATTTGTCCTTGGGATTCCATACGCCATCACCAAAAGGACTGGGAGGCATGTATTTGTGTGTGTGTGTGTGTGTGTGTGTTTCCTTGTTTTGTCCTGCTTCACTCTTTGAATTCCCAAGAAGAAATCATAGCAAACAATCCTCGAAATTTTACTGGTGCGTCCACCAGCACAACTATTATTCTTTAACACACACACACACACACACACACACACGCACACACACACACACACACACACCCTTTTTTCTTGAGAGTAAATGAAATTGCATGAGGGCCCATGGTAGAACTGATATCAAACGAACGGAAGGCCAGGAGAATTAACAGCATGTTTGTTTTCTTTCTGTTGCAGTTTCTATAAAACACTAAGACAATTCCTTGAGGTAATTTTGCCTTGTTTGTTGAAGGGACTTGTAAGAAAATAAAACCAATGAAATGCTTAAAAGATAATTTGTATATGATCTGTATTAACAACTAAGTTTAATTTAGAATGCTAAAAGAGCACTTTACTCTTGCTGTTTGTTTACTGTTGAAAGCAAACAGATTATTAATGAATTATTGCTTATTAATCACTGCATTAGTAATTGGCTCATCACATTAGAAAACAAGTCTACAAGTCGTAGCCCATATTAAATGCCTAAAGATGGATCTTTTACTACTGTGTAATAACACATCTATTACAGATTTATAAAACTCATGAAAATAAACTGTCCTTCTTGTCTTTTCTTTGTGTGTAGGCCTACAGATTAGGGGGTTTTTTTTTTCACGACTTGGTTGTGCATCGGGACTTGGATCAACATAGAATGTAACAAAAAAGTTTTGGGCCGGGTTGTTTTTATTCTCATGCAGATGGCCAGAAATGAAGATTGCGGGATAGTCGTTGCGAAAAAACCACAGCTCACCCTTTTGTTTTCTATTGGCCCATGCTTCCAAGGTTTGCGAATTCGGGGGGAGTTCACTGAGATGAACTCGGTGTGAAGCTAAATTAACCTCTACCAAAAGCGAATAATGTCCTTTCATGCTTTTCTGGCAGGTGAATTTATTCTAAATGAGTAGCCTAAATGTTGCAGTTGAATTCAATTCATCTGTTTCTTGGATATGTCTCAACAGTGTTTATATTTTGGGGGAATTGGACCAGCTGAGTTCATTAGAATATTCTGCAAGCAGGTGCGGGACTTAAAGAAAAAAAATAAATCCTACACACAGCCCTAATTGCAACACAAAACCTACACACCCACACACGTGTGGCAGATACCCTGGCATCGGGTTAAAAGACACTGACAAACACATTTGGTCGTCAGAACTGCAGTGGCACAATTATATTGGTCATTAAACAGGAGAGAAAGACAGAAGAGATACTGAGACAGACAGACAGAGAAAGACAGAGAAGGCGGGGGGACTCAGCGTCCCCCTTTTTCCCCTCAGGAGCAGCCTGACAGTTCAGATGTGAGAGTATGACACTCTCTCTCTCTCTCTCTCTTGCTCTCTCTCTCGCTCTCTCTCTCTTGCTCTCACACACGCGCACACACACACACACAGGAGTATAGGGCAAGTGCTGCCTCACACCAGGTCTGTACCCGACATCAAAAGAACACCTTTGACATTCCGAATCGCTCGCAAATGATGATGCACGGGGATCTTTTGCCACTACAAAGAAAGAACAAAAGAACAGACATGAAAGTGAAGTCAATAAACATATGGCAATTAATAAAACATTTTACCACCGAATTCACTACAAAGGCCTCTTTTTTTTTTTTATAAACACGGCACAACACAAAAGAAAGTGTAAAACCAACAGTTGATTTAAGGCTGATTTAAAAAGGGTGGCTTCATCCTGAGGGTATAATCACTACAATGGGACGGCATTCAGAGGGCGAGAGTTAAGACTATGCTGGAATGGCAAGTAGAAATGGGCAGGATTTTACTATCAAGCTGATGTCATTGAAAATGTGTAGGTATTCTAATGAGAGAAGGGGATTTCAATTAATTACATGTGAATAGAATGGTTAGAAAAACTACAAGAGCTGACCCCACACCTCAATTTAACCCCTTAAACTCCCAGGACCCATCAGCGAATCCAAAGTTACATTCCTCACTCTCGTGAGGAATACACACACCTTCCCTTTTAGTTTCACTGTAGTTACTGAATAATTCCTAGTTGTTACTGAATAATATGTTTTAAAAGTTTAATGGGTTAACGAGTTGGCTTGTGCAAATTCTTACAAATATGCAAATGTGAGTCCATGATGAAACTATAGATAAAGTAATGGAGATGGATAGAGACGTCTGCCTTGAGGGGTTAGGTCTGATTTTGTTCCCTTCCTTAGACTTAAAGTCTGAGGTGTGTGTGTGTGTGGTAAACTCCCCCTATTTCCTCTCTCTCTCTCTCTCTTTTTTTTTTGTCTCAGCATGGGAAGGATGCCTAATGGTGCACGCAGGGACCCCGTTGCCTCTCCTGAGACCCCTGCACACACACCCTGCCTTTGTCAAGCTGCACACATGTTCACGCATTCCGTTTAAACTTCATTAACTCCTATGACTGATTCAGCCAATTACACGTCAACACTGGCTCATCTTCCACTGTGAGGACAATTTCCATCGAAGGAGTGTGTGTGTGTGTGTGTGTGTGTTTGTGTTCCTGTATGGGCAGAACTATCCAGAATACACAAGAGGTTTCCTCTATTTATCTATTACACCTGAAAAAATAAGTCAGGATCAGTCACTTAACACAAATGTCCATTTTTGTTTTCTCAAATATAAACTGCATTTGCACTTTTATATACTTTTCAAAGACACTTTCAAAGAGAACCTTGAGAAAAACCTTTTACTATCAATAATTCTGCCAGGTTGAAAGCATATTTGGCTTATATTTAGGAATAGTACCGCTGCTATATTCAGGGAAAATAATTTGAGGCAATGTAAGAATTCTGAACTGTAAAACTAGGCTTAAATTCACTTTCATATAAAAATAAAAAAATCAGTTCACTAACCTAATTTGTCAATTACATGGTCTCATGATCCTAAATTTGTAAGAATTTGTGTCATCCAACTTGTATGAAAAGTTGTGAACGGTTAAGGTTGGGGCAAGAGATGGAATTAATGGTTGTAGATTTTCTTATGACTTCATTCATATGAAATCCCACATATCAATGATATTGTCCTCACTTGCTACAGTTTTTATGGATTTTTTTTGTTGATGGGATTTTTCTTTTATACACCGCCATGCAAAACATTTATAACTCCTGCAGTTTATTATGTTTTATTACAGTTGAATCACTATTAATGCCACATTTAAAACAAAATTGTACAGAATGGTAATTCAATTAAACATATTAAACAAATGTTCCACCGAAAACCTAAATCTTTGTAACTGGCCTCTATGTTAACAGCCCTGATGGAACTCAAAATGAGAGCTTTATTAAAGGCAGGTGCACTTGCCTCACATAAAAGTCTCACTTATACCTATTCCTTACTTACATTTTATTATTTTAGAGTATTAAAATGAGCCCATTGTCTGAATTGAACAAAAATGCTAAAACTTAGGGTGTCACAAAACTTTTGACTGGCAGTGTATATGTTAAAACAGTAACAGTACAATTAGAAATCAAGTATGTGCTTTATGTTTCTACATTTAATAACCCCTTAAAACTCCCAGAACCCGTTGACAGGTCCAAATTTACATTCCTTACTCTCATAACTTCATAGCTTGCCTATTAGTTTCACTGTAGTTACTGAATAATTCACAGTAGGTACTGAATAATATGTTTTAAGATGAAGAACTGAATAATAAGCTGAGATTTTAGGGGTTTAAAAAGCCCTTGTCCCAGCAGGTAAACCCTGTTTCGTATCAGCTTCAACAATTTAACCTATGTGAGTTCCTGAAAATAACCAAGGAATAGTTAATCCTGGCACTAAGTAGTTCTTAATAAACCCTAACTCAAATATGCCAACTTTTCCTCACATGCTTTAGTAAAACGCTACTGACAGATGCAGTGGTAGAAGGATAGGCTACTTGAATCTTTAGGTCTCTAGTAATTAATATTTGGTTTACCACAGAAGGATCTAAACCAGTAACCTTGTGGTTAAAAATAGGAGACACTACACCACTGTACTAAAACCACAGCTCTACAGCGTCCAGAATCCTTCAAATATTAGGCCTGTTATTAATAAATGTCGGTGGCTGTTCAAACTAAACCCTGGAGGTCCTGCAAGGAACCTTTTTTTACGTTTAAGAGGCTACATAATTCAAAACCTCACAACCCTATCAAGAACATCTTCTTACAAAATATATGTCTTGTTTAGAGGCTTCGCAGATAAGTGTGTGTGTGCGTGCGCGCATCACTGCACCACAATGGTGTAGCTAAAGCCGCCTTATCAGCGTGCAATCAGATTAGCGAGGGATTGGTGGGGATCTAAGCACCACAGATCACAGCCAGCCAGGATCAAGATGATTTGATTAATATTCCTCATTGTATTATCCTTTAAGCAGCATAAACTGTTTTATTTATTTTTTTATATATATTTTTTTCAACCTCACCCAATATCTCTCTGATGGAGAGATATGCAGCGTTCTACCTAAGACACACACACAGAAATGTATCACCATCCGCTGTGCTTCACTTCCCGGAGCTTCCAGATGGGGGCGCTGTGCTCTGTTGCGCATGGCAAAATCACATCTGATGTCTTATGCCAGAGAATGAGAGAGAAAGAGAGAGAGAATGAGAGAGAGAGAGAGAGAGAGAGAGAGAGAGAGAGATAGAGAGAGAGAGAGATGGCATGGTGAGAGGGAAAATAAGGAGTCTGGAATCAGGTCAAGCTAATCATGCATATAATTGCATTTTGACATTCGGGACTACTGGGACCAGACCTTTGACTAGCAGGTTATCCAGGAAGCACTTTAGTGATTAACAAATGGAAATGCAGGTCTAAACTTAATTAGGTGAGATATTTGGCTGCAGCTAGCGAGAACCTGTGGGTCGACACAGGTTCACTTCGTAACGCTGCGTCCGTCGCTCCGTGCGAAATGAAATCAAACAGCAGATTTGACGCCGGTTTTCCCTCGTGGCCTGAAACGTCTCCATCCCAGCTGAGACCACAGAGCACTGTCATTCAACTCGCTCACACTGGCATGACTGCGGTCTGCAAAGCTGCTCAGAAAAACCTCACAAACCCCACACACCTACATACAAGCTTTAAAACGGATGCTTTGGATAATTTCTACTTATCTCTTTGCCTCTTTTTTTCCCTCAGTGCATGACGATAAACAGCACTCAAGTCATGCTTTTAGTTCTAATTATTATCATCTCAGTGGTGGATCACTGGTGTGTCTGTGTGTGGCTATGCATGGGCGTTATAATACAAGGAGATTTTGTGTTTTCTTAGTACTTAAGAGTTCCAGTCATGTAAGTGAATTATACACTACACTTTCTGAGCTCATACAAAAAAAAAGTCTTAAAGGGATACTTAAAGTGTTTTTTTAACCTAATCTCTCTGTACTGCATCTGTAGCGTGTGTGTGATTACCACGGAAAATAATTTCAACATGTATCTCTGTGCTGAGAAAAGAACAGAGAACTTTACTCCAAACTCACTTCTAATGGAATTCTCAGGGCAGTTGTTGGGTTAATAAACGTTTATGCAAAAGACAATTTTCAAGAATTCTTCCGTAAAAAATATTTTCAAATGAAGCTTTAAATTTGTATAATTTCAGAACTGGGATGTTTTTCAGAGGGAGAATTTTGTTATGAATGAAGAATGTAGTTGTGTGGGTCTGATGACACATGGATAGTGTAAGTATCTGGAATTACTTTTTACTGTATTTCTCCAGTGCCTAAAAAGTTGGATAAAACTCCATAACAGCAGCTTTGTTAAGACTTTCACTTTTTTCTGTCTCATCCTAAGACCTTCCCTTTTAAATTGTAACAGTTGCAGTTTTTGTTATATAGTGACATATTTTAAACATTTATTGACAGAATTTAAACAACTGCCCTGACCATTTCATTAGTGAGTTTTGTAAACAGGTTCTCCTCTGTTTTTTTAATCAATACAGGAAAAATGGGTTAAAGTTATTGTCTTAATTGCACATACGCTACAGATGCAATATTTAGAGATAGAGTATTTCTTTAAATCAGTGCACTTTGTTTTAGCATTTAAACTCTATATTATGTGGAGAGTTCATGTCCTTTACTGCTCACGTATAAGGACAGAGATTGAGTCTTATTTTTGGTTAGAACACACACGCACACACACACACACACACTCAGTTCATATATGCACACCAGGTACACACTCGTCTTTGAAACGTGGCATCTGAACACGGTTAGCTACTTTTTCACTTTACTAATTCATAGCCAACTCGTCCCTAAGCTTACAGGACACCGGCCTCCCTGTATACTTTTCCCTTTAGAGTTTATCTAGCTGCACACACATGCACACACTCACACACCTGTGCCCCAGCCTGGTGTAGTCTGTCTTGTATCCTGAGCGTTTGTTTTATCTCAGCCCCGACTGTAAATAATTGATCCCTCCGTCTGCCGGGCCGTGAAGCCCACTCTGTCCGGCCCAGCTCTATGACCACCTTATGATTTATTATTTAATCTTTTCCATGTCCACTGCTCCTTTAAAGAGTGAGAGACCGAGATAGAGAAAGCAAGAGAGAGAAAAAGAGAGAGAGAGATGGGCGACAGGGGACGAAGTCCAAAAGAAACATGAATAGTTGTCTTTCTTTTTCATCTTGTTTTATCGTTAACCATACACATTGATTTTTGTCTCCTCCTCTCCGAAACCGAAACATCAGTCTCGACATGGAAAGGCATGGCTCACTGTCTGGCTAGAGAAGGTCAGTTGGCCACAAATGCAAGAGAAAAGGCAATTCTCTGCTCCGGGAACTTCAAACAGCTTTCACTGATGTGACATCATACACCATAAATACTTTACCCAAAACTGGCTTGCTGTATGCCTGGCCCGAGTCACTGGACAGCACGTTAAATTCACAGTAGGAGACATTGTGAGTAGAGACTGAATTCCTTTAAAGGCCAAAAGATGGACCACTTCTTAAATCCATCCTACGCAGGTCTACCAGATCATACACATACATATTTTTTAACTTTGTGTCAAAAGTTACCTGCCCTAAAAAAAATTCTAAAAGTGAAACAGTGCTAAAAGTGATTTTTAGCTTCATGTTCTTGGATATGTTTCTCTAAAAAAATGGAAATTATTATTTATATTATTATTTATACAGATATAATAACATCATCATCATCATCATCAACAGCAATAATAATAATAATAAGAATAATTGTTATTATTACTATTAGTAGTAATAGTAGTAGTAGTAGTGTTGTTATTTTTAATTATGTATTTGAGTTCAAAATATTAATGTGCTCTACATGTAACATTTACATGATTGAAATAATCTATGACATGTAATTACTTAACTATAAATCTATGAAAATTACTACAAATCATGAAAAAAAAAAAAAAAAGAATAATCTTTTTAAAAATATAAAGAATTAGGAATAGGCCAGAGTTGCATAAAGCCAGTATGTTGTTAATCTGAATTCACGGTTAAGTGCAAAAGTTTACATACCCTTAGGACAAATTAAAGAAGACAAAGAGATATAATTAATAGCAATAGTCAATTAAGATGTTAGGCTTCACAGATGTTCCTTCATCATAGCAAGTAACAAAAAAATGGACAAGTCTTGTATGTTAAGATATTAACAATGGAAAAATGTCAGTTTGAAAGTTGGCATTTCACTTTCTGAATGTGATATAAATATTCTCTAATATCTACAAACACTGCCTTCTTTCAATCAGGTCTGGAGACTGAGAGGGTCTTGGCAAAACTAGTTTCCGAACACTTTTTCTGTTGATTTTGCCTAATGTTTTGGATAGTTGTCTTGTCGCACGATAAACACACATTTTATTTAGGACTTCTTGGAATTCTATTGTATTTTTGCAGATAAATTGTAAAATAGAGTTACATTTTTTGGGGGATGCAAACATTTACACTCAACGCTAAAACACCTACAGAACTATTGACCATTCCTAATATTCACTAGAACGCTACTCCAGAATTTAGGGGCAATATAAGAAGAATATTTACCACTGAGCTGCAAGTGATCCTCGGTAATAACAGTAGGCTTGCCTCAGTTGACTGAAGTGCTTGGGATGGCCTATATGACTGTGGGAGATCAGCATTATGTTCAGGTTTTGACCTGAGAATAACAAAGAATAAATAACTGATAGTGGTGTACAATGATTGGTCGTTAAATATGAAACCAAAAGGTGGATTTAGTCCCTTTCACTTATGCACACCTCAGAACACACCTGTCATGTGCAGGAAGATCACCAAGTATGGACATGGGTTTTCTGTGGCTGTTTATATTGCTAATAATTTAGATTAAGAGAAGATGTATTCAATATACTGGAAGAAGTTTTATAGCTGTACTCTATAAAAAAAGATATAGCCTGGGACAAGGGGGCATCCATTGCTAAGAGTTAAATTGGCAAAACGCAAGAACGGGATCTGTATCTGCAATGAATCTGAGTGCAATTCTGTAATTGGCCACCGCAGATGCAATACGTCATTAGCAAAATAAAACGAGTCATCCATGCGCACTCTGCTCTTGAAGAAAGAACACTTCTCCTCTCCTCCACCAGCACCTCTTGCATTTTGCATAAGAGATGCTCTTCATTATTCAAGGATGTTTTTTTGCGGGAATGTGGCAGGCGCTTCCACAGATGACAGCCTCTCTCCTCGAACAAGGTGGCCCTCAATTATGCAAGCCCACACCACCGGTCCTGCATCTCATTGTGCTGTGTGTGTGTGTGTGTGTGTGTGTGTGTGTGTCTTTCTCTCTCAGTGCTGGTGTCTTTGCCTAAGCAGTGTGTACTGCTCCCTAATACACTGATCCATATCGCCCTTGGTATCTACCCAATACGGAAACACGAAAAGCTTCGTAAAGCATCTAGGAAGTTTTCTGTAGTCTTTAAATAGAGTAAATGTGGGTGGTCATAAATCAAAGACAGAGTCAAAATTCTCAATGAAAGACCTTTTCCATCCCATCACCTTATACGCAGGCATAGATACACAGTTCAGTATTTAGTTAGTAGTCACATGAAGCAGCCTACTTATTTTGAAGTGCAATGAAGTGGGACTTTTGAGGCTTTGCTATTGTTTTGCCCTTGCCTCTGTGCTAAGAGGAGGTCTCTTTAGCAAAGTGGGTTTCAAAATATCACCAAACTGGCAGATTTTGAACGTCACACCCTCTTTGCATTTCTGGCCATGGAAATTGCAACTGGGCAAAAAGAGGGAAAAATTGGCTTACGCCCAACCAAATTAGCAATATGCCAGTGTTATACCACTTGCGCCTGTATGGAAATAGTGTCTACTTTGTTTATCTGCATGAAAACACTCCGTGCAGATGGAGCACGGAAACAATTAAAAAGCATTCACACCACATTATGTCTCACTTGCCTTCCAATCACTGTCTCCAACACTGCCTCTGTCCAAGAGTATCAACACAGTGATGCTTAGGAAAGGGTGTGTGTGTGTGTGTGTGTGTGTGTGTGTGTCACATTACAGTGACGTTTATCACACAAAAGACTTCATATGCAGCACTGGCTGCATAT
>JAOUQW010000034.1:3501923-3516466 GCA_028565825.1 Olivaichthys viedmensis
TTCGATTCTTGATAACCCTTCTAAAATAAAAGAACTGCACTTGGATCCCGGTTGTTGTGTCCTTGTCTCCCGTGACAACAAACATGGCGGACGACAGTTCAGCTCGGCTGTGATTGGTCATCCCCCACACTACAGCTTGTTGAGTCGTAAATATTGAACATGTGTAATATTTATTATTTAATTTTAAATTGGGGTGGCTGCGACTGGACTGTGATTAGATGGGAGGGGCTAAGATTGGATTTTACACACCATCATCGTTTAAAGACAAGGTGATGGAAATTTGAACGCACCCGAGGGGGGGAGGGGCGTCATCAAGAAATCAGGGGTTGTTTAGAGACGGGAAAAAGTCTCTGCACTTTAGTGAAAGATTACGTACGAAGTAGAATTTAGTGTTTAAGTGATTAGTGCAGATGAATCGTCTACAATCTGATCAAGGACACGAGCTAACGAGGTAAAAAAGGTTAGTATGGATTTCAGCTTGTCTTTAAAAATCGATTTGGAACACACAATTATCCCATAATCACCTAATCATAGTTATTTCAGCTGATTGTGATTAATTGTTAGATTCCACAATCACATGTTTCTGTATAAATGTAGTCGAGAAACAAGACGTTTACTCTCAAACAGTTTCAGTTCATCGTTATTCTCAGGCGAAGGCTTTGAGCTATGAACTCGTCGTGTAACACAGTGATATTTAGTGGAGTTGTAACTTATCTAAAACGTTTTTGTAGAAGACGAGATGTACTACATTAGTACAGAATTGTATAATATTAATTTATTTATTTTTTACTATAGAACACAGTTGAACCCATTTTGTGGATCTCAGTAACAGGTTTTATGTACAGTATTTAAGTTATTATTCGTACTATGGCTTTGTTTTACAGCTTTAAAAAAATTAAAGACAGATAGAAATTCTTATATGTTCAGTGTTAATACATTTCTCTGTGTGTGTGTTTGTGTGTGTGTGTGTGTGTGTGTGTGTGTGCATTATTACACTACTATTGTGCTTATATTACAAAAGTGGCGTAAAGTCAACAGAGTAGTCAGTCACTATGTCAGACACTACGCCCTATTCCCTAATTCGCTATATAGTGCACTATTTTCGGAGTCTGCCACTCCGAAAACACATAAAGTGCACTTTATGATTCCCACAATGCACTGTGCTATGTAGTGTACAAACGATGTACTCTAGCAGTCACGGAATACCCACAATGCACTGTGGTGTTTGGTTTGATTCGGGAGCACCTTCACTGAGGACGACCGTGAGATCAGATGCTGACATTTCTTCAGACTTCTTCCACATGTAAATAGTGGATTAATAGATTCAAAGATTGTTTCTTTTTTTTAGTAACTTTCTTTTTTATTAAGTTTTTATTAACAGCAACAAGTGCGGGCAGGCAGGCACATCAATTATATATATATATATATATAATAAATAAAGGAGGGAGAGTTACATCACAGTAAACTTTCAGATCTTTGATTTCTGATTTTTTTTTTTTAAGTCCCATTTTTTCTCTCTAGCGTTTGTGAACGTTTTGTTTCTGAAGTCTTAAAGTTAAGGTCATACATTACATTTGCTGAGTTTCCTTAAAGACCACATGGAACCACTGGCTTGTAGTTGGTGGATCGCTTTAGCCATTTACCAGCGAACAGAAAAGTATCTGTCTGTCTCTCAACTCCTTTGGAGTGTGTCCTAAATATAGAGGAATAAAATTGTGAGCTATCTCAAACCCTAAACTGATAGAGACTGATAGTGTTTTCCAGTATTGGACAAGACCAGAAGACGTGTGTGAAATCAACCACTTGAAGTGGTTTCCATAGTAACATGTGTTTAGTTTATAGTTAATTTATAATAATAATAATAATAATAATAATGATAATAATAATAATGAGGATAGCGAGTTAGCTAACGTTGTGTGTGTTTATGTGACGACGGTCACAAGCATTAATAAAGCTCTAAGCTAAGCATTAATAAAAGCTCTGTTTGTGTGTGTGTGTGTGTGTGTGTGTGTGTGTGTGTGAGAGAGAGAGCCGGGGTGAGTGGGACATTCCTCGTGTGTGAGGTGCCACCCGGAGTGTCGCAGGTCTGCGTTAACACACTCCGCCCTTCACACACACACTCTTAAACGAACAGTCACACTCGGAATTGGTCTGTGTGTGTGTGTGTGTGTGTGTGTGTGTGTACGTGTGCACATTAAGAGTGTGGCGAAGTTGATTTGGAAGTGCAGAAACAAAAGAGGGATTTTCAGCATTACTGGGTTTTCATCTGCCATTAAAGATACGAATATTTTTTTTCAGGGACGTGTGTGTGTGTGTGGGCAAACTTGCAAGCTATATGTACTGCTTGAAAATCTGAAAAATAAATAAATAAATAAATAAAAAAGTCTTGAGGATTTCAGCCTTGATTTGAAGACACACACAGCTACACATACACACAGAGCAGGGTAGAGCTCCCAAAAGTGAAATTCCTGCAATTATTCCCAAGAGATTGGCCCAGGCGCTGGCGGCTACATGTCCGCACTCTTGAGTGAGCACAGGAGGCTGACAGATCCATTCTACTGCACCTCTGTGACAGATAAATATTTCACACGCAAATAAATAAAGGATGCCCTGCGTTTTCTCTCTCAATGGCTCTTCACAGCCCAGTGCTCATGCACACACACACACACACACCGGAAATCTCCTCACACTCCCTGTACACATCCATCCTCATCAGATACAGACATCTCAGAACTACACACATACACACACCAGACCACACACACACTCCCCAGAATCTCACATTCTTATAAGGGGCAAAGCCCCAATCCCAAAGCGGTTCAATCCCGAGCTGTCAGGACACAGGTAACTTTCTTCTCCTCATCTCCCCCGACAAAGAAGCAATTAATGTTTGACTCAGGGAGTGCATGCAGAGGAAGTCCCTCCTTTTGTGTCCACAACCGTCCTCCTCTTCGCCCGATCAGAAATGGCCTCGCTCCCTTTGTCGTCAAGTAATTACTATAATGTGTTGGATACATGTCGAATTATAATGACTTTTTTTTTCCCTTTACCCCCGTAATACCACCTGGGGAAGAGATTACACGAGCTCCCCTGGGAAGCGTAAAAATAATAATACATTTCATTTAATACTAGATTAAGTGGAGAAGATGTCTGCGCTTGTAATAGGCATTGCTAAGTGTCTGTGCCTTCTCTGTGCTCTCTGCGTCCTTATGAATTACCTTGCTTGAGTCGATTACCACTCCGCGGCCCTTGAGGAGAGAGGTGTGATAAGTCAATTAAAAGGGTAATTAAGGGATGTAACGGAGCTTTCCAGGCTTTTTGTCTAGGAAGGCGTTTGGATGAGGAAGCTGTTTTACTTCCTATTGAGAGCAGGAAGGAATCTGAAAACTGAAATGGGATGGCATTCTCACACACACACACACACCCACCCACACACACACACATTTATTTTATTCTTACCTGTGCTTTCTCTGTAAAGATAATTTAGATGTCCCTTAGACATTAAACACTATAAGCATGCACAGAGAAGCAAAACTTTTGGCACAGGTGAACCAGAACTGTGCTTTTTCTATTGGCTTCCAGTCCAGTTTTAGGTATCTGCTCAAAAGGAACTAATGGTACCTGAGGATGGGGCTTGCAGTGCTGTTTGTTTCTGATTGGTTATGCATACCACATCACACAGCATGCGACATAAACACAGACAAACACCAAATTGAAACCAACATTGTGCAATCTTATTCCTCAACCCATATCCCCAAAAAAATGATTTTTTATGGAACAAATGCAGGAAAAGAACAGACTTTTGTTTTCAGATCTTCACAGAGGTTTTTAGTGCATTAATAACGTAGTTTAATTTTAGCTTGTTTTCGCCAAACAAGATTGAAATTAAAAATCCTAATTGTCACAGATTTGTCGTGTATTTTCTTCTCATCATAAATCATTTAAAAGTCCTACTTCAACAAGCCATTTTCTTTCATCAGTAATTTTATTACTTCGTACTAAAGGACATGCGCCAATCAATTTTTTTGAAAAATACAACTGCTACAGCACTCTCCCTCATCATTTGTTTAGTACACTTCAAGAGGCTTTATTGGCATAACGCTATTCAACTGCACCGTGTCCAGTATTATCAGGCGCAATAGAAATTTCTGAAAATGTATATTCTATTTGATTATGAGGTATAAAATCTACATATTTAAATAAAAACAGACAGTATGCTGTCGAGTATGCATTTATTTATTCACAGAGATCTTCACAGCATGAAGTTCTCATATCTTACACAAACAGTACTGTGGGTTTATTTGCACCTGACCTTGACTTAATCAAAAGATGCTCATAGAAAAGTGTGTCAGAGGTCACAACATCTCACATACAGGATGGTTCTAGATTTATACATTCACTCCAATACAAATATAATTGCCGAAGAATTTCACATTTTGTGAGAAAATAAATCATAGATTACAATTGTATGGAATAAATATATCTTGATAGAAAGGAAAGATTCGATCAACAGTTTTAACAATCTATCTCTCTTCCCATAACTCATACCTTGCTGAAATATTAATAATACCACCATTCTGTGGTCTGCAATGTAGAGACACAGGGATTGGGAGGCTCCTGCTACATGAGTCTGATCTGCTTCATTATGGCAGTGTGTAAGCTCAGAGCAACTCACGAGAGGCCTAACATCTCCACAGAGGGAACCCGACCTTCCTCACACACACATACCCGCACACACACATACTTTCTCTCGCTTTTTCTTTCCTAATCTACAGAGGCCTCACAAATCCAAAGAGAAAACTAAAGCTAGTCTCACTATGATACACCCACAACACATGCACACACTTCTCATTTTCATCATCACCCCCACCAGACCTCCCCACTGCTATTTCTCACTTCACTTTTTTCCCCACTCTTCACCTGCAGGTCTGCTGTTTTCTACTATGTGCCGTTTCAAATAGTTAATCTTAATTTGAAAAATCATTCTTCATCCCCTTAGGTCACAGTCAAGGCAATTGATTTCATCATTGATTTTTAAATAATTTAACACAAACTCTAATCAGTACCTCAAAGTTGAGTATGTACACATACAAATAAGTGCGTGTTTGTTCATTATTTGTGCTTAACTCTAGAAAATGGGTGCTTTCTAACGTAACACTTTTTAAAAAATCTTTTTTTCTATAATATTACTGTATATTTGTCAGGAAAGTAGGGGAAGCAGTTGGATACAATCGCAGAGTCTTTATTGTCAGAATCCAAATCAATTATCAAACTCAAAGTCAGGCAGGTAGGGGTCAGAATAATGGCAAACATGTATATAAAGACAGAGCAAAACTCAAGATCAATAAACAAAGCAGAGTTTAAACAACCAAAAGGCCAATAACGATCAAACAGCTTGGAACTGCACCACATGAAAAGAAGACAAGACTTTACAATGAGAGTCTGTTTGGTTGAGGTTTATATAGAGGGAGATGATTAATGAAACAATCTTCAGGTGAGCTTGTTCGAAGCTTGGGGACTGGGATCGAGCTAATGTCCGGACTGGAGTGTGCGTGGAGCTGGATCTCTGAATCCGGATTGGAGCCTGTGAGGCTCTGACCGTGACAATATTAGATTATATTACTCTAAAATATTACTGTATGTCTTACTGTCAGCAATAAGAGTACTATTGTTATTTTACAATTTTGCCTCCAGCATGGTCTTCCAATTGTAAATTCACAAGAATTCCAACGACTCGTATGAAAATTTATGAATGGTTAAGGTCAGATCGAGGGTCAGGGGTTAGAGGTCATAGCTTTTTTTGCAACTTACACTTATTTGAAAAACAACAAAATAACCATCACTCATTAGAATTCGTATGAATTTTGTGGAACTAATGTCTCATTATTATATATATATTTTTAAAGTAATAACAGTACAAACCCATCTGCATAGACATTCAACTTTAGTGTCATCCAAAGTCAGATAGTTACTTTATCAGATTTATCCATTTTTTTTTTTTTTTTTTTTTTTCAGTCTGATAATTAATATACATATTAAATAGCATGAAACATCATGTGGGCAGCCATGTCATACTCCCTTCCATGTCTTACTAAGGGAATTTATTTTCTATTTATTGAGCATTTACTCGGCAAATACACGGATTTGTCATACTATCCCATCAACTACTTTCAATAAAGCTGTAGCATAATCTATTTTGAGCCCGATCTCATGAAAAATTCGTATGAATTCAAACATGTAAGGGAAAAATGGTTGGATTTTGCTCAATTTTCTCATTAAATTTGAAGTCATAAGAAAAGGGTACCAGCACTAACCCCACCACCAACCTTACCTTTACCTTTCATATGAATTTAGTTGTGCAACTTTTATAAATTTGCAAATGTGTGACCATGTTGTCCTTTTTATTTGAATGAGCCAAAAGGTCTATAAAGTCAACAAAACATGCAAGATCTTACCCTTATTTTGGCTTATATATATAACAAAAAGAGCATGGAAAGTGAAAATGTGGTTATGTTTGATAACTTGATAATGAAGCCAATTGGTGTTTTGCTCAGAGCAGAGTTTTGGAATAGTAATCCTTTTGGATTTATGGTCAGTGTATTTTAAAATTTTATTTAAAATGCCATCTGTGCCACAGGCTTCTGGGTTCCTCCTTCGGAGAGGAAAAAAGGGATAAAAAATGGTTTCTGGAAAGTCCGCTGGGTTTTGCTAATCCCTAATTATGGTCTCAAGGGCTTCTAATATTTCACTGATGGTCTCCATTTATTGAAATGTTCCTCTGTGTTGGGGGTTTTTTGCTCCCCAAATTGGTTTCTCCATATATCTCTATATTTAATTGTTAAGTCATTATGGTCAAGCCATGATGCAGTTCTTTTATTTGTGGCGAAATTTGATATGTTACATAACCAGAAATACTGTTCAGACTTGTACTGTATTTTTTTGTGAGAAGGCATGTGACAAATTAGTCATAAAGAGATGTTTTCAGTGTTGTTTTAAACCCATCAGCTGTGGTTTTCACATACAAAAAGGTCCTGATAAGTCTTAAGTCCATCCTTGCTACTGATTTAAATATGCACAATTAAAATACAGGAAGATATACAGTGTAAAAATAGGCAAAAGGGAATATGTTTTAAAATTAAACCATCTCTTTCTCCCTCTCTGTGCGACCAGGGAAAATTGTGTGCTGTGTGTGAGAGAAGCAGTGGTACCTCAGGGATGGTCCGGTCTTTACACATTCTCACATCCCTCTTTCTTTCTCTCCTTCAGTCTTCCACTCTGTGTCTTTCTTCTAACAGACAGAATAGTTCAAAATGATCCACACTCATCCAAAAAAATTAAAAAGGCAAGCTCTCTCTCTTTCTGTTTTGAACTTATTCTCATGAAAGAAAGGAAAAAATAAAATCATGATGAAAGCATTAAAACAGCACTAATGCAGAAATGTGATATATTAACTTTGTTTTAATTGGGGGGGAAAAGGTCATATATGGAGAGGCAGGTATCAGACACATCTAGTTAATCTTGATTTTGCTTCTGTTGTTATGTGTAGTTACCAGTTTTGTCCTGGGAATTTATTGCATTGTACTGCTCTTATCATTCTACAATCTACCTGTAATTTTGTACCTTTCTCTTGTCTCACACTTGTCTCACTGTCTAGACTTATAGAGCTTATGTATTGTCTTGCATTTTGCACCACGGTCCTGTTGGCACAATATTTAGTCCCACTGCATGTGTGTTTGTGGAAGGGATGACCTGACTTGAAATAGTACTGACTGTTCACGGTCATAGCAATGAGGGAGTTACTGGATTATGGTCTTGGGTTTGATTCGTACTTTTGAGTATATTTTCGCTGTTCAAAGAAAAGCATGTATCTCCAAAATTCCAATTTTTCAGGAACACAAAAAAACACTTTGAATGAAATTGAATGAAATCCAACCTCGTCACCTTCATTCGTTCAAATTCATGCACATTTTTTATGGGATAAGATTGAACAAGATGGATGCAGTTCCCTTGCAAAATTGGGCTCATCGCCTCCCAAATATAATTTAAAAATTAAATATTGTTCATTTTTGGAGGGTTGAAACATGCATTAATGACGAATTTGAGAAGGTTTCTGAGTAACCAACCAGGGCTGAGTTTCCCAACAGCATTGCAACACAAATATCATTGTTAAATGGTAGAGGGAGCATCTCATTAAATGCTTTCTCTACCAGTTAGGATGACCATAACTTGATCTAAACAATGCTTTTGTGAAGCTACGGTCCAGATTTAATAAAAAATCATGCAAATTAGAATAAATGATGGTGATGTGGATGGATTTTGTTTGATTTGATACAAATAAAGTTGTATGAAAAAGGTACAAATGCTAACCCTAAATGTAATTTTTGTCATTTTTCGTGTGAATTGTTACTAATTTGCAAGCACGAGACGGATCTGACTGAATTAATCTTTTTGTATGGCTGTTCTGGTTCCAGATTTCCCATGGAAGATGTGAGCAGTTGTCCCTCCCTACACCAAATCAGAAAAAAAGAGCAAGAGAGCAAGATGAAAAAGTAGAGGGAGAAAAAATACAATGAATGACATCCAAGGACAAGACAGCAAACAAACGTCCAGATGAGAGGAACAAGTGATAAATCCTTTTATTAACTCTCTCTCCATCTTTCTCCCAGGGCTGTATGTAAACCCTTAAACCCTTGTCGGAACACAACTCAAAGGCCAGCGCAATCTGTTCTCGGCCCTGTTCGGGTGTGTGGAGGTTGCACTCCTCCTCCTCGCCTTTTGTCCCTCTGCTCTCCCTCGCTTCAGGCAGTTATTAAATATGCACCTTCCAGGCCGATCGCACAAAACCAGTGCCTAATCTCCGGCGGAGTCTGGGACCCCCACATATGCAAATCCACATCTGCTCTGCTTCAAAGAGGAGAAGCTCCAGGATTACAGCACACAACAAAGCCTCGCCCAAAACACACACCGCGCACACAAACACACACACCTGAAACCATTTTTAGCACAGTAGAGTATACAGACAGATCCATACACACACTCAGGTCAAATTAACACATCTAAACATATACACACATATGCTTGAGGGAGCTCAGACACCCACCACCCGATCAAACACTCCTCGTTCTTATCCTCCTTCATCTCATTGTGCTGAATGAAATCAGATGGTGGAGAAGTGGCCCTTTGTGCCAGTGCTTAGCACTCCCCATTGTGAGAGATGACAAACCAGGCGGCTGAAATCTGCTCCTGGACCCTGGGCACATCCCGAAAAGGGGATGAGAGAGAGAAAAAGAGCACTTGAGGGGTCTACATAAGTGACACCACACTGATCTAGCCCTAAGCCATCCTTCAGTGCTTATTCAACAATGGATTACCAGATATCAAATCCTGTGGACAGCTTTATCAGACACTGTCCATGTCTCCTTTACCACTACTAACCCCAACCATCACCACTGCTACAAGAGCTTTGGATTTGAGACAGCAGGCCAATTGGCTAGAAACCAACATGGACTCATGACTCAATTTGTATGAAAAGTTGCAAAGGTGAAGGTTGAGGTTAGGGGCAGGATTAACGTTAATACCTTTTCTTATGGCTTCATTCATATGGAATCGAGCAAAATCCAACCCTATCAGCCCTTTTGGTTCGTTTGCTATTTGGTTTAGTTTTGTTCCACACGGCACAAAATTAAACAAACCAAAAAGCCAATAGCATTGCCTGAGGAGCGCGTGGGAATGAGCATGGTTGAAAACGTACTCGTAAAACCTTTTCATTCATTGGTCAGAAATACGGAGATGGAAAAAGGTAAACAAACCTTTGGCAAGTGCGCATAGAAATTACGGAAATCAACCGAGCATGGAAAACACGAAAGCTGGTGCTAAATAATTAATTAAATAATAATATAAATAATTTTTGGTTCTTTGGTGCAGATATCCAGAACACATTGTATTTCTGCAGCGCTACAGCTCTGTCCTTGGGCTCAGTTTGCGCTGCTCGCATATAAAAAAAGAAAAATAAATGCTGCTCACAACCCCTAATACACAGCATGTTTGGTTCACTTCCTGCAGTTGGGTCAATTCAGGGTCAAATTGCGTTCTCACTGCAACCGAACCGTGCTAGAGTTTGCTTTGAAGCGGACTGAGACCACCTCTCTTTTGGTCCACACTGGAGTGTGATATCTGTGTTCTCACCTGCCTAAACGATCAGCACCAAGGCGGTAAACACACCAGAGTTGATTCAAACAGACGAAATACTGCACATGTGAAAGCACCCTTAGCTTCAGCTTCTTTCCTCTTGAAGTAGAACAAACTTTGTGAGTTGAGACAGCAGGACAAAAGGCTAAATCAACATGGACTCGCAAATTTGTAACTATTTACACAATTCAATATGTATGAAAAGTTAAAAAGCTTAATGCCTTTAATTTTTTAGGGTCCGTCAGTGTACTTACATTCCACATACTTACATTCTTTACTCTTGTAAGTACATACGTTCCCTAATAGTTTCACTGTAGTTACTCAATAATTTATAATAGTTACCGAATAATATGGCATAAGATGAATAACTGAATAATAACCCAAGGGTTAAAGAAAGGGTAGTAGCAGAATTAGAGTTTGTAGATATTCTTACAACTATGAATTCAAATAAAATCCAATCTCACATTCTTTGCTTATTGAAATTTATACAAATTTCTTATGATAACTTTATATTTTTCCAATAGACTGTTAAAGTTGCACTTGGAAGATTCATAGCAAGTATCATCATTGGTATGCACCTCATTTATGTGTGTATGTTACTTTCAGTTTCTCTCCTATGCTTGAAGTAGAACAAACTTTCTGTAAAATTAATTAATAGAGAGTTGGGATGTTAATAATATTAATGAAAAACAGCAGTGTGAAAATAAAGTGTGTGTGTGTGTGTGTGTGTGTGTGTGTGTGCATGTGTGTTCGGGGTTTGAGAAGAGCTGACTTGAAGGTACGTCAAGCGTGAGATGTAAAGAAAGCAGATTTGCATATTTAATTAAGTTATCAGCACACAAAGCAGAGAGCACCCTCCAAATCTGCAGAGTCAACAAGCCCTGTAATATCATACCCTCTTCAACACACACACACACACACACACACACACACACAGAGAGAGATGTAAAGATCTTAATTAACATGCTGCAGAAGACATTCACACTCCATCACACTAATAATGTCAAGCTTGCCTCTTTGTCTGTGATGACACCATTCACTCTCTGAGGAAGGGAGCGAATAAAATAAATAAATAAAGTACTAAAGGAGAGTAGCAAAGGAAAGTAAAATAGAGAGAGTCGGTCAGAAATATAGTATTGGTCCATATGTTTGTGTGTGTGTGTGTGTGTCACGATTGCAAGCTCTTCTCTCATTAGCTGGGCCACGACTGCTATCATTGTTCGACTGTGTTTGAAATGCACCAAAGGATTTTTCTTTAATCCCACCCATCAAAGGTAACACACACCACAGTCAGTGCCTGGATTAGGCCGTCATTGGGGGGGGGACAAGGACTATTGTAACCCCATGAGTGTGCACACACACACATATGTACCTAAAACATGGCATGTCTTGGCAGCTGATGGCACTCTGAAGATGACACTCATTTAAATAAGCTGGTAAGGCTGACATTATGTAATTATGCCATGAAAATGTGGTATGTGTGTGTGTGTGTGTGTGTTTTGTTGGTGCCATTGTAAAGCTCACTGGTGCAGAGGATAAGCTGCCCTGGCCTGGCCTCTTCTGCAGTGACTGATTTTGTAAAATTTGCAATTCAAAACATTTCACTCTTATGAATACAGAATTTGGGGGTGGTTCTCAAATTTTGGCAGAGGATAAAAGGTTTTTTTTATTTTTATTGTTATGGTAGAGCAGGAAAATCATCCAATCAAATACCAATTAAAAAATAGACGCAATTCCTATAATAATGACTCAATTCCTATAATAAAGGTGTAATGTAATTACAGTAATTGCAGTATTGTGCATGCTTCTAAGAGGACCCCATCTTGCTAGGTTATGTAGGAATGTTTTTCTACTGCAATAATAGCCTCTGAGTGTAACACCAGCTTATTTAACATTTTATTTTATATAAGATTTTATTTTACAGTGCAATAGTAGCTACCAAACTGGCTAGCTATTTACCTACTCCAATTAACCTCTCTGTGTACCGCCTGCCAGTTAGCTATATTTAATAGCTTTTTTTGTAGAGCCATTAGCCAGCAAATTATTTATTATTAGCTAACATACTACAGGAAAATTAAATAGAAACACTAGCCAGCTTTTTTTGTAGGGACTTTGGGCATATAGGTGCGGTTGTGGAAATAAATATAACACTATTTACTATTTTTTTCTGTAGCAGCTGAAAGTCACTAAGCAACAACTGTACCGCACTGGAGAAACTGGAGTGTTTGACAATTAATGCTAACTATGAAAAGTGTAAGGCAAGGGGAGAACTGTTTTGTGAATCAAAACATAAAATAAAAATTCTCAGAAGAGTAAATTTAACTCTTGTAACTTTACTGGTAACATAAGGAGCAGATAACATAGCTTGTAATGACAGTGTCATTACATAGTGTACATAAAATTTTAATTGAACACACAGTGAAAATGTCAAATGAACTCGCCAAAACCTTATGTTGTACTAACTATAGCAAACCTTTTTTTCTTTTCTTGCTGTAGTGGACAGATAGGTTATATCGGCAGGAAACAGCCCAAGTCATGCATGTGCAAAATAGCACAGTGCCTACAGTTATTAACGTGTAAAGTCCCTAACAACAAGGTAACGCAGGCCATCTAGCTTTAGCAAACAGTTACCCAATTTTTTACTGATTAAAAAACATTCCTCAAGTCATTTCAATCTGGCACAGAAGTAATACAGCCACGTGATACCACGTGGCATTTGTGTAGGCAAATGTGGGTGACCATGTGGGTTATGTAAGCCAATGTAAAGTATCTGTGACGTCAGTTTGGGACGTGTCCCATAATGGTCATCACACCAGAAGTCTGTCACTTTAATTTGCAGTGACTGTCAGATTTCAGATTTTTGCAGGAAGTGTAAAAATGTTCCATCACCACTGCACAGGTTTCTAAACTTGCCCATCTCGTAGAGGAGAAGAGTGTGACAGCTGTGGTAAAATCCAAGCTAAAACAATACTCTTTTCCCACCACTCTAAACATCTACAGACCATCTTCATGGCAAAAAACTCCCCTATCCACTTTTTATGACCACCCCATCTCTCTCTGTTTTTTTTTTTTTTTTACTATTTTATATCTTCCCATCTCTTCCAACACATTTAAAAAATATTTAAATAACACACTAAAGTAAGCTCTCGCATAAAGACAGGTCATTCTTAGAATTTGACTTGACTGAAAAAATAATATAATAATAAAAATAAAAATCAAGTCAAATCATATCAAATAAACTTTATTTATATGGCGCTTTTTACTTTCGGTCAAAATCCCAAAGTGCTTTATATAAAAAGATTAAAAGATTAAACTAAGAAAGTGCATAAAGACAGGTCATTGTTGCATTTGAATTGACTGAAAATAATAATAATAATAATAATAATAATAATAATAATAATAATAGTAATAATAATGGCTCTAATATACAGATTAAAATATTAAACAAAGTGTTTTTTTATGATAATGAAACAATCTACACTTATTACTGCCAATCACACTCCATCCCAATGTAAACCATGGTAGAATGTATAAGCTACGTCCTTTGATATACATTCTACTGTGCTTTTTGCCTTGAGACATGTTGTGTGTGTGAGGTATGAATATGAATTATACGTCTTGATCACATAAAAGCAGTGATTTCATGGCAGGTGCACTGTCATGTAAAACACAAGCTCTCTGGTCACGGAGGTATTTGTTTCCCAGAAGCCTTTGCCATCGTCACGCTCCAGTGCCAGTGGCTCCCAGAGGCCATTTGAGTAAGAGGTTGACAAGGGCATAGGAATGGGATGAGGGAATTGCTTGTGTGCGTGCGTGTGTGTGTGTGTGTGTGTGTGTGTGTGAGAGAGTTGGGGATAGGGGTCAGGATAATGCGGTTAGGGGCATTAGACCTCCGTAGTGATGAAAGCAGCGCCTCACTGATCAAATTAAAGTAAAGCCGCGCTGGAGTGTGGCTGCTTGGGGACTCAGGAAAGCGAGTATTGTAATGGCCAACACAAACACACAGAGAGGGGGCATAAGCTACACACACACACACACATTCAATAAAGAAACCAGGACAGTCCCATAAGGCCACACAGAGCAACGTGAGGAAGTGTGGGTGTGTGTCTGCATGCAATAAGTTCAGTTTTCCAAAGGCTCACTTGCAAACAATAGCCCTTGGACTTTGTCAAATTCCTTCAAAACTTGCACTTTTAATTTTAATTACCTAAAAGATTTAGTATTCCAATGCATTTGAATATTAATGAGCCTCTGATGTTACACTGCCACACACAGAGTGAACAGTAGTTGTAATGCTAGCCACCTCTACACCAACCAGACCCCCGAAGGAGCAGCACAGTACATAATGTGAGTGA
>JAOUQW010000034.1:3533269-3549672 GCA_028565825.1 Olivaichthys viedmensis
CACACACACACACACACACACACTCACACACACACACACACACACACTCACACACACACACACTCACACACACACACTCACACACTCACACACACTGCAGTCATTTCACATGCACACACACACACACACACACACACACACACACACTCATACCAAACTCCCAAAGTGGAGTGCAGACATTGATACTGCAATCATTTCATGTAAAGCCACACAAAAACTGTTTTAGACATTCAAAAACAAAAAATATGATCATGTACAAAAAGATACACATAAGACACTTTCATCAGGAAAGAATAAACAAACCTAATGTCATGAAAAATTCTGACAAATCCAAACAACCGAAGATGATGTGGTTGGATTTATTTTGATTTCATATGAATGAAGTTGTAGGAAAAGGTACAAACGATAACCCCACCCCTAACCCTAACCTTAATTTTCAAAACTTTTCAAACAAGCTGAGTTGTGCTAATTATTACGCATTTTCAAGCGTGAGACAATAACAAATATGGAATAAACATACAGTTTGCTAAGGTGTGTCCAAGCAACCCATGCATGGTATGTTTATTTTGCTCTGTTTACATGGTCTCACACTTGTGAATACATAAAAAGATGCATAGTTTAAGGTTAAGGTTAGGGGCAGGGTTAGTGTTTGTACCTTTTCTTACAACTTAATTCTTATGAAATCAAACAATATACAACCACATCGCCCACGTTTTTGAGGCTAGAAATAAAACACTGCCAAACCATCGCTCATACATCCCACGGTGCTCCATGTTAAACCGCCATCACTCTCATAATTACAACCTTTCCACTTTAACAGACACATTCAGAGCAGATAAAACTGTCATTACTGAAACCAATGTCCACTGTAGAGCTCTTCTCTGGCACTACACAATCATCCCTGCACATTTATCTCCCTTCTAAATCTCCCTATAATTAGCCTTTCCCTTGTTCCAAAGATGGCATATGTTTCAGAGAAGAATGTTTCAGAAAAGAATAAAAGAATAAAAGAGACCCTGTCTTTCTTTCCATCTGATGGTGTCATACTGGCAGATAAGGCAGACTATAACAGAAACAACAGTCTCTGGTGTCAGAGCCTTATTAAAGAGTGTGATAGGTTTTTTATGATAGCTGTTTGGAAATAAAGAAGAATACAATACCATGTGATTATGCTACTTTTCATGAGATCAATCTGAATTAGTGGAGAAAGAGGATCTGTTTAGAGACCCGTTTTTCCCCGCCAGTGAGCAAAGACAGCATGCTTGTGTAGACAACTATCATTTCAAATGTATCTTTCGCCATTATATCCGACACACAAGCTGCACTTTACTGTCTTAACATAAGTAATACTTTACCCAAGGGTACTGCTCATAGGGCTACATCACAACTACATAAGCCCTTCATAACAACTAACATAAACCTACATAAACATTTATGAAGCCTTATTCCATCAGGCATCAGCAGACATAAAGTGTGTTTTCATTAATTCTCATGTCAGGTTGACATTACACACGAGTCAAGTGGCATTTTTGTTGACATAAGGTTGTGTTATGACACTTTCAGGGCTGACTTACGTTAGAACGTTATGACAACTGACTTTGTATCAGAGTGCACTTCTGGTATGTCAAAATCACATAATGGTGATGATGTGATGTAGGGCTAAATTAGAATATTGAACAAATGTGACCACTTATAAAAGATGTTCTGCAGTGACTGCTGAACTCGGCACTGGGTGGAAACATCAACATGAAAACTTGCTTTATAACACTGTTACATAGTGATGGTTTTAACAATGACAGTCATTACACTGTAATAACAGAGTTATGCATATTTTCACTGAGCCTTAACTAAAGTAAGTTTTTAATTTCAGCTTATAAGATTTTTATGAATACTTATGACAATATCATGACAACATAATGACAGAGTTATGTATATTTTCTCTGACCCTATATTGGAGTGAGTTTGGTTTTGTCATAATCACCATTATGTGACCCTGGCATGCCAGAAGTACACTGAGCTACAAAGTCAGTTATGACATTTTAATGTAATTCAGATTGGAAAATGTCATAACACAACCTTATGTCAACAAAAATCTACGTCACTTGACTTGGGTAACTTATGTCACTTGACTTATGTCAACTTGATGTCAAAATTGACGAAAACAGTCTTTTTGACAGCTGACGCCTAATGTAATAGGCCTTAATTAATATTTATGTTGGTTTATGTCAGTTGTTATGAAGGATTAATACAGGTGACATGTAGCCCTATGAACACTACCCTTGACTTACTTAAGTGTAATCAAACTTTCTCTTGTCTAGTCTATACAAGGATTTCAATTCCGTATGTGAGGTCTATTGAAGCATTCATAAAACATAAGTGGCTCAAATGTAATCATGATGAGGAGGGGAAATGAGACAGGATTAATTATCTTCATGGAGTGACATAGTAATATTTTATTCAGGCTGGGCGATGGATTAGCCCTGCTAGCCCACTGGGTATGACTCAAGCACATCTCCTGCCAGCTCATATGCTCACTCTGATTTTCACCCCTGGTGAAACTATTTGAGTTAATACAGTGATATGATTTATTCATATTGTTGATACAGCAACTAATAAAGTACACAAAGTATAGATGCTATAGAGTGATACTTGACAAAGAACCTCTGACACTTATTGCATTGACATTTCTCATGTCAACTCCTTTCCTCCACTCTGACTTGTCTTCCTTCCTGTCTACCTTTATCCATCCCATATCCAACTTGAGAGTAGTGAGCTGTTTAATGGGTCATTCCTCTGAGTGCTAGTGGCCTGCAGAGCAAAGATTCATCCAGGTAGAAAGAGATGACCTTCGTGTGCCTGTAACAGAGTGGAAGAGAGAGAGAAAAAAAAATTGATCAAGCACTGCAAGAACAGAAAGGAAGATGAAAAGAGGTTACCACGAGAGCAGAGAGGGAGAAAGACTTTTTAAATTGTAGAAGAGTTTTACTTTCCCAATTGCAACTTTGACTAGGGTATTGAGCAAGAAGACAGAGAACGATTTAGAAGGGAGAGAGACAGAGAGAGAGAGAGAGAGAGAGAGAGATGGACTGAGAGCTGACCCACTCTTAATGAGGGGAGAAAGACCTACAGGCTTTGAGCAAACACGCACAAATGCAGGAATGTCTTCCCTAGGGCTAAGGTGGAGTAGTTCACTAACCTCAAAGACTAGTTGTAGCATCACATACTCACTTATCCAAACAAAAGAAGAAATTTCATCATCAGTAGGCTTTATAATAAGACCTACAGACACAGTACTTGAGTAGGATAACAGTTCTGGAGAATTTTTGAAGATAGAGCTTCATAATAATGATCAATAACACTCTGTCTGAAAATGGGCTGCTGTATACAGATTCAAACAGTGTCAAAATGGTCGTATTTCTGCAGAAAGACAGGATGTGAAACGTGAGAAGATTGTTTTGAAAAATGGATTTATGCAGCACAAAAAAGAGAGACATAGTATTCTTTAACACTAGAATGGCAGACATGGTCATTTTGACCTTTTTGAAAAATTGAGATGTAATTGCTTTGAGGAAAACTCCCATGTCTACCGATCCCTGACTTTTATTAAATGAGTGCATATTTTAGTATTTTATATTACAAAGCACCAACAGGTTCTGAGTATTTCTACCACGCAAGTTCTTCTCAGTAACTAGCCTGTTCTTTTTCCTCTACTTTAGCGAGTCGGATATTACTTTGGAAACACTTAGCCTATTCAGTAGCCTATTAGCTTCATGTGTTTTACCTCAAAAAACATCTGGAAAAAAGCTGACAAATAGCCTACGAACTGCGAAGGTGTAAGTTGCCTGTGTTGACTGCGAGTAGTCCACCTGCGTATATAACTGCAGTGTAGTTTTGGCCTTGATACAATTGTGAGAAATACAACATTGGACATGCTGGTGGTTTAAACATTTTTGTTTAAAATATGTCTCACTTAACTTAGAGCCCACAAATTCATTTTAGAAGTTATTATAATTAGGTTATAATATCATATGTCTGTCAATAATCTACACTCATAAATGACGTAAATAAATGTAGTTACTAAAAAAATCAGGGCAGCTCTTAGTGTGTCTGTAACACTGCTTATAAAGCATTATGTTAACATTTTATAATGCATTATAAGCATTGTTATAAACTGTAATGCATTTTCACAAGTAATTATAACAATGCGTATAATGCTTCATGAATGTATTATAACATGCTATAATGTGTGTATATATAGGTTATTATTAAATGGCCTTCACTTTACTCTCACTCATTATAATTCCTGTGAATGTTGCATGATATTTCATCTCTTCTTTTTCTTCTGAATGCATTTGATTATTTTTATTTTTTTCATTAATAATATTTGTCCCTACTCTAATGATTATCCCGCTCTTGCCCTTTGTCACCTAGAAAAAAGAGCTTTCAGGAGCAGGACTTGTCAATAATGTAGCTCCCATCCTGCTGGAACAACGCTTCCTGTGTCTGTCTGTGTTACAATATGCTGAACTCATTAGGACATATATTGGCAAGTGAGGCTCTGAAGGGCCGATATACAAAGATTGCCAACCAAAACACTGTCCTGTCTCATCTTTAAATCTCTTTAAAGCAGCGACGCTTTGAATTTGGAATCCACTTAACTTGGATATTCAAAAAGATCTTTTTTTTTTCATGGCCCACTGAGCTCAGTTACTCTAACTAGGATCCACTAGGGGATAAGATAGAGACGACCCGTTCTAAAGGTTCCTGAGTCAATTTACTATTGGCCTTTTTTTTTCATATATATTCTTTTGAGATATTGGTTTAGTTTATTAGAGGAAAGGTCTGAGTTGAAGGTGGCCTGTTGAGATTTTGTTTGTAAAAGAGCTGTACAGTTATTGATAATTGCCCATATTTAGCAAGATCCTTGAAGAATGAATGCTGATCTACACTAATGAGTAAAGACATAAACATACAGAAAAGGAGCTGAACCCTGAAAAGAGGGCCCTTAGGCCTAGTCCACACTAAGATGGGTACATTTAAAAACGTGTCTTTTCTTATCCGTTTTTCCTTTCCATCCACAATAAAAACAGCACTTTCAACAACCAAAAACACATCTTTTCAAATCCGTTTTCGTGTTGCAGTGTGGATTAGGGAAAACGTAGCCTCTTGAAAACACTGATGTATGATTGTCATGTGATCTCCACAATTCTAAGATGGTGGAACCCATTGCGATGCTGTTTTTCTGTATTAGGTATTGTAAATTCATGTTTGACTGCTTTGTATAGTATACAAGAGACGCTGTGGCATGCAGGAAAGCGTGTTTTATGTTCAAACAAAAATGGCGGGAATGACATAATGGTCATGAGTCAGACACCCAGTGCGCACGCCCAGCATGCCGTTTTCTATCATTTTCGCATTTTATTGTGGACGGGAAACTTTTGGGAAACGGACTAAAAAAGGCTAGTGTGAAAAAGCATAAAAACAGCGTTTTCAAATTTATTCATGTTAGTGTGTACTCTATAACACACTGTAACACACCCTAACACAGAACACAGAGCCCAGAGCAGCACTGCTTTACACACCAACATAAACACCAATCAGATCATCAAACAAAGTGTGAAACTGCAGGTCAGAGTAAATTAGAGTGTTATCGGGCCCTAAACAGAGTACATGAATTGACCGATTGTCTCTATCTCTTCACTGTCCAAGATACGATGCAGAGACAGAGCCTGGCCAGGTACAGGCTCAGTGCCCACAGTCTCAGGACTGGCAGAGAAACTGCTGGCTGCCCAGAGAGGATAGACTGTGTGCTCACTGCATGACAGGTAAGGTTGAGACAGAGATGCACTTCCTCCTGCACTCAGAAAAATTTCATAACACTCAGGGCCTTTTTTAACCCCCAAATTCTAAACACTGATCCCGACCTTCAAAGACATGACCCCAGTGGAAAAACTACAGATCTTTCTAGGGGAAGGGTGCATAGCAACACTCGCCGCAAAATACGTGACCACATGTTACCGCCTGAGAGACAGTGGGTGACACACCCCCACTCCTACCAAAAACCCCCTTAGTTTAAATAATGTAGATGTCATCTCTATGTTTTCTCAGATAACATACACTTACCCATACTTTTTAAACCAGTAGTGCCCATCTTTAGTCCTGGGCCCTGTTCTTCGTACATGAATTACTGAGTCAGCTGGATTGCATTGTTTTACATGATCCCAGATTTTTTTAAGAAGACAGGAGTAGCTTACATGAATCTTTCAATAAAGAGACTGAACCACATCTATATAAATTGAGTTTATCCATTCAATTGTCTCTTTCGTTGAGAGAATAATTTAACTAAAATGTGGGTAAAATAGCAAATTAAGAGCACAAATGCGCACACATTATGATTTCATGACCACCTGCTTTTATACAACTTATTTTGCCCCCAACAACTCTTTCTCTCTCGTCTTCTAACAATTTATCTCTTATACACATGCACGCATACACGCACGCACACACGTACGCACACACACACACACACACACACATCAGCATGCCATATCAATGACACCCTCCGTCTTTCCAGGTCTTTCACTCAGCAAAAGCCTCTGTTGTGACACAATCATTACAAATTGATTGCAAAATAGCTAACAATCATGATTAAATCATTAAAATCTTGTGTATGCTTCAGAGAACGGGGGCAAAATTAACTTCCCACCAACCTAATTTTTTCCCCCTTTACCCGAATACGAACTAATGATTTTCTGCCAGTCTAATTACAAAGCCAACATCTGATCAAGCCAGCATCCAGAGGGGATTATCACATGCACCAGTATTAGAGCTCATTACCAGCTTGAGTGCAGAATTATTACATCTTGTAATTGGATGGTGAGATTTATATACAGATCGGGCCGGTTTCTGTAAGATTGTAATTACAGGCTCCATTGGTTAGCTACTTATCACTCTGCCGTGGGGAGAGGAAGAGAGGCAGAGACACAGGGGGTGTTTCATTAACCCTTAACCCCACATAGGGAAAACCCTGTACCAAACACACATCTGTGATAAGAACAACAGTTAAACACACACATGAAACTATTTATTACGCTCTACCCAATACCCAGTGACCTCCACTCCCCGCCCAAATGGGTGTTCGTTTAATGTAGACATTGCTGGGTAATTTTGGCGCGTGTTGAAATAGTGTGTGCATTTTCTGCTTGACTGGGATCCATTCTGTAATTAGCAGGGGTAACAGTGTGGAATAAGTACTCATCTGCTTACTGCGGCTTTAAAAAGGGCTGTGCTCTTTACACCCGTGTCCTGGGGTGTGTACACCTCCCTATCTCTGTCTTTCTCTCTCTCTTTTAATATAACACTATCTCAATATATCACAGTCAAAACAAATCGAATGGTCCAGATTCTGCTGTGTATGATACTTATGTTTCTAAATTTATTTTCCACAAAACAAGCACTACCTTCGCTAAGATATAAGTTTTACGCTTTATAAGTCTATTTCTGGATAAAACAATATGTAAACAAATACAATATTCACTCTGAGGAATAGTGGTATAGGAGTAAGAGGCACCATAGAAAAGAAGAAGGAAAAAAACAGCATGCCGTCTGCAGGGTGGAACACAAACTCATTTATCTTTTCCATAAGTCAGCAAGATACCATTCTAGCTGTTTTAAAGCATTAACATCAGAGAAAAAGAGAGAGAAGGAAATAACAAAAACCATCAGCATCTATTCAAGTCTGCACAACTTTACAAGTTTCTTTTTCTCTGCATGAAAACCAGGCCGCTCAGAATCGATACAGGCTTACATTTTATGAGACAAGGTGTTAACTTGTTCAATTATGGCACAGACAGCTCTATTCTTTTGTAACAAGTAATGTGGGTAGGGAAATCGATACTGACAGGCTGCCTGCACGCTGCCTAATTTCATATTACCTCCAGCCAATGGCAGCTTGGCACCATAATGAAGCTGTGCTGAGCACTTCATTATGGAGAAGGAGGGGGGGATCGATACACACATGGCTACACACATACATACACAGCCTGGGGAGGGAGGTATCGCAGGCTTAGAGAGTGTATATGGAGGCAGAGGATGAGGCTCAAAGATGCATAAAAGATGAGTTAGAGGCAACAAAGATTAGGGTGTATATGAGTGTGGAGTTATGCTTAGGATCAATGATCAATGATCGGGTTCATAACATGCTCCAGGACGACATGCTTCATTGATTATTAAATTTATCAATATGGCCAAAATCAAAGTTGAACTGAAGAAGGTTAACAGTTGATAATATTAATGTGACAATAACACACAGGATTTCAGAATACTGGTTAAACCTTGTGTAAATTTAACTGTAATATACTTTAATCAAAAATTGCATGTAGATTAAGCCCAGTTGTAGTGCAAAACCCCTTGTTACATCTTAGACTACAACTAGGACTACATGCACCTTTTAACTGAATTCATGTAAACAAAAAGAAAATACTTTTAAAAGGTTTTAAAGCAATACAATATAAAGTCCTTGAAGTTGGCAAGGACACGGAGTCGTCAACAGTTGGACACAACAAACATATAAACAAAATACTCATTAAGGCTAAGGATATTTATTTTTTCATAACTTTCTACTGAGTAATCTGCTCTTTATTACTCTCATTAATAATCTTTACCAGGTTAATCTTAGTAAGCTGTGACAGGCATCATCTAACATAGCATGCAGCACTGGAGAATAGGCAATTCATAAGAGGGCAAGCCGCACTGTAATGTGTAAAAATTCCATTTAGCGTGGTTTAATTTAAATAACCCATCCACAGTGCTTTATTCATTTCCTGTCTTCACTATAGAGTCACAGTTATTGAGCACATATGACTTTTATGAGACAGATGCAGAATTTGGAAGAAGTGTCATCAGTTATGGAGCAATAAAGTGTATGAATTTACAGTGTTTACTGTTGGATGAGTGAGAAGATGATATTGCAAGACTATAATATCGATCATAGTAGAGAGCGGAACAGATAGTAGTAATAATAATAATAATAATAATAATAATAACAGCTAAGTAAGAAAGCATCGAAGCGGTTAACATAAAGACAACGTGGTCTCACACCTGTAAATTTGTAACAATTTGCACGACTTAAGTTGTATGAAAAGATACAACGGTTAAGGTTCCTTTTCTTACGACTTCATCTTTATGAAATTGAACGAAATCCAGCCCTCGTTCGTTCTAATTCATATGAATGTCTATATATTTTCATACATAGAATGCATGATAATTATAAAAATACAATTATATACAAGAATATTATAGTTTCTGTAAAATAAAAAGAAGCCAGATGCCCCTCTAAAGGTGCGCACAATGAGATCTGCTACGGCTTGCAGCGCATGCTGTTCGTTAAAAAAATGGGTTCTTGTTGATCTCAATGGGTTTGATTTTCCAAAATAATAGTGGATCAGGAGATGTGCAGGCTGTTCTCGCCGGACACCGGCTGCTTGCAAAGCCCAGACAATTTCAAAACTGAGGCCCTTTGATCAGTACAGGATCGTGTCTGCATTTTTTGATGTGCTTCACGAGCACGTCTCATTCCCTGATGGGGCACTTGATCTTAGACACTTTATATTTATGCTTGCTAAACCAGGGAGCAAGAGAAAGTGAGAGGGGTAGAGTAAAAGAAAAATAAATAAAGAGCTAGTGAATGTAAAGAAAAATGGGAGAGATGGGGAATTCAGAGACGCTGGAGAATGGGCCCTCATGAGCCTGCTGTGGAAACAGTGATGAATCCACTTATATCCATAGATCATTATAGCAAAGGAAATATTGGTCATTAATTTCAATCAGGTTTCATAAATGGAAGGTTTAGCTACCCTAAAACCTGTTCCTTCACCCAGCTTTCTCCATCATCCTTTCTATTTTTCACTAATCGTATTAAGGGTACTAGGTCAGACCTTTGGTAATATAAAATCTGCTAGATATAAGTCTGTACATACTGCTACATTCCATATTTTTTGCATCTGTGTGAAATTATGTGGCTCACAAACATCAGTGTAAATACACAGCTCCTACACTCGGCCCGTGGGAGTGTTGGGCCATAGGCAAGCTCTTGAAAATGGACCTGACCTATATAATTCTACCCCTACTCAGCAAAATCTGTGCCGACACAAAAATATCCATATAATTAATGCATACATGAGATGTGTTTTTTCTTTCTTTCTGCAAATAGAAATTTTGGTAAAGTTTAACAAATGGTTTGCATTACACATTCACATTCAGTGCAAACAGATTTGGTTCCAAAAACAGGAGCATTACAACATAATAAGTGTACATTTAGTCCTAACATATATAGTGCTAAATGAAGCGCAGAATAAGTGTACATCTAAGTGTACAAGTGTAAGTCTGTACATCATGCTAATTTCCCATCAACTCTAATTAACAAAATGCATCACATTAATATATGCATTAATGCTATAATATATACATTTATGTATTATACAGATGGATTATTTCAGACTTTTTATTTCAGACATTTTGATGCATTTTATGGACTTTATGATGACAAAATCTTTAATGACTGACTAAATATTGAGCTGTAGCAACTCACAAACCACTAAAAATCTACCAAACAACAAGAAAATTGCAAAATTCCACTGCAGTGTGTTTAGAAGGTCTTATTATGAAAGAACGGGTTTGATTGTAAGACCCTCTTACTCTTAAAACATATGCTCTTAAAACTTTACAAGAACTTACCAAGCTAGCAAGTACCTAGAAAAGTACCTAGCCGTCAGACTGTAACATTTAACTTTTGTGTACTTCAGTTACCTTTGAAGTACACAAAATTAATTTCATTCTAGCTTTGTAACATTAGCTCACATTAACTTGAGTAAATCTATGTTTGTGTAAAAAAGCTCAAAACAATTAATTGACCGATGCTGGATATTTAGTTAGCTAAGTAAAGCTAATATTGCTGTGTCCAATACAAAACAGGCCTAATATTAGCTAGCTAGCTAAGGTAGGAGAACGGTATTCCGTACACTATTTCGGCATTAAAAAAAAAAATGCTTAATCAGTCAAGGCAAAAAGTATTCCCACCCCAATTTTTATGCCAGGGGGTCTGTCACTATCTACTGAAACTTTAAGGTAAATTACAGCGTGGATGGCCTTATAAACGTTTTTCATGAAAAAAGGAATAAATAACAATAATACCGGTGTACACTATATGTAATACATGACTGGCAAGTATAATTTATTATTTTACTGTTTTATTCGCGGGAAAATGTCAAGTGTACAGAATACTGAAATGTATGGAATACACTTTTACGTGACCATGAAGAAGAAAAAAACACTAATTAGCTACCTAGGTATCATCAGTAAAGACATTAAAAAAATCTTTTTTTTCTTTTCTCCACACTGGAGAGGTAATATTTTAAACTTTAAGTCATAACGGCCAATGTACAAAATGCATGATAAGTAAAGAAATATATAAATAGCCCATGCTACACCACACTTACCAAATGGTTAAGCACATTGTTTATTGTTATTTTTTAGCACTGTTTCTCTCAAACATGTGCATATTTGATTAATGTGGGCATAAAATTTTTAATAATCATCAATAATTAAATAATTAGGATTCTTTTTTTTAAAAATCCCCTTTATCGTGCTGTGGCCCTAGGCAGCCACCTATGCAGTCTAATAGATGGGCCAGGCCTAGATACACTAAAGTTTGGTGGTGAGAGTATCACGGTTCAAGTGCATGAATTCTACACTGGACACTACAGGGTTGTTCAATTACCAGCACAGGACAAGATATGCTGACAGAGTACCAGAGACCTAAGGGTTAATGTGTCCCTTCTTTTCCCTTCTTGTCCACTGTCCTGTCTGTGTCCTTGAGCAAGAGCCTTGAGGTGCTTTGCTTCAGGTATGAAATGCCATGACTCTATATATCTTCCACCTCTACTCCCACTCTGTTGTCCAGCATGGTAGCCTTGTACAAGAGCAGGGACAGCTCAATGGCCTAACCAAGGTCATATAAAGTATACCATATGCATACAAAAGAGACCAAGGAAATTTCAAGATCATTCTTTATACTTGCATTATCAAACATGTTAGAACTGCAGTAGATTAGCCACATTTTCAATACAGTTAAAAATAGATCATACCAGACACTAAATCTATACCATGACAAAATAGGTAAATGTGTAGCCAACTTGATTAGACAAGACTACTACGATTTGACAAGACTCCCCACCAAGACCTTACTTAGCACAAGGCAGAAGGCTCACTCCATGGTTCCAGGGATGACCTTTGACCTGGGGATTTGACAGTGGTGTCATCTGAAAGACCAATCACTTCAGGCCAATACCCCCGCCCTTCTCCCTCTACTCCTCATCGCTTTGGGGACCCCCAGTCACTTATGACTTATTCATGTGGGTCTCGCATTACACCAATAAATAACAAATATGATACCCTCTTAACCCCCATTTACTTTCGATAGTCACTTCGCCCCATAATAGCATCATTCCTCATATTTGCTTTATGATCCAGAAGGCACTCTTGAGGCTCAGATTCGCAGCTGTAGCTATACTTATAAAAGCATTCGAACGTAGAAAACAAATAACAGGAACCCAACAGTCGTCTTATCTTTCTGTCTTTCCCTGTTATGCTGGTGTGTTTCTAGTCTGAATATTTTCATCAGCATCACTTGGTCCCTGCGGAGTCCTTCGCTTTAAACACTTAACGGCTAAATAAATAATGACAGAGGCAGTGAAGCAGAGAGAAAGGGAGAGAGAGAGTGAGCATCCTCTCCATCTAGGCAGGCATCAACCCCTTCCCAAGCCCCATGGTAGCCATTCACAGCTGGATTATGGGCCTTTAACTACCACCCAACCCTGAAATGGTTCTCAGGGGCTGTAGAAGTTACGGAGGCAGACTGAGAAAGACTGAGACTGAAAATATTGAACCTAGCTTGTCAAATATGTGTGATTTCCCACTGCATCTTCAAGAACCGGCCCAAAAACAGGAACCAAAAGTGATTAAATCATCATTATGGCATGCAACAACGACAGTATTAAGTAATTAGGATTGTTCCTTTATCTGATCAGCTGTTTGGCTAACCAGCTCACATTAGATGCGACAAAATCACTCACAAAAATGCTCAAATTTCGACAAGACGAAAATCCATGACAAAATAAAAATTTCAATTACAAACCCTTATTGACGAAAATATGATGAAACAAAAATAACAGTGTAAAGAGGTTATCAACATACATAAAACCCCAAGTAGGCACCTCGTATGATCAGAATATGAAAATATTGCTGTTTGTGCAATATCTGTTTATTATTTTTTTATCATTAATTTTTTCTGTTTTCATTTGGTCCTGTTAGTACCAATTTTGAGCAAGTATCCAAACCAACCACACACTGGGACCTTTGGTACTGGACCCATGGCCAATGGAAAAAGCACAGTTCCAGTTTTCTGGTGCCAAAAGTTCCGGTACTTTCTGATTATCCCCAGAAAAACCACGATGGCATTTTTGGGAAGTTATTGATGTGCTCCGACTTAATTTATGCTCCTTCATAAATGAAAACTTATGTAAACTGTATGCCAATGCAAGCGTACTGTATATTGCAAATTGTTTTTTGAAAACTGATTCCTTTGGCCACTGCTTCCAAGTCTGCCATAATGCACAGATAAAGTGTCACAGGTTGCTTGCATTTTGTATTGGAAGGTGGGAGTGAAAAGATCCAACATTAGGGGAGGGAAATATAGAGTGAGAGAGAGAGAATCTTTAATCGCAGGACCAAAGGCAGGATTTCTTCAAGCTTTGCACTCTGCTATCTGCCATCACTCAATATGACTCTATCCCTTTATCCATCTTTCTCTTTATGTCTTTATCTCCATTCCGCCCTCCTACTCATCTCAGATTACGTCTGCTACTCTCTTTTTTTATATCCCTTACTCCATTTCTTTCTTCTTCTCTCCGTCTCTCTCCCTCTCTCTCCTTTCCCTATTCAGTTCTGTGGGGATCCTTTCTTATTGAATCATGTTTAATTCTACCTCTTTTGATTGATAAATTGCCTTCACCTTGTGCTAGCTGAGCTCATGTAGGAGCTTACAGTGATAACGCATTAAGATTCATTTAAAGAGCTTTGTTTGAGAATGGAATCGATAACCGGCTTTAAAATAAGCCCTGTTGTGTAAACCAGGCACGTCGGAGTAGAGCCAACGTCCACCAAACACCCCATAAACACCAAGGACAGGCAGAAAGTCTAGTCTTCTAAAACACACGCTTCTCTATGAAAGGAGAGCTGGAGGTTTCGAATCCACCTCAGAATGACATCTGGACATCAATATGGCTCCCTTTCCATGTGATGTGACAGTAAAAGCGCTATTGATTTTAAGTGGATTTAAAAGCACTGTAGGGAGCAATTGAAGCTAAACTTACTGCCCAAAGTGTCCACGGCCATCATGACGGATGAGTCCTGAGCTACATCACCAGCAGCATTTGGGAATGAGGAGTTATTTTTTTTACTGCACACCACACACATGATCATGGTAAAAAAAATTATGCAAGGGAAAATTTAGCATGTTTATTCATGAAATGTGTTATAGTGATGGCCTAATTGCTTATGTGAGGCTTAAAATGTGATATTGGGAATAAATGTAAATACATACACACACATTTGCAGTTGTGCAGTTAACCCCTACACTTTAGTCCAGAAAGCATATGACCACTATCCTCATCATTTTTTTTTCTTTTCTGATTTGCTTTTGTCACACAAATTGGCATAAGAACCAACATAAAGGCAGACGCAGCTACACACTCATGTACGCATGCACAAACAGGCCGAGGCACACAAGCATACACGCTTTCCCTCTCGTTCATACACCTCACTCACATGGTATTGATTAACCTGTCCAGTTCCTGAGTCGACCTTCAGGGAAACATATTTTTTCATTCTTCCCTGTAACTACAGCACTATTATGCATATGAGCATGAGGCAATGAGGTGTGTGTCTGTGTGTGTGCGTGCATATGTCTGCATCCGTGTGTTATTTTATGTTATAATTAAGATAATGCTGAAAGGAAAATAATTAAAAAGGAAAAAAAACAGCCTAGCCTAGCAAAAACACAATAGTTGATCAAATACAATAAGCAATTAGTCAAATACACAGATGCTTGGAGAAAACATATGCATATACACACATATTTATAGCCTATAAATATATTTAAAATACTCAATATCTTTTTCAGGATCAATAATTATTGGCTGAATTTATTGCTGAGCCAAACACAGTATTTATTCATCTATCATTACACACAATTTATGAAAGTACCATTACCTATATTTAAACTTTATATCGAATCAATGAATGCAATGGTGATGTTGAAAGCATAAAACAGAGTGAGTCAATAAAAGATAAATGCATGAAATCTTACAATTGATTACCCACATATCAATACTGGTGCCTGTAAAATGACCATTGCATCACCATATAGCGTTAAAGATAAAAAAAAAAACTGGATGTACCAGTTGGATTACATCATGCTTTTTAAATGGAAAGACAAAAAAAAAAAAAAAAGCAAAAGAAACACCCCGCACAAAATTAATTAGACGGAAAAAAATTACATACGGAAAGTGTAAAGTTGTTGCAGTTAATCTAAGCCATGTCGGGTAAGGCATGCAATAAGTGACCAGGTGCCAAAAATACACTGCGTGTTTGTGGTTGGTCTGTTTACCTCATATTAATTGAGCAAAAAGGGCAAATTGATCAGTTATGCTGAGATCAAACAAGTCTTGCATGTATCTGAGCTGCTGCACAGCTATAGGATCAAAGAACTGGCTCGACCTGAGCAGGTGTTTGAAGGAGCAAAAAACGGAGGTCTGTTGGTTCGAGAGATCTAGGGCAAAAACATCCCATTAGAAACCAAGCAGGTAAACAAAACAGCGCTCCTCAGGGACCGGGCCTTTCGGAAGAGAGGTTACACACACTTTGAAGTGGCTAGAGGTATTCCCCTAGCTGTGTGGAGGCGTCTATTTGAATAATATACACATACACACACACAGAGCATTATTGAGGGAGGAGATGACAGGTTTTAATTTTTTCCGTTCCATCATGGGGAGAAGAGAGAAAACAGGCAGTGGTGATTATTAGAGGACGTCATTAAATGACACATGATACTGCAGTGGCAGTACAGGTATTAAATGCTTTGGTTAGGAAAACTGTCAGAATTACTTTTTTTTTTAATTATATATATATATACTGTATATATATATTATTTTTAAATTTTTTTTAAGAGTATTGCTCATCGCTTTAGTAATTTATCAAAACAAATTACAGATACTATTTTCTCTGATTTTCACCTAGTATGTTTGTTACCCTGCAGTATAACTATTTTAGATTCCCGTAACATGATA
>JAOUQW010000034.1:3553687-3572567 GCA_028565825.1 Olivaichthys viedmensis
TTACAATCATTTTATAGATGGATCTGAAACTAAATGGAGTTTCTATTACTGAAAACATTGATTCCAAACTTTTGAACTCCAGTGTAACTGTTCCCCACCTTTTATGAAAGCATGTTGTTTTTTTGCTTCTCACTATTTTCTTCTTCCTTCCTTCCTCATTTTTGATGAGCAGCACCATAAGAATTGGCAGGTGAACATTTTTTTTTTTTAAGGGCCTTGACATCATGTAAAAAAAATTGATAGTTGATTTTCTATGGATCTTATTGATATTAGACTAATAAACAATTTTAATCTATTTTTTATTTTAAAAAATTCCTATAGAAATAAATATGTGTGTCCACTATGAATGTCAGGATAGCACAAGAAGCATGAGAGAACATCATGTGAACTCTAAATTAGATTTTGTTTTACTGTACAAAAGTACTGTAAACCTTATACACACACACACACACACACACACAAGGCTCTTTTTCTCCAAAAACACTATCTTTTAGGTATCTTTTAAAGCTTGCAATGTTTAAAAGTGCTTAATATTTACATATTTTTGAAAATACCTGAGATAAATTGTAATTCCCAAAATTGCCATGCAGTAGATCTGTTCTAGTTTCTTCATTTCAGGTTTCTGTTTTACATGTTTCATGCCTGGAAATTAGCTCCAACCAAATCTGAAACAAACTTGCTCAGCTCTGCCCCTTTTCCTTAAAAGGCAACTCACAAGTGGGTGTGATCGGTTCGGAGAGGAAGGTATGTCAATATTTCCTTGCAACTGCGCTTCACCTCACAGGCAGCAAGGGGATTTTAAAATTACAAACTGCTTCTTTATTGTTACTTTAAAAGGTTGTTGATACAATATACACCCTCTAAAAAAAAAGGATTTAAGTACCTTAAATCCATTTGATCTTATGCTCCAAACAATAGCATCACAGTGGAGAATGTATCATTACAGACAACAAAACTGATTTAGCCAAGCACTTCTAAAGTTGTCTTGCCTTGAATGGGTCTATAATAAACTATTCCTGGACTATATTTGGAATAAAACAAATAAACACATCAATTCAGATGTCCAAACATCATCAGTTAATATACAAAGGATATTTTGTAGTGTTGTCAACAACACAACCTCACACCTAAAAATTTATAATAATTCCCACAAGCCAACTTGTATGGAAATATATTAATGGTTAAGGTTAACACGAGGGGCAGGGTTACCGGTCATAGCTTTTCTTATGACTTCATTCATAGTAAAACATTTTTAAATCCTACAAATTTTGCAACCTGCTCTCATTAGGACTTTGTATGAATTCTCCTGAAAGAGGGCGATGGTTGGATTTTGTTTGATTTTATCTGAATAAAGTCCTAATTAAAAGTATGAATGTTAACTCCGCCCCTAACCCTAACCTTAACCTTTATATCTTTTCATATGACTTTTCATATGACTATCATGACGAGTCGTGAGAGTGTGAGATCATGTTGGAATTTTACCTGAGATCAGGTTGGTTGTGAGCCAAAGTAGAGCTGGTGAATCATTTTGCAGGTGGCCACGGTCACAGGTTCTCTTTCCAAGGCTTATCAGTCCTCTCAGTGTCTCAAAAAACAGTTTATCTAGATCCCTCTCACGTAAATATGCCTTGAATGGGATGGACCAAGCTTACTGTATGTACTGTAATAAAAGTGTCACGCTGAGTAATGGATGGATGTAACTACACAATCAGTCTAAAACCATGCTGAGAGCTGAAAGCTACACACTTTCAGGTGGATCTGACATGGCAGAGAGCAGAGCTTGTCAGAAAAGTATTTGAAGAATGACCATGTGGTGGGAGAGAACACACAGAAAAAGCACCAATCATGAGAAGAATGACATGAACCTTGCCTTTCCAACCTTTCCATCTGCTGAAAGAGAACACTTGTTCTTTTTATCAGTTCTTGTTCAGTTCATTGCTTTTAAAACCCTAATGAATCACGCACTGCCATATTAGGAAAGGAAATAACAAACAAAAAAGAAAAATTCAATGTTTGCCCTTTTCTCGCTGTATGAAAATTTAACTCTGCCCTTCGTTTAAAAAGTGTTTTGATTCATTTAAAAGGATAAAGTTCTTTCTTTTTCTGTCTCCTATTCTCTATGCACCATGTGCCGCAGACCTTACAGGTATAATAACATTTTAAATTGAATCCCTTCTGTTTGATGAAATAACCATAAGCACGCAGGGGTCAGCATAGTGTAAGAACACAACACATATTACAGACTTTAAAACTAAGTTATTGACAGCTTTTGAGCTTTAGCTGGAGACTCATAGTGACTCATAGTACTGTTTGGTTCAGCAGGTGAAAGCACGTACCGGGACCATATCGGCTATGCAGACCTCTGACTGCTGCTATGCTAACGAATAAAGAACACTATAGAATCAGCCTTTTGTATAAGAATGTGACATATTTAATTGGTTTAAATGATTTCCACCAGGAGGGAGTAATTTTTATATCTTCACTCATGGCATCCAAACTTACTCATGTTGACTGAAATCTCAGAGGCCAGGACTTCAGTCAAACACATACATTGAAGGTGCCATATTAAAGGTGAGACAGAGAAATCAAACACAGATTAAATACAGAGAAGTCTGTTCAACTATCTTCAGAACAAGGTCGTTTGAAACATGCAGAGAGAGTAGGCCAGGCTAACTAAAATCACACACAAGGCCAGGCTGAATACAAGCATTTCATTACTACTTGTATTGAGATCACTTTTCTGTAATCAATATACAGTATAGCATGTCATACTAATAATGCAATCACACTTCTGTTTTAGTCATTCAAATCCAATACCATGATAGTAATGTTTATTCTGCACTCTTAGGAAAAAAAAAAAGGTTAAATCTAGGTTCTTTGGTTTGTCTCTCTGGGGTTACTCTTAAAGATTCTATTTAAAACCCTTCAATAGAGTGTTTCCATTTTCTTCTAAGAGCGTATTTTTATCATTTATTCCACCCAGAAGTAATGTTGGAGTCAATAATAAAACAGTAGGAAAAGGAACTTTTAAAACTATGTGGAATATCTTCACTTTTCAGACTCCCAAACACAAACCCTTAGGCACTTAACACGGAATATAACCAACACCTATGTATGGATTAGCCTAACTATTTATTTCAATAGATGCAAAAGACAGGAGGCTGAAATTTTGGTATCGTAACAATTTGAAGCAAGCAGTGATCTGGGCTATAAATGAGCTATAATAATGTGGCTCATATATACTGATTATGTGAATAAAATCATCTGAGGCATTACTTGCTGAGGGCTAACGGTAGTTCTTATTTGTACTTCTTTGAGAGAAAAGTTGCTTGGGAAAAAGAATATGGTGGTATAATTTTGGAGCTTCACTGTTACATTGAAATGATTCCTACATGGAATGTGCTTTTAGTGCATTAGTTCATGACTAAAACATGGTACCACTAGGGGCTACTGTTTCTCCCTACTGACTAAAATTTATGAGGCTGTAATACATGCAGGCAGTGTGCATTTTGTATTTTTAGTCCAAATTTAAGTTTGTGTTTGGTTAAGCTCAAGTCTATATTTACTTTCAGCACCTCGTGGTAACACTGCAATAACTGACACTTAAATTTAAGGCCTCGTTCACTCCATAGTGCAGTTTAACAACCTCTACTGACTGTATCTCTATGGACTTATTTTATCATGTTTAAAGTAAATAACCAACTTGCTGAAGGGATTTCATTCACTGGATTTTAACAGAATTTAGCTCACCGGTGAGTAGACTGCCTCTAACGGAACCCAGTATCCTTAGTAAAGATGGCCGACCAAAATGCTCGAGATTCTTGGACACCGTATATCAGAGAGAACAGCAAGGAGAACAAATATCTTAAAAGCTGTGTATTGCATTTCAAGGACGTAACCCACTACTGGAGCTCGCCTTTAGTTAGAAGAGCCGCATCTAAATCAATAAAGAAAAACCCTTGAGATCTGATCCGAGCTCCTTGATCTCCAAAGTACGTTTGACAGTCTGCAAATCAAAAATTAGCGCTAACACCGGCAAGCTGTTGCTGCGTTTGAAATCCGATGACGTATGCGCGTCGCGGCCAAGGTCAAAAGTTGTGTAAAAGTGATGTTCAGGTCCACTTTACGATAACCAGCGACTCTGTTAATCAAAGGTATTTAATTTCATCTTCTGTACAGTTAACAACACCGTTTGATGTTGGCAGATATGCAACATCTGCTTTTAAGTTTGGCAATTTTTTTTTCTCTACAAAAGTCCTGCTGTAGATAAATACAGAATAGAAAAGAAGAAAAAGAAACAAAATGGTGGTGTTTGAATGGCATTCTCCTGTAACTGCGCTGTTTTAAGGACTCCAAAAATGCATGACGTTGATTTTACAGAGCGGGGTGACATTCCTAGTGTCTTACACAATAGTACAACAAAGCCAAATCTCTGTTTGAAATTAAACGGCATTGTCTTTTTTTTCACAGAGCACTGGCTTTGATCATTTTACAACAAAAGCCGTTGAACTTTGCTTTAGGCTGAATTGGACATGTGAGATTTAAGAGGATCCTTTGAATATGTCAATATAACGCCTCGGCAATAAACTTTATACCATTTTATGTCTTGCTATCTTTTCAGTAACCATGAGAAGCAAGGCGTGGTATGCTCATATTAACTCATGTAACATATGTGTCCTGGAGGGAAGAGTGTGTTTAGTGCTTAAAGATGATCCTGTCAAAATAAAGTGGGTAAATCCCAGACACATCAGCACAAGACAAGAGTGGAACTGTTGTTTTTTTCATCCAAAAACATGGGTATAGAGCGTCTTTAAGCCCCGAGGCCTGATACCACACAGGCACGGCATGGCAGATGAAAACCAAAACGTGTGGACGGAATATTTTTAGAGGCATCTGGCTTGCGTTTGGGGGCCAACCGTGGAGGAGAAAAGCTTGGGCCACAAATGAGGTCCAGAGGTCCTCGCAATTGAACTGTCACCGGTGGAAATGCTGTTTTATCCTGCTGAGGCGAGGCTAGACAGCGGGGGATGCGGGCAGGCTTCCACGGCGTAGGCCTGTCTGTTCTTAGTTACCTCCAGCATGGCACACTTACCTGAAGATGAAAGCAGTCAGGTCAATTTTGCTAAACCCACGGAATAACCGCAGATAAGTGATGATGACTACCAATTGGTCACTTTCGCTTTCGCCCAAATCCCTGGGATGAGAACCCGAAACATAAACGTGCCAGTGATAATGGAGCGAAAATGAGTGTTCTTTGCTTTTGCGTACATGTAACCCAAGCTCGAACTCTCCCGCCCCTACATGCCTCTGCATTTTTCTCCTCCTCTGGAGTCGCCTCAGTCGAGGAGCAGAATCAAAAGGGAAAGGCAAAACCTCCATTCTCAATTAGGAGGACTTCTCCTTGCTAATGCTGCGTAGTACCCAAAGCGTGGCTTTGAAGTGACAGCAAGTGGAAAAGTAAATTTGACATTACTATGGCCTGCGTTTTGTTAATGCTTGCAGAAAATGAGACTTAGCCCTCTGTCCTTCCCCATGCAACTTAACCACAGAAGCCAGACTGCTGCAGAGAAGATCTGCTGGGACCCCGAGATGAACCGAAACCAAAAAAAAACTCCTTATAAAAAGAGAAAGAGGGTAAGAAAACAAATAGAATCAAACATCAGTGCTTGGGTAAGCATTATTCATGGCCCCTCAACCTTATACCAACTCTGCCTTATAAAAAAAAAAAAAAACTGGTGCAACCTCTCAAAACAGTTTATGCAAACAAACATCAAGCGCAGCTATTTGTATTGGCACCACTTTTCACTTAACCGCCAGAAACCAGCTGCAGATGGGACTTCTCCCAGGGGACAGAGACAGAAAGAGACCGACTACAGACTGAGGAATAGAGGACACTGTGAGGCAGAGGAGGAGCAGCACTTATAAAATTAGGAGAAATGTCCAGTACAGACAAATCCGCAAAGCTTATGACAATTCAAAACATGCACATTGCAACTATACATTGTTGTAAAGTATGGTATAATATAATCATATTTAGTGTAGCAGTAATACAAAACTGGGGGAAATGAACAGTTTATTTATACTTGTTTCAATTTCTAGGAGACGCAAATATCCAGAATCCATTTTCCAAAGGACCAATCACAAGCTCTTGTAGGCGCACGCGTATTTTAACTGCATACAAAATGCATACATAAGACAATATAAACAAGAAACATGCTACACAAACGCACATGTGGCAAAGTACACAAGAGCAGGCATGTGCCTCATGCAACCAAAGCATTTCTAGAACCCACTTCCTCACACACACACACACACGCTTGCACACACACACTGGAACATTGTGTGGGTCATTTCCCCTAGTCAATGCCAGGCCACTATGTGTGTGACAAGTTACAAATCTCAGACTGCACAACTGATGATAGGTTTACAGCAGTCTGCAGTGGCATCTGCCAGCTATTGAAGCCTGTAGGCACACACACACTCACTCACACACACACACACACACACACACACAAACGTTTGTCTTACTATCCTTGCGAGGACCTTCCATTGGCATAATGATTACTGTAGCTAATTAATGCTATGCTACACCTAGCCCTTACCTTAACCTCAGTAACGAAAAGGAAGTATTTTAGCTCTTTTAGTTTTTTTAATAAAATCTGCAGTGTTTGTAAAAAAATAAAATACAATTTAAAAGCCGTTTTCATCATGGGGACCATCCAAATGTCAAAACTGTCAGATATTCTTATCCTTGTTGGGACATTTGGTCCCCATCAAGATATAAAAACATGCCCTCATACACATACACACACACACACTTCCATTTCTATATCTACACCTAACCCTATCCTTAACCTTAGTAACAAAAAAAAATACTTTGGCTCTTTTTAGTTTTTCAAATAAGAAATAGAAAATAAAAAATAAAAAAAGGACCACACATTTTGGGTTAAAAACATGCCCAAGGAGTGCTTCTGTTAATAATTCATGATGTGAATGTGTATTGTAATCTTAATGTGAGAACTTTCAGGTGTTTTTCTACGGTTCTTCTTTTTATTGCAATTTTAAAAACATTCTTACATTTAATTTGAGACCTTGGAATTAATAAGATTCTATCTGACAATTCTGTGATTTTAAGATATTGAGGTCAACGCAGATACAATGTTTTTTCTTAAAGTTTTTGGAAAACTTAATTAATATTGGTGGTGTAAAACTTCTCACATATATTCAGTGGCATGTAAATAATATTTATAACATTAACAAATTTTTGCCAAAAAAAAAAAAAAAAGTCAGCTAGAACCTTGTAATTCCAAGGTCTCGAACTGTCTCACTATGACAAAAGGTTTGAATCATATGCTGATATTGTCTTTCCTAGCAGACTGTGCTTCTGTCCAACTCATAAACCCCACATATGAACACTTAATGAACACCTAGTTCTGAAATGTAAGGCAGTGAATAAACCCCAACTAATTACTATCCTCCAGAGGCTTTATTAGAAAAACGAGAGTGATAACTTTTTGATTGTGATTGTTTTAATAACGCTGTTAAAGTCTCTCCATGGTCAATTTAATCTGCAGCTCAGACAAAGTTTATTTTGGGCTTTGCTGGGCACTTCTATGACCACATTCATTATAATTTCAGCACTTCTCATTAGAATATTTATTACTTTCTTTTCAATTTTTGGATAATTTAGCAGCATGAATACCTGGCCAGAAATGAAGCACATAAGGATGTGTGTGTATATGTGTGCAATAATTCAGGACCTTGTGTGTCAAGGATTCATTGGAATATATCAGCCCTATGTCAGCTTTGCCTAATGAGATATCAGTCTTCCACATTTCTGAATGTCCCCTCCCCTCCGTTCCGCCTCACTCTTTCTCCTTTTTTATTATTATTATTTAATAATAATAAAAAAAGCTGTGATCTGTTTTATGAAGAAAAAAAACCTGCAAAGCTTTGTGAAATTCATTAAAGCAGCATGAGAAACGTATTAAACGTGAAGGTGAAGCCAGCTGTTGGTTTAACCTTTCTGTGCAGTGGCTCTGAGCCTCAATAATCCATGTGTAAGGCTAACAGTGGAGCTAGCATGCACAGACACATGCACACAATAGTAACCAAAAAGCCCATTCACGTACCTGTATTATAGAGAGCTGAGCACATTCTATACTGTACATGAACTATACATTAGGGTTTAACTAGTAAGGTTTATACATTCCTTCATTTGCGATGGATCAACCTTTACGATACCCAAAGTAATCTAAACTTAGTTAATCCATTTTATAATATCTCTCTTATGTCACTGTTGTAATTAGCTATTAAAACACAATTGTTAACATGATAACAATTTATAAATATGAATTTGACCATAAAGACTTGCCCTTGCATAAGCACTATCAGTACAAGTTTAGTGGCCGTTCAAACTCATGATTACAATGTAAACTGCAAGTTCAATAATGCCAATCAAAAATGCACATTCTAGCCTCAGTTGCTCATAGAGGACAAGGGACATGTTGACGTCTCTGAGTTTAGACGGACTGGCTCCTTGGATCTAGTGAGTGTGAAAAATGATATGGGCGAATGGAGGAGCTGGTCAGCGCGCCCTGCCTCTTCAATTAAAGCTGCTTTGAGTTTCATTCCCCCCCCCCGATCTGTTGCTTATACATAATGCATGAGTGGGTCCATATGCACTTGGGCTATCATGCATGCCCTTGTGAGAAGCTCGGGATCCTGTAAGCTATTCTAAAAAAGTGCATAAGAGAGCCTGACCTTCCTCTGCACTGGTCTCTTTGGCATCAGGTGTGTTTCATGCTCTTGCTGGGTTGCTTCTTAGCAAGAGATGAATGAAAAGGAGGCCCAAAAGTATGCAGGAGGGGTTTGATGAACGGATTTTCATAGCTGTTATAGAGCAATTGCATAATGTCATGACTTAACGTCTATACTGTGTTTATAGACTAGATCTTTACCACAGAAAAATTAACACTAGGAGTTCATTTAAGAGTTAATGTGGTGTTCCTTTAACATTGTGATTTTTATGGTGCATGTGCATGCAAATAAATAATCAAACCCTAAAACCTCACTACTGTAGGAAAAAAGCGCACCTTGTCCATTTCAGGTATCCTCTTCTCTTATCATACCATCCGGGGGAATGTGACTTTGGGGTAACTAGCCCTGTGTCTAAATGTTGTGCCTTATTTCCTATTCCCTACAAACTACAAACTGCATTAGTTAGCAAAACGTGCTAACTAGTGGACTATAGTGAATATGGTGTGATTTTCGACATATGGTACATCGCATATTAAGGTACACACTTAAAAATATAGGTGCCAGAAAAGGTAATTTAGAGCGATGCCCTTAAAACAGCCTTTTTTTTTTTAGGTTCCCAAAAGAACCTTTCACTGCATGGGTCATTAACCATTTTATTTATGTTGCCGCAATGACCTGAAAAATGATTTCCCAACATAAATAACCTTCTACATGATGTAAACATTTATTGTATGAAAAAAATCCTTCAGTTCTTCATGAAACCAACTAAGATGGTTAAAGAATCCATCAAAAGGCTCTTTAAGGAACCAAAAATGTTCTATTGGCATCTCTTTAAATAACCTTTTCTAGCACCTTTATTTTTTTTTAAAAGTTTTAATAGTTCTAGCACCTTTATTGTTTAATACTAAATAGTCTATTATGTGGAAATACTAGTACGTCACCTATGGTAATCTATGGTGGCGTCCTTATTTGACTGTTTAGTGCGCTAGTATGCGGTTCCGACGTAACCCTAGTCACTAGGCTACTATTTGTAAGTTGGTATGGGTTCTGAACGTAGCCACACTCGCTTTTACAACTATTTAGTACGCCAGTATGTGGTTTTGGACATAGGCTAGGTTTCTTCCCAACGCTAAGCCCAGGTCCGTCTCAGGGTTCTGGTAGCTCCGGGTGGACCATGGCACTATAAAGTATTCATGGGCCTGCGTGCGGTCATTGTAGCTCATACTCATGTTAGTCCTTGTGGCGTTATCATCCCGACACGGGTCCGGCCTTTACGCGCGGCTCTTTGGCGCCACTCGAAGAGAAAGCGCGTAATCGCAGTGGGATCTGCGGGCAAAGAGCGCTCGGCCCTTGTAAGCCAGAGCAATGAAATATTCTCGCCATATTATGCGTGGCAGCGATGAACTCAAGGGAGAGAAGCGCTAGAAGACTGGAGCTTGGAGGGAGGGGGCCTTAACGTCATTGTGTTTTGCGTGATGATGCGGTTTACACTCAAAACCACACGATGATGCGTTACTTCGAGGGAAAAAAAGAGGGAAACGGTTATCCAAGGTCATAATAACACCAGATGTCAAGATACCACTGTGATAAAATGAGGATACAGTGAGTCATTTCTAATTACATTGTCTCAAAGACATCATATAAAACTTCGTATCCTTTACCCAGATTTTATTCTGAGCCCAAATGCGCATTATTCGATTTAAATACAATTCCCCTTCACCTCCCACTGCTACCGTATAATTAGACACGAGAGATTCTGCTTCCATTTCATTTTTTTCTTTTTTCTTATTTTTTCCTCCTCTTTGTTTCCCACTCTACTCGAAGAATTCCCCCTCAAACGGCGCATTTTCAGTGCGTAACCCGGCTGGTTAAACAAGGCCATTTCTATCTGTTAATTGATGCGATTACGCATTTGTGCGTAATGGTCTCGGAGGTCCCGAGCTCCACATCAATCACTCTTGTATTGACCTGACAGAGGCTTTCTCCCGTTTTCCGCGCATGCCCACAGGGAGCGCTCCGTCCTTATAATAAAGAGAGATGGAAACATCATGGTGATTAGCAGCGGGTCGGACCTCTGCTCGGACAGACAGATGTGGGGTCCGTTCCGTCCATCCCCTCATCAGCTGGGCGGAAATAATTAACGGAATATTGTCGCAAAAAAAATTTTTTTTTTTTTATTAATAATAATAATAATAATAATAATTAAATTAAAGCCGGAGATGAACTGATAGAAGACAATAAAAAGTTACATTTTTTAATTGTCATAATAGTAATTATCAATCCAGCAATTAATCAAAAAGAGACACGAATAATGACTAAGAATGGAGCATGGGGAATGAAGTATAAAAATATGAGAATAATTTAGTAATCACAAAAGTAATACGGGGAGTCAATGGAGATCAAAATACCAAACAATTGGTTTTACACCGGACAAGTGTATATGGATATTTATTTTATAATATTGGTCTATATCCATGTTGTTTTTCTCATCAGATTAGAAGTAATCGGTGGTATTTAAGCTTGTTGTCGGTTAAAAGATCATTCATTTTGGTGTTTTTCTCAGCCAAACTGATTTGCCCACACAGGGTGATTCCTTTAAAGCTTCTTTTAAAGATTTAAAATGGTCTAATGCACACACACACAAAAAAAACCCCTGAGAGGACGGAGGCTGTGCAAAACCCATCTCAGGAAAATCGCACTGTAGATGTGATTGGCAAACACATTATTCTATCCAAGCGTCCCGGGATTATAGTGACGTCACGCCGGTGCACTGCATGTATGAATGCTAAAGAACTATAGAGGCACAAAATAATGGCACAAGCAGAAGTCCATATCTTGCAAGTGTTACGTTATGCTTTAAGCTTTCTTCTGCACTAGCAACACTATTTTTTGCACTTGATTAGGATTTACTCCAATGTCTTCTTCCCTTAGGGGGATTATACAAACATATAAAACTAAGGGGCAGGCGTAAACAGCCACAGCTCTCCCTCTTAAGTGCAGCCATCTATTATTGAGCAAAAGGCCGAGCGTGGAAATGCGTGCAAGACGGTGGATTTGAACTAGATTTGGCTTCAATCGATCAGCGGAGAAGAATATTGCTGATGGTAACTAAAGACGCAGCTATGTCTTTCTCTCAGTTTGGATATCCTTACAATGCAACTTCTCAGGTAAGCACATTTAATTCCCATTTATTTGTAAAGGCTTCACGACAGTGCATCAGCTTCAGATTATATTAAGAAACGCCTTTAGTATACAGTGTAGGTGATTTTGTCCTCCACTGCAATATGTTGTTTTCTTATCAAACCCCGCAATATATGTTGTGTTGTATGTCTAGTACTAGGAGCAATGCAAAATTTGAATTATGAATGAACTCACGTGTTGTTGTGGGGTGACAAAACCCTGTGTACATTACCTTTAAGGTGTAATTGCAGAGAGTCCCGGCTCCTCCCTTTACTCATTGAAACTCTATAGTGTGAGTTAAATTGCTGAAGCCTTCTCAACTTTTAACCATGTGCAAGACCACGTCTATAAACTTCAACCCGACTTTTTATACACTTAATTATAGCCTATTTTTGTTCTACTTTTAGGAAGTCAAAGCACAGTAAGTAGTAGAAGTCCTTGGCGACGTTTCTCCAAAACATGAAAAGTTTTGCAGCAACTTTTTTAAGTGCATCAACATTTATTTCTAGCATCTATTTAAGCAAAGTTTCAGAATAAGTATGTGCTTTTACAGTCTTCAATATTAATTACAATTATATAAAGAACACAGGATTCTCTGTGAAGAAAAAATCTGCATCTTACCTTTTTTTTTTTTTTTTTACTGAACATTTGACCTAGAACATAGAAGGTGTACACATAGGTGCATGTAGAAACGCCTAAAATAACGTGTCCTTCCGTGATTTTCTTCATGCAGTTTTTCGTGTCGCCAAAGCCCAGTACGACTTGCTGCGATTCGATTTCCAGGTCGGTATCGGACGGCTCGAGCGCGCCCCAGGCCGCCGCCGCCTCCTTCTGCTGCCCGTCCGCCTGTGAGAAGCGGCTGGTGTCGGGAGCGCGCGCGGAGCTGAGTGCGGCGCTCGGTGTCTACGGCGCTCCGTACGCGCCCGCTCACGCTTACGCCAACTACTTCCAGTACGGAGCGGATTCCTCCGCCATCTACTCCACGCTGGTACGCCGCTGCGCCCGGAGCTCAGCACAAACAAGGAAACATGGCTCGCGGTCGATTAAGCCGGTCCGCGCACCATCGATTACTGCCCGGCGTTTATAACTTTAAGCAGTCCAGTACTGAAGTAACAAATAAGGGATGATCTGCGAAACCGACGTGATCGGGACACTGGCTTTCTCTGTCTTAGAAAAAAAATATAAGCAACTGTTTTTTGTAACTAATAAAATGAATAAGTAGAATAAAAACCATAAATAGACCACAAAATGTAGTCTATTTTTTTTACATCATACACCCATACAAGACAGAGAAAGTTCAAATATGCTTGGATTCCTTAGTATAAGGACGTATAAGTATTTTCTTTTCTTTGGTACAGTGGTTCCCAGTCCTAATTTCAGTGTTTTGCCTGTCCTCACACGCACACAGAAAAGTCTCCAGCACTAAATGAACACCTACAGTGTGGGAACTAACTCTTTACAGTGTTCAATTGGGTCCACTTATATAAACACCATAAGAGTTCATTGATAACTGGGGATTTTGCTGGGCATCCACATGGACTCTGGAAGGGCTTCTCAATTAGCTGATTAATTAGATCAGGTGTGCTCTAAAGCAGGGAAACCACAAATATATTTATTTTCGGGGGTACTCCAGGACCATGGCTGAGAATCACTGTCTTTGTATAAGTATCTATGAGTAGCCTATGTTTTGTTTCCTTATTATAAGTATGTAGGCTATAAGTAAGTGTAAGTATGTTTTGTTTCCTTACTTTATTTTATATTATCTGCCTATTTAATGTTGTTCAATGCGTTTTGTTGGCAGAATCCTCAGTATGATATTAAGGAGGGCACAGGGAGCCTCCATAGTGGAATCAGCCAGCCCAATGCTTACTACCCATACGACCATTCACTGGGCCAGTATCAGTATGACAGGTAAGAAAGACATTGACACAATTCTGGAGACACTACATTCTCTGGAGATAAGGTCTTAAAGTGCTTTTGTGTATCAGCAAGACAAAAGAATTAGCCACAAATTTTAAGCACTGACAGGTATGATAATTAACATAAATTGATTAAAAATAAAGAAATAAACAAAACAGAACTTCAACCATGGTCATGTGTTGTTCTACATTAATCAATCTGTAACCATTGTTATTTCTGTACTTTGCAAAAGTGTGTGTTTTCTTTGATAAGTAATAAACCCACCTTTCTCAGGTATGGGACCGTAGACTTTAACGGCTCAGCCAGGAGGAAGAACGCCACACGCGAGACCACGAGCACTCTCAAAACATGGCTTTACGAGCATCGCAAGAACCCGTACCCCACCAAGGGGGAGAAGATCATGCTGGCCATCATCACCAAGATGACACTCACCCAGGTGTCTACCTGGTTTGCCAACGCCCGGAGGAGACTGAAGAAGGAGAACAAGATGACCTGGTCACCCAAGAATAAGGCAGATGAAAAGAAGGAGAACCTGGATAAGACCGACCAGGAATCTGTCACGAAAGGTACTGCTCTCTTTAACTGTGTTTTATCTGCAGGATAAATGAATACCCTCCAGGAACTTCCTCATCTTTTATAAGACACACAGCTTGGAAAAATATAATATTTCTGTTCAACAATGAAACAAATATATATATACCAGTCCTTTTAGTTCTCTTAAAAGTTCTCAATTTTTGTCCAGACTCTAAAGACTGTAAGGAGGAACGTGACCTCCGTCTCAGTGACCTGGACGACATAGAAGATGAGGATGAGGACTCCGACAAGCTGGACAGTGACTGCGAGAAACCCAGACAAGACACGGTGGCTCTCTCTCAGCCCTCTCTGCCCACCCCCAGCCCTCTGAAGAGAGACTGCAGCTCTGACCTGCCTCCCCTCTCCAGCTTCCCTGCTTTCCCCTGCAAAGTGAAGGGTGTTATGGCACTCGTTCCTGACTACCTTGACACTTTAGGCTCCAAACAGCAACCACAGCAGCTTCCGGCTTTACCAGCCTCCATCGGTCCTGTTTCCCTGCCTAATTTCCAGGCATTGGATCAGAAGCCAAGGATCTGGTCCCTGGCCCGAACCGCTGCTACTGGGATGAGCCAGCACGGACAGGAATTACAAACTGGGACCGGAGCAGCGGAGTGCCAACTACAAGCTGCTCGCGTGCCAACAGTGGTGAGCGGTGGGCACTGCGCTGCCATTTCCAAGGGCCTCCAGGACGCCACAAACCTAGGGAACACTGATAGTTTGTTTGAAGAGGGAGCGCAGGGGCTGAATAAGGTGTACAGTGCAGTGAACTACAGAGGCCTACAGCTCCACTGTTCCTCTTACCAGGCTGTGACAGACTCATGCCAGTACTCCACCATGGAAGGTAGAGCATCTTTGGAAAATTTATTTTTTTAAAGAGATATTTGAGTGATTTTAAGTTCTTGCAACCAGCAAGGTTTATGCAAGTCAGTTTTGGTTTGTAGCATTGTTTAACAAATCTTTAAAAGTTCTGTAACCTTCTGTAGCAAATGTTTTTTTGTGGTATTTCAAAAGAAGGGCCTTGTATGAGCACATCTTGCTGATCTTGTACATCAATCATTCAAGTTTATTTTATTAATCGCCAAATGCATTCGAAATGTATAAAAAATGACTGTTTTTCTGAGTTCAGCCAAATTCACCCATGCATTATGGACTGCCCATTTGTCCAGTGTCTGACTTGCACTGGGTAGATTGTGAATGTGTGCTGTGTGCTTTGTAGGATTCTGCAGTGGGGGGAAGTCTGGGTCCTCTGAGCTCAGTGACTCGTGTCTAATGCTGCAGGATGCCAAGACAACCACTTTCAGACCTGTGATGAAGAGGTGAAGCAGGTGAGCTTTTTGAGGACACAAACACACACTGACACAAACGCACTTCATGACTTACTAAAAGGCTTACAGTATTTCTACCAAACATGTTCATGCACATACCGTACTGTTAAATCCGATCATGTTGGATTACAAAATATAACTCCTCGTCCCTCAGGAAGTCATCAAACACATTGTGACTGATGACATTACAAACATACGATGTTAACAAACGAATGATAAAAAGATCTAGGCAAAATGGATCAATATTATTGGATTACTCTACCTATAGGGTATTTCATGTAGCTCAAGAAAAAAGTTCACACACATACTCATATATATATTTTCGTGTCCGCAGGCTGGCCGAAGCGCTGCCCTTAAGTACCGGCACGTTTCTGTAACTTCATTTATTCACTGTGGACCTGAGATGAGGAGATGAGGAGATGAGGAGATGAGGAGATAAGCGCGTGCCGACCGCACCACGCCATGTGCGCGCGCTCAGGCGGCCGCTCTGTGAACCGCGGAGGTAGCCAGCATTTTGCACAATATGATTCTTGACGATGTTACTGACTTTATGCAATGTTTTAAAAAAATGCAACTGTTATGGAAAGAAAAATGTCCGTCATTTCTGATGTCCGCAACGGCAATCGTAGTTTAGTGGTCTTATTTATTATGTATTTATTATTTCATTATTCAGCCGCTATTTATTTTTTGCACCAAGCGTGTTTTGTTGTGAAGTTTATTTCCTGTGATCACGTACTAAATGTTTAGCCGTGTGGTTGTTTTTTTGGAGGACAAATGTGAAGTTTATCGTTGGTCTCTTTAAATTATTATTATTTGAATATTGAGGCCTAAAAAGTTCTCTACATTCTCGAAAACAAAAAAATAATAACCTTGTGAACGGACCCATCAGTGTTACATTTATAAGCTATTTTATAAGAATTCATTTTTCCAAGCCTGTCGTTTCTGTGTCATGATTTCCTTGCTTACTAATGGGCCGATTAAAACCTTTAAAAAAATTTGAAGCTCTGCACTTGATCAAAGTTCATCTTCTTGGCTGTTGAAAGGTCAGAAATCAGTCGGGGATGTAAATACACTGGGTATCGATCCCTAATTGTCCTTATCTAATCGTACGCTATTAGTTTTTAAGCACAAGAATGGCTGAATGTGGAATTATACAACAGCCTCATCCAGTAGCCTTAAACCAGAGTTGTGTTAAAAACTGAGTCATTTAGAGGCATCTATAGGCTACACACAAAGCACAATATCTTGTCATGAAGCACGGTGCTGAATGAACACTTGTGGTAAATTGTGGCAACATCTACTGTTGGATGACATCTTAAAGTGTTGAATACACTCTGGTTACAAGACTCATTTGTGAACAGCTGGAGTTGGGCCTATATGGACACTACTCTGTTTCTCACACTGAATTAAATTATAGGCTATAGGACTATGAAATGATTTGTTTGACCTTTTTTTGAGCTTAAGGATGCAGAGCCTACTGTCAGGGGAGGTTTAGATCTATTAGCAACAGATGGACCTACTGTTATTAAAAAAGGCCCAACAAACATTTTATATGGAGAAGACCATGTAGTTTAACCTTAAAATGTCCACAGAAGGAGCGACTGACCTACAGTTCAGAGGTTTGTAAATTAAGCCGCCAAAAGATCAACTTTATTTCATTTTGGATTGGAAGGATTAAAGCATGTATGTAATAAGAGGCCTATTCAAAAGAGCCATAGCCCGTTTGTGGGAAATAAAGTGTGTGTGTGCTTGCAGGGCTTCACCAGAAAATCGATTACAATTAATGACAAAGCCCTTATTTATGTCATATACACCTGATAAATCAGATAAGGTATATTGCATATACCATTAACAGGCTACAGCCAGATATCTATTTGGAAAGGGCCTGTTTATTTGCTCATTGGTTGAATCAGGTGTAAAAAAAAACAACAACCAAATGTAGGCATATAAGAACATACTGCATAAGAACTGATTATTATCTACCAAGCATGGCTATTAGTAGGATATATTGTCCATCATACTATCCATAAAAGACTATTTCTGATTGTGGACGCTGGCTGTTGCCCTCCCAAAAAAGAGTCCCAAAACCTCATGTTCCATGCAATGCAGAATTCCTTGTTATTTTTTTTTGTCTTATTCAGAATGAATTCAGAATATGAACAGGGACAGTAAAAATGGGTCGGAATCATATAAAGCCATGTAAAGGTGTGCTTAGCGTCTTTTCTCTGCAATTTTTTATTAAAGGTCAGCGGCGCGTGATTTAAGATGATCCTCCAGGATCTACAGTTCTGTGCAATCTGTCTAAATATAATCTAAATATAATCTCTCGGGGTCGTATTCCGAATACTGTTTTGATTAAGAGAAGATCGGAGCCGGACATGGCCGATAATGACATGAAAAAGAATTTAAGAGCCCGATATGAATGTTTAATGAAAAAAAGGGGCTCCTCCAGATTTTCACGTTCAGGGGGCTGATATTGCAGAGTCACTCTTGATTTCCCGTATCGACCTGAATCGCCCAAGGGAAAAGCGTTTAATACTTACAACACACATTCACATAGTAAAGTACAATTAAACAATATGTAGGGAAAAGGGAAAAACGTTACCTATAGTCCTGGTAACTCATTCAGCAATGAAGATTGAAGTTGTGTACAACTTGTGTAGGCCATAGAAACACGTTTTGGAGTATGCTATATGAAATATGAAAGAGAGATCATTAAAATGGGTGGGATGTAGAGCAAAGCTGCCAAACCTGATTGAAGGTAGTGATGCATGCGCAGTGGGATTAGCGCTGTACTGCTCTACTGGGGGGAAGCAGTGGAACTGGCATCGGGCTCAGGCAACAACTAATAGAGCAATTAAGAGCCTGTCTTACATCGGCTTTACAGGACCTTAACTCAGGACACGAGAGAGAACGGAGTAACTTTAAACAATGTTGTGTGCGTTTCTGAGCTATAAAATACTAAATGATTGTAATAGTGCAATGGTATCCTCTAGGTTTATAACATTAATAATAGCTAATAATCATACTACTAATAATAGTTATAATAATAATAATAATAATAATAGTTATAATAATAATAATAATAATGATGATGATGATTATCATTATTATTATTATTA
>JAOUQW010000034.1:3576604-3618345 GCA_028565825.1 Olivaichthys viedmensis
ATATGTGTATATATGTGTGTGTCTGTGTGTATATGTGTATGTGTATATATTTGTGTGTGTATGTGTATATATGTGTGCACTGAGTATCTCCATCAGGTTATGATCCATCATCACCTCAGATAAATCTGGGAGTGTGAGAGTGGGAGGCAAAGTCTCGCAAGGTGTGTGTCTTCATGTCAGGAGATGTCTCCTCCGCCTTCTGAGTAGTGTTTTTAGACTCTCGTAGAATTCACATTTCAACATTATCATCCCGATATGATATCAGGAAAGTCATGGCATTGCAGAGTTGAACATCGCCAATTGAATATTTTTTTTAGCCTTGACTTTCAGCTGTAAATTCTGTTTCTGTACTCACAGGTGGAACGGGGCGTTGTGTGGGTGTTATTGCAGTGCCGTGCCAATTAACACATGCCCTTGGAACCGTGTATCCTGGAACAGAGCGAGTACCAAAGCAGGGCCGTCCCAACATGCCCACCCCACACATTACACACTACACAGACAAACAGCGTGCTCCAGCAGACCTGACAGGGTTCCACACACAGACCACACATCGTCGCAGCTCAATCTTAGCCATAAAGCACAGCCATTATGTGCGTGTGGGATTTTTGCCCTGTTAAAGAAAAGAATGGCCCTCAGGGAATGACAGAGCATCATAATTACACATTTTATTGAGCATTTCGTTCCAGCTAAGACTGATTCTGCTCCTAAGCGTTTCCATTTGCCCCCTCTTTCATGTGGGGAAAGCTCGGAGCGCTGTGGCTTGCCCGTTTCAAAGGTGGGCCTGACAAATATTTACAACCTGACGTGGAGTCACGTCTAATCAGTGCTTGCGCACTGGGTTTCAGAGGAATATGCTCTTGGCACGCGCTTATCTTGTACATAATAAATGATCCTTGCAGAGAGACAGAGAGCCTTGAAGTGGCTGCCCAAAAATAATAAGTGACACATCTCTGTGGAATCGCTTATAATGGAGGAAAGGTAACACACTCTGACAAAATGGTGGAAGGAAATCAGGTATTTCCCCCTGCTGGACGGATGCAGAACTGCAATTAGTGTGTTCCTTTTTCATTAGCCTTTTCACTGGGACTTCAAGGAAGTTAAGGAGCAAAGCGCAGGTGATGCCCAGTGTTGTAGGGTGTTTAAGTAGAAAATTCAGGCAGAAAGACACAAAAATCCCTGTCCCAATAAAACCATGTAAAAAAAAAAAAAAACACAACAGAAAGAAAAAATGCAAAGCGAGATCAAAAAGGGAAGCAAGAGAAAAGAAGGAGGTGAGAAGGAGAAAATGTGATGCAAAATGTAAAATATACTGAGAACGGCATTAATAAAATGTTCTGACCAAAACCTAACTGCCTTTCTATCAAAATAAGTCGAATATAATTGCCTCTCTGCGTTTCCCCCGTTCACAGCCAGTCCTGTTCCTAATGTTCCCATGTGCTTAAACCCAGCGGGTCTGAAATGCAGATTTATGACAGTAATATGTTCTTTTCCATGCTTTAACAGCCCATACAGGCCTTATAGCCGGGCTGCATTACCCAAAACACACATTTCCCCCTTGTATTAGAACCTATGGGGATAGCAATCCTCAAAATGAGAGCCATAAATCACACTCGCCAACTATTACTCCATTAACAGAAGCATGGTTCTGTCATTTGGGTCATGCTAATAGTCCGCGGATGATGACTGTGGCTGTTAAGAAAGCCAAAGCCGAGTGAAGAAAGAGGGACGGCTTCATTTGTGCTTTGGATCAGAGAGACAATCCACTTGTTTGGTGGTCCAGGGGTTTAAGTGCCTTGTCCCTTTCCTTCCCCCTCTCTCATCTGTTCCACATTTCCCTTCCATTGCTTTTCCTTTTCCAGTTGAGTTTCTAAATCCTGCCTCTTTGTGGTCATCCACTGAGCCCCCACGACAAACTGGTGGCACATTTTCGCAATCTCAAGGCCTCGGGATACCAGGGCAGTACATATTAAATTTGTTACTAATTTTAAAACTTGGCAGAGGCCGCAGTTTGTGCGGCTGGCTTGCTGGAGGCCGACGGTTTGAACAGGACGCGACCACAACCACAATACAAACAAATCGCAGGAACAGCAGCTTCTTGTGTTCCCTTTTTCTCTGGAAATGTTTAGAGAAAAGACTCGGCAAAAATAACTCAGCATAATAACATTAGCACGAAACCAGATCCCTGCCTAAATGTGTTTGAGTGTATGTTAGAATAAAAGAAGGAGAATACAGTGAGTACTTTTAACCTCACAGTAAAGCTCAGTCGAGCCAAAACAGAAGAATGAGTCGGATTACTTCAAAATTAGAAGTCATCTGCTTTCCTGTGCTATCAGGTACAGGTGTCTGAAAGATCTGGGGCATTTTCATCGTGGGCTGTACTGTGCGTGAAAAAAAGCAAAGAAACTACTAATATTACAGCCATATGCACAAAGTAACTGGTTTATATCTGTTTCTGAGTAGTATAATACTTTGAAATGAAATATGAAATAATGAAAAATACATAATTGTAAAATACTCAACTTGAACTCATGAAAAATCTGTACGAATTCGAAGGAACGTGTTGGCTTTCGTACAATTTCCATAGTCATAAGAAAAGGTAGTAAGAAAAGGTACGAACGTTAACCCTGCCCCTAACCCCAACCTGCCTAATTTGTGTGAATTGTTACAAATTTTCAAGTGTAAGACCATGTTGAAAATGCTACCTAAAGTATTTTAATATGTAATAAAGGTGTACAAAAAATCTATAAAACATCCTTGTACAGAAAAAAATAAAAAAATGTATTTGCATGGCACAAATGAAGGTGAAAATTAGGGTTAAGGGCGCGTTTGGCATTTGTACCTTTTCTTACTACTTTATTTATTCATACGAAATATAACGAAATCTAGCCATGTTGTCTTCACTTGTTCAAATTCATACAAATTCTTCATCAGATCAGTGCTGATTATTTTTCTCTAATCAACTGTCTTAAGTGTACCCTCTTTAATTCACACATTAGCAAACATACAGACACAAACATGCACATATCAAAATTAGTGGCAAGGTCAAACTCAGGCTGTATTTCTTAAAGTGTGTGTGTGTGTGTGTGTGTGTGTGTGTGTGTGTGTGTGTATGAGCAAGCACAAGTGCGACGGCATGTCGTGGATACACGTTTTGATGGTTAATTGTTTTCTCCTCCCTCCCATCAGCCCCTGATGGAGCGTGTTCAGCCATGTTGGCTGTGTGGCAAGGCCATGAGTGCAGCTGTCACTGGTGGAACTGCACTGACCTCTAGAGACTGATCTCTCTAGGCACAACACACAGACGACTCACACTCTCTTGGCAGACAGCTCCAGCACCGGTGTGACAGTGGAAGATCACTCAAAGGCCAGGCTAAAAACACTCCTGCTTATCCCATTTTCCCCATACACACACACACACACATATATATATATATATATATACATACATACATATATACACACACACACACACACACACACAGTCGCGACCACCCCGGAGTGTCTGTGCACTAAGTCTCACCCCTGCACTGAGCCTCGCCTGGCCTTAATGTGTTTAGCAAACACTCATCTATTCTCCTCTGCTCCATAACACTGAGCACAATCTGTTTTTGCTTCATTATAGCCCAGTTCATCCACAGTTCACACAGCTCTGTGTGTGTGTGTATGTGTATACACGAGTGTAAATGCGTGTGTATGTGCATGCAGATTTATAAGTCTGACCCTCGCAATGACGTTGTTGGATGTGAAACTTAGTTTATCTGCTGTATTTTAGAACCTTGATAATTTGCTTGAGATGTGACTCTGATCAAAAGTTAAAGTGGAGTTTAAAGGAGGCTTAAGGAGTTTAAGGGGTTAAAGTGTGGTATCATATTACGTAATCATGACTGCCAGTGCTAGAAAGTCACTGACATTCTGTAGCATTGGGAGGATGGCTAAATTATGTTTTTATTTGATTTGATTTTTAAATATAAAAAAATAATAATAATTTTCTTTGAGTGAGGTGTACTTTTTCCAGCATGCTTTCAAAGTGCAAATGCTACCATTCACACCAAAGGAAACATTCCTACCATGGAAGACATATTAATATGAACAGCAGCAATCCTATATGGCTAAACCATTATTTCAATCTAACCATTTACAAATTCCTAAGTTGTAATTAATGGCAAAAAATTAAACAACATAAGCATTACACTTGGTGCAGTCTACTTATTTTTTCTTTAAACTTTAAAGCACATTTTATCTCATTCAACATACAAACCATTGTGAAGGAAATTTCCCATAAGGTAGCTTTTGCTGTTGCTGTTGATATCATCATCATCATCATCATCATCATCATCATTGTCATTTATGAAGTGCAATAAAAACATAATGAAAAGCTGGAGCAATAAATATACGAGTTTGAGCCAGAGCCGTGAAGAAGTACTCCCCAGAGATAACATAATAAAATAAATAGAAGTAAAGATGTCATTGAAAAAACACTGCACAGTTTTAGCGCTGTTTAAAACATTTATCAGGCGGCGGGTCTCCATCAGCGTAAGTAATACATCTCAGTGACATTATCCAGACACCTGGAGCCTTAGCAAACCGTTCAGTTGAACAAAAAGATGCATTTTTTCACACACATACAGATCAGATACAGTAAGTAAGTGTGCATATGTGTGTGTGTGTGTGTGTGTGTGTGTAAACATGCAGATGCACAGATGCCCTGTGCCATAAGGCAGTAAGACTCATTAGGCTAGTGTCTAATGCATGAATCAAAGGGGAGAAGAAGGAAACGATCAATCTAACTAATGGGAATCCCAGGTGAGGAATGTGGGCAGAGCTGGTCCAGCTGTACCCTCTCTCAGTGACCTCCCAACTTAAACACACACACACACACACACACACACACAGAGTCTGTTTTAACACATTCTGTCTGTATACATTCACTTAAACAGCTGGCTTTAAACACCAGCGCACCAGCCCCAACGTCCTCGCAAGACTGTCGACTTTAAAATTGACATATAGGTGTTCACACACTCCCATATGCTGACACGCCTACACCACACCACACTCTTTCGAGCCCCTTCTCAGCAGGGCACGGGGGAGCATACAGTAACACATCCCATGTGTCAGCTGTCTGGGCCTCAGTGTGTGTGCTGGGTGTCCGCACATGTGTGTGCCATATTTACCCACCCAGGAGGACCCTCTCCACATGGGGCTCCATCAAACTGACAGATAAGAAGGAGGACAAGTGTCATTTTTTAGAAGCGTCGAGTTGTTTCGATGGTTGTTTATTTTCAGTTTTCATTGTTTCAGCAGGTATGAGTAGCATGCAGGCATGGAGAGCGTCGTCTCTCACTCTCCACGAGGTTGTGTATTATCTAATACAAACACCGGCATCCTCTCTGTCTTAAATATGAGGGCACAAGGGTCACCCACAACCGGTTTGCCGACAGACGGCCACTTCTGCTTTAATCTCTTAACCTGAGTCAACATTCTCCATCTCATTCCTCACTAACGGTTGCTTATCAGCAAGGCACTCCATTACACACCCACTCGCGCACACACACACACAGAGAAAGATTGGTTATGTGAAACACAAGTTGATTTAAACCAGGGAGCGACCTCTGACCCACCACTTGGAGGATAACACAGAAGTCAAGGAGAGTCCCGACGTGCAGTCAAAGTCAGAGCCTTCTCCTGCCATTCATGCCCTATTTCAAAATCGCTTACTTGCATACCTCTCGCCTCAGCCGCTGAGGGAACTTTCATCAAATTGATTTTCGGAGTACACCCTTTTAGCAGCTATAAGCTTGAAATATGAACCCTTCACCGCTGAAAGCATTTCTCCCCCCCAGTCTCTATTCCTTCTTTTTTTTTCCTCCTTCTTCTTCTTCGTATTTCTTCTCATGCACCGTAACTAATGAGCTGGGGAGGGAGTGTGTTTGAAATCCTCCACGGTAACCATTTTCATAATTAAACACTTCTAATTTCAGAGCTTTGGCTGGCTCTGAGCAAACAGGCAGCGGGGCAGAGAGAGAGAGAGCAAGGGAGAGCGAGAGACACACACACACACACAGAGGGAGAGAGAGAGCACTTCACCGTCTTTCATTAGCGCTTCCTCTTAATGTGGGCGGTAATGAAACGGGAGGACATTCAGCATTCCCCGCTCATTAGGAGCTAAACTGAGGGCATTTGTTTGTACAGGATCTGGAGAGGGTTATCAAAGCACGTGGTCAATCACATTTAATAATGGGGAGGTATTACACACTTAATGAGTTATTCCAAATTATTCAAAACGTGCATCTGAAAAAAAAAAGAGCGTCCACAGAGATTATTCATGCATCATAAACCAAAGTAAATGTTACTATTATTACAATTTTTCTTTTCCTTAACAAGGTTTGTCGCAAATTACAAAACAAACAAAGCCCTCTTTAGAGGCCTGGTGCATATGCATGTGTGTATGTACTACTATATAGGACTATGTGTAAATGTTTTCAGTGCAGAAATGCTCAATAATTGCCATTTTGGGCCCTGGTCTTGCTATAATTTATTACACCTGCGTCCTTTTATAGTGTCAATTTCCTCGGCTTGACACTAGTTGTGAATTCATCACCGTCTGACAGCCTGCCATTACATTAAAAAGAATGATATCCGCGAAGAAAGATACATATTGATGATTATGAATATCAACCCATTTGTTATGAGAGAGTCCCGAAAGCAATGCTAGCGGAGACTTAAACAGCAACCCGTGTTTAAATTATTAAAGAGGGTGGAAATAATAATTGCCCATATATTTCTCTGCTCATTCTCCTCTCTATAAACACATCGAGCTGGAGGTACTTGACATTCAGCGGAGGTTTGTAATGTAAATGACAGCATTGTATTTCTCCTCCATATCTTAGCAGCCAATGAAGTGATCGAGTGGAGAAAACGAGGCGGCTACAGGTGGGGGTCAATTATCATTTGAATAATCGAGACGGCGGCCGACGGCCCAGAGCCCCCGTGAAGTGTGACACGTTTCTATCTTCATGCATTTCAATGAAGTCAGACTGGTACATAAAAGGTTATCACCTAGGAAACATATTTGCCTAAGCACAAGTTAAACAGCCGAGCCAGATCGGCATAGATATTCAATTTAGCCAGTCAACCCTGACCTATAAATATTTCAACAAAACCCGGCGAGGACGATTTCTCTCGCTCTCTCTTTCCCTCCCTCCCTCTCTTCCGTCTTTGATCCAATTCCATTTCAGCTGCGGGAGATATGGAGAGGAGGAGGAGGAGGAGGAGGGGAGAGAGGGATGGGAAGGGGAAAAGAGAAAAAGATAAACGAAGGGAGGGGTGGTAAAAAGAAAAGTCAAGCATACTGAGACTTATCTATTAAATGTATTGTTAAATGCAGCTGGTCTCTCCAGACATAGAGGAGGGAGGGAGGGGGAAAGAGAGAGAGTGAAAGAGAGAGTGCTGGGTGTCTCATAAGTTCAGGGGACAGAAAGATAGATCATCTATATGGTTTGCTAAGAAACAGATCTAATTTGACACGTGGTCCCTTCTCTCTCTCAACATTAATCTGCTGGTGTGGAGTTTCCTGTGCTCTGGAGTAATGTGCATAAGGCTCCTCATAGTGAGGTGGAGCTTAGCGATGTGATTAAATCAGCAACACACAGTTAAAGCAGCCATTGCTCACAATGCTGTAGACTACACACCACACACACTCCATCTGACGTCAACATATATACGCAGATATACCACCATATTCATGTCTGTGAGAAAAAGGAGTAAAAATATGAGTAAAAAAAGGAGTGAAATTTAATGAGCCCAAAATACATCAACATTAAAACACATGAAACACATGAAAACAACACGGCGGCACAAACACGTTCTGTCATCCTTTGTTTTTTTTCGAGTAAAGATGTGTACAGTGAAAACCCCATTTCATCCCCTGACTGGGGTCTCAGAGCCAGGACAACAACAGAAGAGGCACAAGAGACAGACCTGACTGAGCTAATAATGGCTGTCTTTTTAATGTCAGCATGAGGAAAAAATGCATCAAAAGCTAAAGGTTTTCACACTCAAAACCTGGGACATTATTGGCATCTCAGCCTTCAAACGTGATTTCACCAGGATGCACGCATTCACAATTTCAATGACAAACCCATTACATAGAGGCCCTGATTTACTAAGATCCCAAATAAATAGCGCTAAATAAATAAATAAATTGTGCGTGCAATTAGTGGGCGTGTTGCAGGTGACTTACCAAGAAAAATTGCGTAAATGATGCCACATGCAAAGTGAGGTCAATATTTCGAGAAAACAATATTTAAATGAGGCTTTTGTGTGTGCTAAAAGTTATCGATAGTCAATTAGTAAATCATGGCCAGAATATAATGTTTAATAAATGTATGTATTTGGTGTAATTTATGTTTCAAACATTTGAGCTTGTTTATCTTCTCTCTTCTTACGGCTGAGTCTGCTGGTTTATTTGATTATGAACTTCGTCCTCAGCACAAATGGCCAACATCTCTTCATTTCTGAATCACTCCAATTTTCCAACATCTCTCCTGTTATTCTTCTTCGTTGACTTTAGGCAAAAGTAGGAGTCGTGACATCTTTCTCACGCAGCACTAGTGTTAAGAGTAAACACTACCAAATGTACCCAGAATGATGGAGATTTAAGTCTGATTTACCTTTTACTCTGTATTTGGTTTTACGTGAAGAGACATAAGGCAGCCGACCAAAAAGAATTTTCCGGGTTTGCCATTGTACTTTATGGGAATGTTATCAGACTACTGAAGATTGTTGGGCTGTACGGTCTGGTTGAAAAGATCCTAGCTAGCTAAGCTATGTCCCAAACTACATACCATTGTTCTAAATAGTTTGTCACTATATGAAGTAACAATTGTGGCATACTATTCTGAGATACTATTTAATGTAGTAGACTGCGATTAAGGATGCAGCCCTAGTGGGGTTTTTTTTATTATGGTTGTCTGACCCAAGTGATGACTAGTGATGTTAATGACTATTTCTAGCTCCAACCGTAGATCCCTGTTTGGGACACTTGGTACCCTGGCAAGAAGGGTAACCAAATACAGCACAGGTACTTAGTAACGCTACAGCTTACTTGGCAATGGAAATAATGATAAAATGTGGGGAGATTTGTAACTGTACAGTTCTGTACCACACTGTCTAATAGAAGTTCTGTAAGTTATTCCTATCAGTCAGAAGGCACTAGAGCCAATAAAAACAACTGTGATTTTTAAAAATATTTCTGGATAAGACACTCCGATTCACTGTAGGGTGACCAACCAGAGCCAAAAAAAAAAAATTTTAAGTCTAAATCGTCACTCTACGTCAACAACAAAGATGGTGGATGAAGAATGATCTATCTACAAAACAATAGAGCAAGCAATGGACCAGGCAGCAGGACAAACTATAAAAAAAATTGTACAAATTTACACAGTAGTTTGATGGCAGAAAAAAAATTATTGACATTAACAAACTGGGGCTTGTTAGTTAGCCTGATATCTATAGTTTCACAGAAGAAAAAAAACTGCATCTCTCTGACTTAAAGAATTGAGAATCAGCTCATGCTCTAAAACGATATGGAATTTCGTCCCATCCGAGAAACGGCAGATCCAATAAGGTTAATAAACTTTGCATAATTATATGTTTTTGTCTAAAACGATGCTAAAGAACTCACTTTCATAGTAAAAGAGATCAGATGTGTGGTTGTAAAGTTAAGTCTATGTCCAAAACACATACTAATACTATTTAGCATGGTAGCATGTGGTTTTGGATGTAGCCTAAGACATTACTACATTACATTTCCATCTATCTCTATGTGCTTCACATCACTACATACACACTGCTACATCCCAGATCCAAGCACACACACCCAGTACACACACACACACACACCCAGAACTGACAACCTGCTCAGCTGGGACTTCTCGAGCTCTCAGCCTCAGTATGTCTTTCAAAGAAAAAAAAAACACTGAGAGAGAGAGAAACGATGGAGCGAGAGAGAAACGAGTGCTGTCCAAGCCCCTTCTGTAGGGCTAAGCCACCCGTGGAGCCCCTGATGAGCGCCGTGCTGTGACAGAAGACCTGTCAGCGGGGCTGCGTTACACTAGCGCTGGCCTGATTTAGCGGCGGGCAGACAGCGTGGCAGCGGGTGAAGGCCCCGGCTATTTGTCACCGCTGTGCCCGTGTCAAAGTGTCAGGCGGCGGGTGCAGCTGGCGCAAAAGACAGGGCCGTATGGCCCGAGAGCCAGGCGCTTGTCAACCTGGGCTGGGGAGAAGCTCTCCCCTCCCACCCCTCATCTCCCTAGATGTCTTCTCTCCTCTTTCTCCAAGTCAAGGGCTCTGTCACGTCTCTGAGATGCTACCGATGTAATCTGCCCTCGTTTAGTTCTTCGTTACACCGTAGTATGTCTTTCTCCAGTGGGATAGTGTTTTTTCTAACCTTCTTCAAAAATTCACACAGGCTCTTTGGACTCTCTTCAGCCCTGGCAAAGTCCTCCTACCATTCTATGCTCCATTTTCTTTTCTTATTTTTTCTTAGAAATTAAGACATGCATGTAAACCTTAATTTTTAAAACTCTACAATGTTCAATTTCTTGCCACAGCAAAGACTTTAATTAATTAACTGTAAATGTTATATATTTTATAATTACCACACCATAATTATTCCAGAAAGTTCCATATAAATAATTTCATTTCACCAAGAATAATGCTGAGAAAAATTATTCAGTTGTATTTTTCTGACCAGGATTATCAATCTGGCTGGTCCTTGTGGTTTCTTTTTTACATTCCTTAAAGTTTTACATGCACACAATTTGGACTTTCCCTCCTAATAATCTCAATGAACCTTCCTATCACTAATTTATCTGTTTTTTTCTCAGAATATATACAGATATGTATGCCATGGACACCGTCTTTGTCCCCTTCTACACATCATTTCATTCCACCGCAGCATATGATGCATATTTATAATCCACACCTTAATTATTCCACAAAGTACTAACAAATCATGTTATGAATTACTTCTAAATAAAGGTATAGATAAATATAAATTATACAAAAATGGCATCGCCCATAAAAGCTACAGGCACCAACAACGCCCACAGCCTAAACATTAATAACTGCTGCTTACGCCTTATGACAACATTGACAATAACAAGCCTGTGGCACAAATATTTTCGATGTCTATCCCTTTTTGGGACAGATAATATTTGTTATTCTCCATTTAAAAACAAACACATTAAAATTATATTACTTTCATTACTGCTTGCAACGCAAGCTCTTTGGTCATCTTACACCTCACTTAGCCAGGAAACTTTGAATCCATTGAGTTTAATTGGACAAAATGACAATAACACTGAATCAAATCAAGCAGTCAGTAACAACGGCATTAAATGTGCTCATAATGCAAATTCATTTCTTTATTCTTTCTTAAGCTTCTCTCAGTGCGTATTTAGCGGCGGGGAGAGGGAGATGTCATCAACGCAAACAGGGTATTTATGGGTCAAGCGGGGCCTGGGTGGGTTTTATGGCAGATTATGTCTTTCTCCCAGAAAAGAACACTAGCTGCCTTTACCAGGCTGCGTGGCATTCCCTGAGACGGATGGAACGAGTGTGATGGAGTGATGAGGGATTAGCGGAGAGGAGAAGGAGGAGGGAGTCTGTCCATCTTGGCAGTGATGCGCTTGTTTGTTTGTTTTCCTCCTCCCTTTGTTGTAGCCATCGCTCGTCTCTTTTCTTTTCCGCCTGTTTTCTTGTTTGCCTGTCTTGCTGTGCCCACCACCCTCCCCCCAAGTCCATCTGGTACCTTTAGCTGCCCTCAAAACAAGATCTCACTGAATTCCCCGGCCTAATTATGGAGATACAAACACAGGCGGCCACGGGTTCAAGAGTGTGTCTCTCCGCACAAACACACACACGCAGACATGTCCCTGAGGGACTTTGTTTTGAAAGGGAAAATTAATTGGATCAACTGGCAAGACACTCATAATGATAAGTGAACAAAGAAATCATCATATGTCAGCATTCATTTAGAAAGTTTCACTACAAATGTTTTTGGGGGTTTTTCATCAAGGAAATTCATTCTATTGGGTTTTGCTGAGTAGTAATGATCCTGATTAAGGTCAGGTCTCAGTCATGGCCATAAGAATGGGTTTTTTTTATATTACACACAAATTAACTAGTCAATAGAAGTGAAATGTGCAGATGTGAGTCATTTGAGTGCTGCACACACTCCTCACAGTAAGTTCAGGCTTAATGGTTTCCATTTCACTGCCACTTATGTTGTTACAAATCAGTTTAATACATCAAAAGCAAATAATTCTCTCTGTTTGACTGCCTGGGCATAGAGTAAATCATATCGTCTCATTTTTCACACATGGCATTAAGCGTGTCCAAAACTTCACACCCCCTCTTCACCTCCTTACACAAACTCCTCTCGTTTTCCATGTCAGATCTGGAATCCATCTTAAACACACACCGTATCACATATCCTCAACCTTGACTCGGTAATTCTTCCTTTGACAACGTTTTCCATTATTTTCAGAACTAATAAGATTGTTTAACACGGCCTGTGGTAAAAAAAAAACATACCGCGGCTGGTCTTTTTTAAACTTCACACACGAGAAACATATGGTTTGAGTGCCTCACATATCCACCAATACATAGACATAGGCATGAATTAGGGACAAAAACTAAGAAGAAAGCTCTGTATAGCACTTTGCATTGTAAGAATATCTTTTTTTTTTCTAATAGTCCTGCAAGAAGCAATCTAACCTAAGCAAATTTCATTGTTAAAGAAATGCTTTCTGAAATACGATGGTCTTGTACAACTAAAGTTGATTTATATACAAAGCTGCTAGAGAACAAGTGGTAGATTATTATTTGATACTCTAGCATTGAAGAGCTATTAACAGTAAAAGACTTGCAGGAGAATATGGCATTATAGTTTTACTACAGCAATAGACCATGAGTAAAATAATCCGACCATAATGCAGACGTACAAGTAGCTATTGGAATTTGATGTGAAAATTTTCCAAATGTTGAATGAGCGAGAGCAATGTGGTTGGATTTATTTCAATTTCATATGAATTAAGTCATAAGAAAAAGTACACGCTAACCCAGCCCAAAGCATAACCTCAAAGTGCCCCAGAACATATTTATTTTAATGGTAATTTTAAACCATTAAAATAATGGTGATAATAATAATAAGCAAGCATAAAATAGTTTGATTTACCCTCTTTACCCTCATTTACAATGCCAGTATCTATAAATATACTGTACATATACTGTATATGCAATCTGGAAAAACCGCCATGTCCTTTTCACAAACAGCCTAATATCACTAACATTAGCTGTTAACCTTGGCTAGCCGGCTAGTTAACTGCTAGTAAACTAGCTTGCGTTTGTCACAGGTAGACACAAGTTGAATTTCAATATCTGAGCATTTTCTCAGTGATTAATTTATTTAACAGCCAAACCTGTAAAAATGTACCATAACACCCAAGGTTTTGTTCATTACTAACTTTAGCTAAGTTAGTTAGCAGGCCAGATTGCAAACTGCGAGTAAACTAGCTCTTGCGTTTGTCACATGTAGACACGAGTGGGATGGGAGTCTCAATTTGCATTGTTATATTCGGATTGATTCATTTAACAGTAGTCAAACCTGTCAAAATATTCCATAACAATCAAACTATTTTATTCATCCCTAACCTTAACTAAGTTAGCCAGCTGGCTAGCTTAGCACCCAAGTTATGTGGCTAAAAGTTTCCAGGTATCATGTCATCCTTTAATCACCACTATAACTCATTTGTAACGTTCCCCCAATTTTAAGTTCAGGGGAACTTTAACATTCGTAACTATTCATATGAATTTAGTTGTATGAGACTGTGTTGGGTATTGACAAGATCCATGCATGCACCTTTCTGAAAGATATCAAAGCTCTTTATTGAAGAAACCAACACACACACAGACACATTTACATGCACGCTCTACACATACATACAGACAGAAACATACACACATGTTTAGCAACTGGTTATAGCAAGGCCTGCATTAATTTTTTATTCTCCATGCATTGAGGTCATCTGGTGGAACATACAGTTCTGGGCTGAGTGTCTGAAAGACCCAGAAAGTGCTGCAAAGAGCAGGTGGTAGTCTGAATTGCAGAAACAGCCATTCACACTCACACAAACACACAGCTAATGAGCACACCTGTGAGATGGTTCCACCAAGCCCCTCTCCACATTCTGCCAATATCCTGCCCTACTGTCAAAGGGGACTAGAAGGTCTGAACAGGTGGCACAGCAAGGACTAGGCACCTACGACTGGCACAGAACTAACACACGGTATGCCTGGAATACCAGTGCCATATTAAATTCCCAGTGCCCGTGGCTTGGTCTGAAACCAGTAGCATGGGGCCAGTTTCTAAGCAGATTAAAAGCAGCAACCTGTTCTCTGAAGAACAGCCATGGTCATAAAAATCACAGTTTAGAGATGCAACAACAATATACTTCACATGCTTGGGGATCGTCCTGAAGGTGTGTGTGATATGTAAAAAATAAGAGATGGAGGGAATGTGAGCAGGACTAAAATTACCCTTTTGTTTAATATTTACTAAGACCAGTTATTTATGAAGTCAAATCTCTGTAATATTAATATTTTAAATACATTTTAGGTTTAATAGAGAAATTGAAAATGTATGTAAGTAAAATCAAATTTTTAGAATGTTTCCACTTTTACAGTATTAGTATTTTTCCAATTTTAGTGGGAATTTAAAATGGGCTATTTTGGCCTCTATGTACCTCTATTTTATAATTTTTCCACAAAGAAAAATAGGATTCAAAGATGATTCGATAACTGAGATGCAATGTTACAACAGACAGGATCGAAAAGCTGCTCAGAGGATACAAAAGAGGTTATAAAAGAAAAGGTATACATGTCATTAGAGAATATTTCTTTTACATCTAGAAAGAGAGATGCAAACCTTTAAACTGATATCATTTTGATTTTTTAAAAACTATTAATAACATACACTATTTGGCCATTTTGGAACATTGAAACCTAACACAATAAATGTCTTGGTATAATTTAAATTATTTTGTCTCCTTGATTTTGTCCTAAAAGGTGCAAGCTTTTGCACTCAACTGTATATCTCAGTCATATTAAGAAAATTATCAGTATATATTTTCAATATTTAGTGTGCCTCTGGGAAATATTTTTTAGTGCACATTTGCCAGAAAATAAACTTATTTTTAACGTTTTAAGTGATATATAATCAATAAGAATAAACTCCCAAAAGTTTGCGCTTTTTAAAACCCATAACTAGAGAGTAGCTTTCAGATGGGTATATTTCTCCGTCTCTCCTCTCTTTTTCCTGTGCACTTTTTTCCAGTGATCCGATAAGGCCAGGGGTGTGTGGGTAACAAAAAAAACCATAGATGGAGGACACAACACAATCACATACTCCCACACACACATGCACACTTAAACAGAAGGAGCGCATCACTGGCCAGTGGAAATTTATAGTTGCATTTAAATTACTTCACAGGAGATAATCAGTGATAAACAAACCACTAATTTTTTTTACTGCCTTTGGTGTCGATATGGGATATTTAGCTTTGTCCTTTAAACACACACATGCACAAGTGATGAGGCAGTTTGTGTAAGCCATTATAAAACTTATTTTGAGATACTTTGTTCGAGTAGCACCCAATAGCTTTCTGCTTTCCCCCATTTCTCCTCTCCACTACACTTTTTCATTTTTTACTACTTTCTCTCCATGTCTCAGTTCACGCATAGACATCTGACCTCGTGCCCCTCCAAAAAATGGGAACGCAGAAAGCGAGAGTGGATAGAGGAATCAAAGGCAAGCCGCAGGACAAATTCAAGGAGATAAAATGCTCTTTTATTATAGGTTGGAGCCCCACTCTCTAAGCACATGAAAGCCCGATCTGTGTCAAGCTAGCCGTCCGCTACGACCGGGACCTCTCACATAGGCAACGCTCCGCTAGCCAGGGCCTTCACTCACGTCACCCAATCTCTGCTCCTCTCAAACACACACAGAGAGACAAATAACCAGGCTGTTCAAACATACCCATACTCACATATACAATTGAGTGAAGAAGTGTGCATACCCTTAGGAAATGAAAGACAAAGAAATTGTATTTATACCAACAAAACATTTAGTGTGTTAGATTTCACAGATGTTTCTTCATTATCACAAGTAACAAAATGGTCAAATAGTATAAGTAAAAAATCTAAATGACATCAGTTCAAAAGTTTGCATCTCCCTTTCTGAATGTAAGATAAATATTATCTAATAACTTGTATGTCCACCCTTTGCCTTTATAACAGCCTCCAAACTCTTCAGTATCCTTTGAACAGCTTTTAGATCCTCTTAGTTGTAAAATTTGTCCCCATTAATCTGTTATAAATAAATTTTTATAACAGATTTTTATCTGTTATAACTCTACCAGATTGATTTTGCCTTATGATTTGGATTGATGTCTTGTTAAATTAGATAAACTAGATACATTGTAAAATAGAAGTGTATTTTCCTTTTTTCACTAAGAAACCAAGGGGGATGCAACTTTTGCACTCACCCATAGTTTCCTTAAACACACATACTACATGTCAATCAAAACAGGCACACACGACACCTGATTTCTCAAAACAGTTGTAGGTTTTGTATAGTGATTATCACGTTCACCTAAGTAATATCCCACAAATACACAGAAATGATGTTATATAAGGTTGAATTTCTTGATAGTTCTAGATATTGATTTTAAAAAAATGTATGCAGACTAATCGCTATTGCTAAAAGGGCCCAGGTTAACAGAAAAGTGGATTGTCCTGATAATAGCCCAGGTCAGAGATTATCTCCTCTTACCAAGGTGTGCAGGATAATCCAATTTTTCAACAAGGGCCACCCCAACAAAGGCCATTCAGACACATGAATGGGAATTACCAGCTCCTGTTCAAAGCTGGCCTGCCGTGGGTGGAAACACAATAACGTTAATTACATCTTTTCTTCCAAAGCCCTTCCTCCCCTAAGTACAGCCGTTGACAGCGAATTTGGCATTGGAGCGCTGCGCTCCTGGCTGCTTGAGCATGCCAATTTCTTTCTTTTTTCCTTTTTTATGTTTTGTTTTTTTTGTATGCTGTATGCCAAAACAAATCATATTAAAATGTTAGCGAAGAACACTAAACCTTTTGGCTAGCCCAGCGACATTCAGTGCCAGCTAAACTTCATGTCAGGGAGAATGGGCGTTAGGAAAGCTTTTAGGAAACCCTGCCTCTGCCACAATTATAAATAAGTTCCTTCATGGCGCGGCCATCATGGGTGGGCTGGGGAGGCCTGAGGTGTCTGGTGAGCGGACAACTGATCACTGAAATGGTGGTAAAGCAAGCCCTGTGAGCCCTCTCGAATATCCACTTTGTTACTGAAGAAATGTCGTCTGAAACCGTGCTTTCAAAGGGCCATTTGTCAACATGTTTACAGCGACAATTCTCATAGCTAAGGATACAAAAGTTGAGGGAGGGGGGTAAGAGAGAAGGCAGTGAATGAAACGGAAAGGTGGGAGGGAAAAAGTTGTCATTTAGAAAAAGTGTGTGTGTGTGTGTGTGTGTGTGTGGAGTCAGTGATTCCGCGTTTTGAATGCTAAATGCTAACAATAAGCAGCGACATGTTGTCACTCAGTAGACTGCTAGTAATAAGTACATTGGAGGCCTGCATGAATATTCAATCAAATGTGTGTGAGTCCAAATGTACCATCTTTATAATTGTGTGGCGTATGTGTGTGTACAGATGCGTTTATAAATGCGCATACACTCATGCATATGAATGCATGACCATACATGTGTGCATAAATTATATTGCTTAAGTGTATGTAAAATTACAGCAACCATTTGCCACAGGGATGTGCAGTCATTCACACACCCTCCCTGTGAGACCATCTTGCCTGGCAGCTCAGTCATCCCTGTGGCCATATCCTCCAGAGATCCTCTTCCCCACTTCATTTAAGAGGGAAGGAACGAAAATCTGGCAACTCTTTTTTTTTTTTTTTTTATCCTTGCCCCAATACCCATGAGCCGGGTGCTGGCACAGGTCATATAACCACAATTACTTCATCTCCTAGTTTGTTTCCTCCACAAACACATGAATCAGGCTTTTCTGGCAACTTGTGAATCTTGCTACACACATTTAAATAACTGCTGCTGTATATTTTCTATAGTCATATTTACACAAAAATAGTATTTGGATTTTAAGCAAAGTATTTGATGCAAGGAATACAGTGAAAATAAATTCTGATAGATTTTATCAGAAATTAAGCTCTGATTATTTTCTTTACTATTTTATTCTATTTTTCTTGTTCTATATTTTTCTTCTGCATTGCAATATAGGTCTGTCTGTTGATTAAGGCTGTAAAAAAATCCTCGAGTCAAAACATCATAAACCCATAAGGGGACCCAAAAGAAAGGACGTCTTAAGCCGGTCTTGGCCTTGATTTACTCGGTCACGCGTTGACCATTTCTCAAGTTATTAGGATTAATTACAAGACAATCCAAAGAGATTATAAGCGGCAGTTTTAGGACTAGCATGTGGCAGGCCGTGTGCCCTCTTGAGTTAAACAATTAATCCCTGGCCAGCTGCCACACCAAACGGCAGACAACACATGCACTCTGTCGAGTTTCACTTTCTTTAACCTGCCTGGATTATAAAAAAGGAAGAAAACTGATGTTAAGTGGGTGAAATTGAGTTCAACTATGCAATGCTATATTAATTCAAGTAAAAAAATTACTTCAAGGTACACTCTTAGAAAAAAGGGTTCCTCAAGAGTTCTTTTGGTAATTAAGGCCTCTTAGCTTCCTAAAGAGGTTTAAGGGTTCCCCCAGAGGGACAAACCGAAGAACCCCTTAGAGTTTTAGAAGTAACCGTTTTTTCCAGAGTGTAGTTGAAATCATTGGTTCTTATCAACTGGTCTTACCTCAAGACTCACATTTGTCCTTTATCATTAAGTCATGACCCAAAAGCAACTTAACTCACTAACCCTTTTAGTTTATTTCCCAAAAACCTTATAATAGGCTATGCGTTCATGCACTAAAACAGGAAACAAATAAAAGTGCAACAAGGGCTGTTCAAATGTGAGGAAGTGGAGCAATTGTTTATGCAAATATTTGAAAATGCATAATTTTTCGCAATCTCCGGTAGTAGTTGTCACTGACAGAAGTACAGTAACAGTTGCTGGAACACTCCACAGAACTCTCTACTTGTCATTTAACAAAGAAAAACAGGGTTGGAGGGATGGACTAGCCCCAAGTGAAAAGTAAAATGAAGGCCTGGCCATCCCAGCTGCTCAGAGTTGGCAGCAAAGGGGCAAGCCCTTTTCTTCTCTGCTCAGAAAAATCATTAATCATCACTCTTTTCTCTTTTGCTCTTGCCATCCGAGCTGACCCAAACTCTCTTTCTCTCTCTCTCTCTCTCTCTCTCTCTCTGTCTCCCATGTCCTGATAAGATCAGACGCTTAAGACTGGCGGCGCGCTGCATGCCGGCACCACCAGTAACACGATTCACTCCTCTGTCTCCCTCTCTCACTCATCTTTTCTTTCTTTTTGCTTAAAAGGAACAATTTAAGCCTGGAGAGGAGATGAAAACCAAGCCACACTCATACACTCACATCCCTGTCACGCATCACAACCTGCTTGCCCTCCCTACCATTTTGTCTGATTGAACACTTTTCACCCAGTATCTGACTACAGTGATAGCAATTGTGTCTGTGTGTGTGCTCACTCGGTGATAGCATTAGCGATAGGAGACAACTCCCTGCTCCAGGCGAACATGAACAAAGCACCACTAACTGCTGAACTCCAGGAGAGAAGTCACTGAAAAAGGTTAGAGAGGGGAAAAAATGACTCCAGATGAAAAAATTAAACGTAAAAACTTACTTGCCATGTTACTGGAAAATATGAACATTGAGCATAAGCTAGCTAATGACTCAGGCTAACAATTTATCTAGCTAGCGCATATCCATTAAGTCTTTCATACGAACAATGTAAAGGCACAGTGACAGTGGAGACGAGACAAAACTGTCAGGAATATCAACATTTTCTTCAGATGTGTTGGTAAATTACAAAGTAGTAAATACCACAAGAAGGGGCCGTTCATATGGAGTTTTCTCGTAAACTCCATAAATCCGACCCCATATGAATGCAGTAAGTGACTGCAGTTTAACTTTTAATCTCTCTCTCTGTTTTTCTGTCCATCAGTGAAAGTGTTCAGAGTGTTAACTCCAGAGTTAGTATGCATTTATTTTTTTTATCTTTATTGCTTTATTTGTTTGAAAATCTGTTAAACCCCCGTTACACATGGACTGTTTTTCCAAAGTCCAGTCTTTTAGCACTGATAAGCATTGCATCGGGTATTTACAGACCAATTGCTCTGGCTTGTAATTTATGTGCTACAATAGAGGGATTTTTACCCCATTTTCTCCCAATTTAGTCATTGGCAATTCCAATTTCAAATACCAACTTGGGAGGGCAAAGGCATTACATGTGCTTTCTCCAAGATGAAGCCACCGCATCTTTTCGAAATGCTGCTCATGTACCACCATAAGACAGTGGTGGCTCATCGGTTAAGGCTCTGGGCTACTGATCTTAATGTTATTAGTTCTAATTCCATCCCCGCCAAGCTGCCACTGTTGGGCCCTTGAGCAAGGCCCTTAACCTTCATCTGCTCAGCTCAATCTTAAGTCGCTTTGGATAAAAGAGTAAGTGTAAATAAGGCAGCTGAACACGCTTTAAGGAGAGTGCTAACTGCTATCTTTCATAGAGCTGAGCTAACAGACTCCCACAATTGGCTGGTGTCACACAGATCGGCAGGTGAGACATGAAATGACATCCTTCCCACCCAGAGAGCAGGAGAATTATGTGAACTCTCTTGGACTCCTGGCCACAGATGGGCTTCATCCCAAAAAGCCCACAAGCACAATTTGTGATGTTTCTATACCCCTGCAAAGGTATTCATTCATGACTGCGTTCAAGATCTCATTTTTTAATCTGCATGTATGGGAGCCTATCTACCCAGAAGCCAGGAGAAAAAGGACCAACGAACATCAAAGAGGCCAACAGGCATTACGTGGCTGCTAATTTCTCAGCGAGACAGCAAGAGAGAGAGAGAGAGAGAGAGAGAGAGAGAGAGAGAGAGAGAGAGAGAGAGAGAGAGAGAGAGAGAGAGAGAGAGACTCTCCCTCCAACTTCAAAGCTGTCTGAGGCCTGAAAAGGTCAGTCTGGGTTTTGACGTGGATCTGCAGAGGTGAATGAGAATCAAGCAGCTGAGGCAAGCCGCCTTTAGAAGTCAGGCTCGCACTATTAACCCGCCCTCTACCCCTCGTGCACACACACACTGCTTTGACAAAGAAGAAAAACAAGAAAATTCAATAATGCCCTTGAGAGACTGGATTACCTGTGAGAGGAGAGCGAGAGAGAGAAATCTCCAGCGCCTCATTCCTCTACTCAGCTGAACACAGATCTCTCAGCTGGCATGTCAAACCTGCACTTTGAAGCTGCACCAGGCAATTAACCCTGCAAGCCCAGGACAACAGTTAGCATGGGATTAGACACTATTTTTTTTATAAGATAACAACATATAGCCTAGCTGTGTGCTTGCCATGCGTTATTTTTACTTGATGAAGTAGCTGCATTGATTAGCAGATTACGGCAACATATTTCTGTCAGTCTGATGCTAAAGCAGGTTAATTCTCTAGAGAGGAGGTAAGCCCTGCAGCGGTAGCAGTGTTAGCATGTAGCGCTATGCTATTGCGCTATTGCTGCTGAGGGCAAATAGTCATGTGGAGGGAACAAAGCAGAATCTTAATTAAGTTAAGGATAAGGCACTAGGGCCTGACACCCACACAGGGCTAAATTTTTGCCCATCATTCAAGCTCACTTTGTTGAGCTTAAAACTATCTTTCACAAGAGAGAAGAAATGGATATGTAGAACAAAAGAACTTTAAACTCCAAAACTTTCAAAATGAACACTTTTTACACAAGTGCTTGGCAGGTACAGTTCATCTGAGAGTGGATTAACGAAAATGTTGCAGTGTTGGCACCACAAAGACACACAGTGATCTCTTTGTTCCACCCACAAAGTCTCAGAGGTCGTAACTTCAAAAATGAAGACGACAGATATTTAAAACCACCCAAAAGTAACTGGGGATCGTTGAGATTTAGATTTGTAAATATGACAGATGCATGTCCCAGTTGAGAATATGCATCAACTGACAACAAGCCACGCTTCATTCGTTGTGCCAGAATTAAACCTTAGTGTCTGAACTTAATGCCTTAACATATGTCTTCATAATGTGTCCCCTCCAGCCATGCTGAATAAAATTAGAAAAGAGAAATGAGAGCTCATTGCTTCAAAAAGTTAAGCGTCTTTATGGTTTAGATGTTAAGATCCTTGGTACAGAGAGCTTAGCGGGTTTTTGACCTCTAAGACCCAGGGAGCATCACAGAGAATATTCAAACAGCAGATTTATATTAAATGACCCATTTCCACCCTGTTCCAGCCCTAATCTGGGCCAAGCTAAAGCTGCATTGTGTGTGTGTGTGTGTGTTCATTTTTTTACTTACGACATTATTACTGTGATGGATTATGAAGGAGAAATTTTCCAATTTCCAAAATCTTCCAATTAGTCAATAATCTCTGTCCTCTTTTCTGTTTTCCTCTAACAAAAATGTGCATCATGTTCACAAGCATTTCAAGGGTTTTCCTGTTAAAGTTGGGTGTGACTGCATAGATCAAAACTGGCTTGGGGCAAACCAAACAGAATGTCTATTTTATTTAATTTCTATTTCTCTCTCGGCAAGCTTCACAACACATTGCCTCAATGATATTTACATTGCCTCAATGATATTTATAGATGCCATAATGAAAACCACTCTAAACAGTCCAGCTCAAACAGAGGCACATGAACACACACAGACAGAGGAAAAGAACTAGTATCAATCAGACCAGACTGATAAATTCAGCAAATGTGATATTTTTCCGTGTTCAAATAAATCCCACAGAATGGATTTTGTTTCACCTAAAATCCCCTTTTCCTTTCCTACCTCTTACCCTGAATGTGATTGGCACATCAATTATGTGCATAGATTCGAATACATATCCATCATATCGGTGCAAACAAATTGAGATGACATCACTGGCCAACTCCTGCAAGGACAGATTAGTTTTTCTAAACGGAAATGTATTTTTCTAGACTGGTGCAAAAGTTTGCTATTTATTACCTTTTCCTTAAATCCACCATGACATTATGTTTTAAAAAAAAGACTTTATTTCGGTACGTCTACCATCAAGAGTGAATGCTGACAGTCCATTCGAAAATCAAAATATAGGCAGTAGTTACCTGATCTTGCGTCAAGAAGTGTCAAATCAAAATATAAGGAAGTATGGCAAATGAGAAGAATGACATTCAGTGCCTGAAGAAATAAGTAGGGTATTCAAAGGCAAGTATTTATACTGTGTGTGTGTGTGTGTAATGTAGGAACTAGATGAACTGACTAGAAGCATTCACTCCTTTGATTAACTGAACTGCACACACTTGGGCTCAGAAGGCAGCAGCAAGAAAAGCTCTCGATTTCCAATAAAACCAGATTTATGCTTATTCAAAGACAAACTGAAAGCCATTACCAGGCACATTAAAAGCCTCTTTAGCCGCAAACTAATATTCGCTCCCCTCTATAATTAATTTAATCATATTTTCGACTTCTTTCCGGGACATGAACTATGAATCCAATTTCATGTCTCCTTATTGAGAAGCCACTGTATTGCTCCATGTATACAGACTTCATCATTGTGAATGTCTTTGTTAACTCCGGCTGCCGAAACCCCGCATGCGAGACGAGGGCCTGCTTCGACTGTGGAGGGAAATACAATGAAAGGGGGAGAAGAGAGAGAAAAAAACAATATAGGAAATCCGAGTTATTAAATTGGATATTGCGGTAATGCATAATCTCAAACCGCCTGGTTGGAGCCTCCCAGAAAGCCTTTGTTTAGCCAGCGAGCTGCCGCACCCCCAGTAATTGAAAAACCAATTCAGATTTCTTATGAGCAGTGGAGCCTGGGTGCTAAGGAAAAAAAAAAGTGGGTGGATGGATGGATGGATAGATAGATGAAGTGGAAGGGAGCATTAATCTTTATAAGGTTATTATTTTTTCATCCTCTTTTTTTTCCTCCCGATGAACTATTCTCCTTTGCATAATATGATTGCAGTTAGCAGGCTAATAAAGTCAGGAAGGGGGAGAGAGAGTGAGAGAGAGAGAGAGAGAGAGAGAGAGAGAGAGAGAGAGAGAGAGACGAAGAGGGAGTAGGACTTTCTGATTCACTGTGAACTCTCAAACTCCTCATGGCTCTCGTTGCTCTCGCTCTTTCTTGAGTTGCAAAGCTAAATGAATGACCCCATTAGGTTGAAGAGCTTCTTTGGAGCATCAGGACACAATATTAACAGGCCTCGTGTGTATTTTCTCCAAAATGGTGATTATGAATGTGTCCCAAAATTCACCCATATGCAATTACTCTACTGAAATTACTCCAGGGCCTCGTACTCCCAGCAAGCATTAAACGGATGATTCAAGTAAAAATGCCAGGCTAACTAATAATAGATTGCAGAGCTTGGCTGGATTTTGGATTTTCCCTTCAGAGTTTTAACATAAGAGAGGCAACATTTTGGTCTAATATGTTTCCGGAATTGATCATCTAGAATTAAGGGCATTTCTCTTTTATACTCATCTGCTGATTAGTCACACGACAAGTAGTCATAATACAGTCAACTCCATAATTATTGGCACCATTAATAAAAAATAAGCAAAAATTAGATATATAATGAATAAAACATGCAATGAGTGGTATTTTGAGCTTAAACATATCGGGATGCTGTATAGTTTTATTTTAACACAATATTTTTGGAGACTGAGAGCAATTGAAAAAATCTAAAGATTTTATGAAAGAAGTATAAAAAAAAGTTTGACGATTTGTATTTATTTTAAATATTTTTTAGTATTGTCAATAATTTTCCCACATATGTTTTTGAGAGAAAATACTACTATTAAAAAAAGGTTAAGGTAAGTTGTTTCATTTTATGCAATCGTTTTTGCTCATTCTATTGAAGGGTGCCAATAATTATGCAGTACATACAGTTGATAAAAAATTATAACTTTCCTTTAATACTTAATAAATATTTCAGTGGATGTTTTGCAGTTGTTTTTGTAATACAGATACAGCACTGCTTAGATTATACTCTTTATCTAATTCGCACTCAATTAGGCTTGGTGAAAAGCTCTTTTCTTTGGGTCATAGATCTTTTTAGGACATTTATATACTTGAAACACGACGCCATCTACTGTCTGCATCTATTTGTAGCCTGCTTTGGGTAAAAACACCTGAATAATTGTTAAAGGTACCTGAATGAATTAAGGTTAATTCACAATACCTAGTCTTTAGGTGCTACAGATTCAGTTACATGCATTCAATATGTCTGAGTGAAAGATTTACTCAAAAGAAGTGATGTCAGAAAACAAGTCACCAAATTATGGATGAAGAGTTAATGTCATAGAGTACAATCGAGCCACCCTGCTTCATCAATCATCTAACTGGCTTTCATCCATTCAATGAATGAATGAAGGGAGTTTGGAGGTAAGGTGAGACACTGTGTGTGTGTGTGTGTGTGTGTGTGTGTGTGTGTGTTCCTCTCAGGGTGTTGATTTCCTAATGAAAACTCTGAGTGAAAACTCTGGTTCATGGTGGGGTAGGTGTGGTTGTGGGATGACCGGAGCAGGACACACGGTTTGGCCCATAGGCAGGGTTAACTGCATTTCCTTTCTCCTCTTACTGACGAGCCATCCATCTCTCCTTCTCTGCTGACGTCTCGCTTATTGTCTTCTTCATTTGTCATGTGCCCAATCAGCGAGATGAATAGGAGCTCTGCCTCGCTGATCGATGGCCTTCCTAATTATGAGCAAAAGAAAAGATATGCACTAAACTTGAAACGCTATTCTCCTTTCTTTTCACCTCTCTCTCTCTCTCTCTCTCTCTGCTGGCCACACACACACACACACACACACAATTGTAAGCATCTCTTTCTATCCTACCCAGCCTGGTATCGTTTCCAGTAGCAGACTGCTGTAGGCCGTAGAAAGAGAGGTGAAAAAAAAACAGCACCAGGACACTTTTCTTTGTTTGTATTGTGGTGTTTAAAACAAAGACAGCGATGGTGTCGAGAATCTCATCTGTGGAAAATCCCCACAGAGGCCCAGGCGCATTCAAAGGCATGCAAATGCCGCCGCCATGCGCCACTTTACACAGGGACTGTGTTCGTACTGCTTAATTACCCCTTTTCCAAAATAACTTGCATCTTGTTTACTAGGGCAGAACATAAGGTTGCACATTGTTACATTATCCAGACTAAAAAAAAATTTAAAAAAAGGAAAAAAAAAGAATGCTCTGAATGAATGGCACAGAAAGGCGTCATTACAGCACTATACTCTCTGTAAGTGCTTAAAGCAGCCAACATTTTTCAATACACCTTATGCGTTCTGCATACAGTATATCTCAGCTTGCCACTCGGCTAACATGGCATGCATTTTACAAGTGTGGCTGAATTGCGTATAGGTTAAAGAAAATGTCGTTTGAATGCTCGTCAGACATTAGGAGGAGATTGTGAGCCTGTTGAGGGATTAAATGAAAACAGGTAATGCTCGACAGTCTCTACTAGTTTAGCATAATCTATTCAAGTGCCTTAATGACCGTCGGAGATCAGAAAGGCCCGAGTCAGGGCATATCTACAGCATTAAAAAACGAGGATATGCTCCAGTGCTTCTTAAAACATGCACCGGATAGAGAGAGAGAGAGAGGGGAAGAGAGCGAGAGAGATGTAAAAATGAGAATGAATGTGTCAGGCGAGACGACGCCTTTGAAAAGAATCAATTATAGTAAAAGCATCGGAATCACTCGTGCATGTAATACAGCTCATATCGGGACATTTCAGCCGCTGCCATCATCCCTCAACCATCAGCCTGGGTGATCTGCTATTCCCCTCTGCGAAGGAGCCATATTCTAAACTAATATCGGCACATTAAAAGCCGAGAAATCCTTTCAGGAACACATTAAGATGAATTGTTGCAGGCTGCTGATATCAAATAGCAGGTAGCAGCAGCATTGAAAGACCCTAATTTCTCATTTACAGCACTTCTGAGAAATAGAGAGAGAGAGGGGTGATATTAATACTAATTTTATCAAAAGTAATGTGATTCGTTTAACACTATTCATACGACTATCCGTTGCCATGAACAGGGAACGCCAGCATGAGCTCTCATCGATAACACAAATCGGTTGTGTTCGTTGTTTAGTAACACAAAACCGGCCTTTGCAGGTTACACCACATTCACCAGAATAGCCAAACACCAAAAGCCAACCGTACAGAGCCGTAACAAGTTTCGAATGTTCCTGTTCCAACATCTCAAAAATGTTTTTCATGCCGCAATCAGCCCAAGAGTGATCAGCTTCCATCAGCTTTTCATCCAGACTAACATCCATAATCCTCAATGTCAAAAAGAAATAACACACACAAGTAATAAAAAATATTCAATCCAGCAACGAGTGCTTAAATCATTTTTCCATGTCATCCTGTAGTGGACAAGTGATGTTTATTAGTGTGGAACAACACAGTGGACAGGGATCAGCGCCGCCGAGTGAAGACAAAACGATTGTTTTGCGTTGCTTGCGCTGTGTACACATGCTGTAGACATGCTGTAAACCCTTGGGGTCCTTCTCAAGGCCCGTGCACTAACACAAATATTTCCCTTCTAATTATATGTCCGGCCCTTCCTATCAGACACTGTGTACATGTGTAGGACATCCTTGTAAATACAGAGGAGACAAGGATCCATTTCCATAACACTTTGCTTAAGGGTAGTGTTTATAGGACTACATTACACCTGCATAAGCCCTTCATAAATCGACACAAATATTTCTAAAGGCTTGGTCCAATAGGTGTCAGCTGTCATAAAGGCTGCTTTTATCAATTTTGATGTCAGGTTGACATAAAAACTGATTTTGTTTTGTTGACATAAGGTTGTGTTATGACACTTTCCAAGCTGAATTACATTAGAATATCATGATTACTGACTTTGTAGCTCTGTGTACTTTTGTGATGTCTGAGTCCCATAATGAGTGATGATGATGTAACATGTCAAACATCAAAACCAAACTCCCTTTAATTTAAGGACAGAGAATATATACATAGCATAATAATTACAGTGTCATGACATGTCATAGGTTTTCATAAACTCTTTCACAAAAATAATCAAATTAAACTCACTTTACTTTATGACCAGAGAAAATATACATAAATTTGGCATTACGGTGTCATGACATTGTCATAAGTGTTCATAAAAATCTTATAAGCCGAAATAAAAAGTGCCAGAAAAAAAGCGGTCTTCATGTCCACTAACGCCTGTTGGAATTGCCTTTATAAATGTCCATGCGGGTTTATGTCAATTGTCATTAAGGGCTTATGTAGGTGTCATGTAGCCCTGTAACTTTCTAAGAAATGGACAAAAGTCAGCATAAGCTGCTGCTGCTGTTTGGAGTTACGCAAAAACTGCCATAGCGGGTTTTAAATTACCTGCTCATTCATTACGTCCCAAACTCCTGTCCAGCCCAACAAAGAATCGACTTTGGAGAATTGATGGCTATAAAGGAAATGCGTGTGGGGCGAAAAGGCTTCCGTGTAGCGCCGTGGTGCGCATGTATGAAATGACAGCCATGATTGATCTGACATGGCCGGCCAGATTTATCTTGCAAATGGAATAATTAGCGGAGCTGCGCAGAAGGTGGTCTGTTGCTCAGCTGATAGTGCAGGGAGACAGAACGAGCAGGGGAACAGGCCCCAAAGGATCCAACAAACCTAAAAATCTTCAAGAACTGCTGTGGAACAGACTGTCCTGGTCAAGGGTACGATGCAGTCATTCGTCTTAAGGAGTGTGCGTGTGTGTGGCACTTTGTCTCTTCCCACCAAGGTGACCTAATGAGAGATCCAGGCAGGTAAGGACTAATTATTTATAAAGGGACTTGCTGCAAGTGGAACAGTAAAGGCAAAGGCAAGACCGATGGTGTGAAGTGGATGAATTTGGGTTTGGTTTATTGGTGTAAAAGAAAAAAAAAGTCCAAATTAGTTTTGACCTCCCGCTTACACATAACCCAGTCATCCTTGATCTAACATACTGAAAAATGGGGTTCAGACCCACTTATTTCAAAAGGCAGCTGAGCACAAGTTCACATACACACACCATGCAAATGCATAGTGCGTCGTCACAAAAGAATGGGTTTCCATCACAGCTCGTCACCCCCCCAGGTTACGCTCCAAAAGCGTAGCAGCCTCCTCTCTATACATTCATAATTGAGAAAATGTTCCCACAAATCCACACTGCAAAATAAAAAAAAATAAAAAAATCAACAGGATTTCCACATCACAACATTTTAACTTGACTGCTTTCTTCTGGGCAAAAGGGGTGTGTGGAGGCGATAAGGCAAATCCTGAGGGTGGCTTTGATAATGTTTTGTTTATATCACGTTGAGAAAGATCTCGGGTCTCGGAGGAGAGAATATGTTTCACAGGTATCCGTCATTCAGCTGTCAATCTGGCCAGCACATTTCACACTCCACTGATACTCCACTGGCCTCACCTGCTGACAGTCAAATCACTTTCCTTCTCTCATTCTTTTGCTCTCTCTCTCACACACACACACACACACACACACACTCAAAACAAAAAACTGGACAGGAAAAAAAGAATCTATCAAAAACAGATGGAAGAAAACAAAATAAAGAGTAAATCGGCCATTTTGTGGTGAAAGGCATCTTGCCAACGTTTCGATTCATTCAGAGGCTGAAGAATCATGAGTGGGCTACAAAAAGAGTGTTACTAAAGCATTTATTTATTAGTACGGATAAAGTGTCTGCTTTGGAAGTGCTGGCTCTGAGAATGAGAGAGGTTCAAATTGATTCACTTGTGTACTGTATTTAAATAAACTATATATAAAATCCAGTGAGTAACTGCAGTGTATTTTATTACTAAATATAGCGGTAGTAAAAATTGCAGCATAGTACACAAAGTTTCCAGAGAAACAGGGAGTTTCTGTCAGAAGTCCTTCATTAGAAGTGCTTCTGAACATTTTTACATCCCACAGCTTCAGCACTTTGCTTGCTGATGAAAGACCTTTGTCTGTTTCTTTGGAAACATATCGTCGCTGTCAAAATTCCAATTTTTCAGGAACACGAAAAAACACTTTTTCATATCATTAATCAGACACAATAAATCGGAAATTCACGGTGTGATTTGTCAGCTTTTCATTGGTCATTCAGATGTTAACTGCTATGGGTAGATAGAGGTTTTTGACCACATTCCATATGTGATAAAAAGTAAAAAACGCAAAAAGTGGAGATACATTTTTTTCATTGGACAGCAACGATGTGTATACAAGGGTTCTTAGCTTCCTAAAAAGATTTTACTTTGAATCCTCTCTAATAGGGAAACCCTGTTGTAGGGTTCTACATGGAATCTTTAAGGGTTTCCCCAGAAGGTCAAACCGCAAAACCCTTTAGTGTTCTAGATTTAGTTATATTTGAACAAAAGTATCCGTTTACAACTGTTTATAATGCTATCCAGCTTAAGCAGCTGAGTATTACTTTGCAAAGAAATGCGTATATAAAAATGCAAGAATTACCATCATGCAAAATATATATATATATGTAATGACATTTTATTCCATTTTTTGTAAACTGCAATGACGCCTTGTGTAATTTTCACCCACTTTAGTGACATGGTTGGTGTCAACATTTCCACTCTTATCTCCCATGTGTTGCATCCGTGTCAACAGTATTTTAATAAGCTTTATGAGTATTACATTGATCTGTAGGTTCCTCCTCCGGTGCTGCCACACAGAGCTGGCACACTGCTTAGCCAGGTATCACCTGGGAGGACAACTTAAATCTGCTTTACTCCTGCTCGAGTTTCATCTGCCACCGATCCGGCACCTGAGCCGTGGCTTTCGGCGTCTCCCACTCATCTGAGCTTTCATGTCATGTGTTTATGAAAAGCACAGCATTCAGGACCTGGCATGGGTTACACAGCACTCCTTAAACAACAGCTCCGACCTCCGGCTCAGCCTGAACCTTCAGAGACAGGAAAAGTCTACCTCTTTGACGAATCCCACGAAGTACACTTAATTCCCGGTAGAACACGGTGCGTGGGACGCCTCGTCAGAAGGAAGTGAAAGGCACTGAGAGCAGATTAAGAATATGAACAGTAATATTCACGCCGGCGGCATCTGCATGCGGCACGGGATTACAGGGCTCCTGGGAGATTACCGGCAGGGGAGAAAGGATACAAGTCCGGAACACTTTTCATCTTCGCCCAGGCCATGAGCAGTCATGAGTGTGCACAGTGCTTTAGAACCCTTCTACCCAAAAAACACACACACACACACACACACACACACAAAATCAGTGACCGATGTAGTTATACATTATAATATTTTTTTGCATTTACTTTGTCCTTATCATATTCATGTCTGCTCTAGATACCCAGTATATAATATATATATATATATATATATATATATATATATACACACAGTGGGGTTTAAAAGTCTGAGACCACATTAAAAAGCTACCACCATTTTTCACTATATATATATAAAACCAGTGCTGATTTATTAATAAAATAATCACTGCAAAAAATTATCACTGCAAAAATATCAACAGGATTTTCCACATCAGCCTTTGAGTTGTAGGAATAACGGCGTTTCTCAGGGCTGTCTCTGATAATGTTTTGTTTATATCACTTTGAAAACTCAATAAAGATACAGGACTAGCGCTGTAGTTTTAACCATAATGTTTTCCCAATTCTTACTTCAATACACACAGTGTATACACAGAGATTAGTGGCTTCACTGAGCTGCCAGGCTTGATTTGGGCCCGGTGTATGTGTGTTGCTTTTTTCCCGCAGCACGGAGCAGCCGGCAGGCCACGCGTGCAAAGCAAGCACAGGAAATCGGCCCCAGGAGTCAGTTTACAGCACGGCAAAACTCTGCAATTTCCCCTTGTGCACCTTCCATGTGAGAGAAACATGCAACACATACGTTCCACTCAGCCGCCATGTGCAACCAATCACACACTTTAATCAAGGCCATTCACACCAAGCAGGGACAGGGAGACTATAAAGGGCTCAGACGGGCATGTCACCACCAGAAATGATCCAAGCATAAACAAGATCTTGCTGCGGGTTTGGCCCACCAACACCATTACAAAAACACTACTTCTACTTATATTTCCTCCAAAAGGCGAAGAAGATTGTGAGCTTTATCGTGAGAGCAAAACGTTAAAGAGTTTCTCGCCGCAGACGTGCCGCTTGGCATCGGCTTTGTAGCTGTTGCGGAGGGGCCCAGTGCCTGATGGGAGGAAGGAAAGACGGAAGGAAGGAGGGAGGGAGGGAGTGATTTGGCTGCCCCATGCAGAGCTCTGCTAACCCGCTAGCCCTGCTAGCGCTCCTAGTTCAAAGCGAATCCTGAGAGAACACCTCTTATCCATTCCTTTCCGTTCAGTCGACTTCCGATACCCAGCCTTCCATCATCGGTTAGCCATCTGACGGCCGACGTCTTAGCTTAAATACATGGAAACATACACACGTGCGCACACAAGTACACCCACTGTTTGGGCTCTCGGCTCTTTAATAGGGAGTGACGCTTTGAGCAGACATCATAGCTGCCCTTTGACAAGCAGGCACATGCATCTCGAAATATATGGCCAGTAAACTGTTTGTTCTTTGTGCACCTTTGCATGAGAGCTGAAGCCGCCATGTCAACATGGTTTTATAGGTAAATATCTTTGTAGCGAGAAGAGTGTCAAAGTGTGTGAGTGTTCTTACCGGACTAAACTATGGGGAATATGCATAATAGAGTTTAATGTTTGTAGTTGTACTGTAGTGTCGATTGGTTTTACTCTGGTACTTTAGAGTAACTAAGGTTATTAAAATCTAAACCGTGATACTATAATTGTTTTACTATGGTACTTTAGAGTCACTATGTTTATTACATATTTAACAATAATACTGCCATAGTTTTACTTCGTATTATCAAAGTGTTACCATAGTTTTATTGTGGTACTTATATTAACTGTGTAACTCTTATGACACTTACATAGGTTGTTATTATATAGTTTAAAGACATGGTTTGATATTGGGTTGATATTTGATATGAAAGAAGGAACCCATGGAATCTATGGAATATTCTTTTGCACCAAAAAAACATTTTCATTTTTTTAAGGATGACACACTGATTAACAACACTTTCACGACACATCATGAAATTAAATGCTGTTGATGTAATTTGTTGCATTCTTTTCAGTTTTCCTTATTACCAAGAGATAACTTAATTAAATAAATCAAACTGCATTAATCCCCTTAACCCAATCATCATTTTTTATGCTGCATTGTGCGTTTTCTTTTTTTTTTTACTTTAATGTTAAACTAGCTGTGGTCTCATAGCTATCAATAAAGTTGCTCTTAACTCTCTGTGATTGTCTTAGTGTCACAATCTTGTCCTCCCTAGTTCACATCGCAACTTCCATGACAACAGCTCCATGTGCTTCTGTTTTGGTTTTAGTTCCTGTTTTGTTGTTAGTCTCCACCCCTGTCTAGTCATTGGTTAATTATTTTATTGTGCTCACCTGTTCCTCATTTTACCCTTTTTAGTTTGTGTATATATACCCTTTCTTTATTTTCCTTTATTCATTGTAAAGTTTTGTTGGATTTGATTCGCCTTCAATTTTGAGCCTTGATTTCCCATGTTTTCCTAGTTGCATGTTTTGTGTTTATTGTAGTTCTCGGTTTTGACCATTGCCTGTTCTTGTGGCTACTGATTATGGATTTTTCTCGTTTTACCCCGTCTGCCTGTGATCTGACCCCTTCTATGGACTTTGAATATGATTTTTGGAAATGCCCCCCCAAAAAAAACTACGCTGAGTATACGCACTTGCGTCCTGCTAATTACCGCACGTTACACCCAGGCTCTATAATAAAGAACAACAACAACAACAACAACAACAAAAATAATTCAGACCTAATGTGTTAACCAGTGCTGCAATGCCCGTAAATCATAGAATGAGAAGACAATAGGGGTTTATGAAAAATATAGGTTAAAAAAAAAAAGGGAAAAACAAAATTGTAAATTTTGCCAAATGAATGAGAATGAGACAGACCAGTAAAAAAATAAATAAATAAATAAATTAAGTTAGACCGCAAGCCAAAATAAATATTAGTGGTGGTTTTTATTCCTGGAGAGAGTTGTATAGCTTGAGAGGGTGTTGAAGGGCTTGAGCAAACTCTACATTTGCTTTACAGGTAATTATTTTGCTTGGCATGACATTATTTCTGGTGGAATTTGTCATTGTCCTAAACAGTATGTCCACACAGTTACTGCCAATGTGTAAACTAGATGTCTGTATCCAATATGTCAGAAAGCTATTTGTAATGTTATCTAATGTTATACTACATAGCTATGTAGATGCCTACATATGGGCTGCGAGTGACTGTTGTTTTATAATATGTAGCTAGCTAACATTAACATTTGTTAATAAACTAGCTAGTAAGTCATTACTAAATGAAGGGATCACGTTTAATATTTTAATTAATTAATTCAGATATAAAACTGACTCCTTGTACTTCTTCCATGTTTTCTTAGGCAGCATTGTGCATGTGCTAGCATGTGTCTTGCTAACCACCAGAATTGTACAGTACATAAGTGACATAACAGTTGATAGCAATTATTTCACTATATATCACTGAATTATGTGCTGTTTATATAATGTGGTGCATTTTGGAAATACCATTTAGTTTTCCTTATCACTGTCTTCCTAAAACATTACTAAATCCAACAAATCAATGTGCAATTTATCAAATCAGTATCGTTCACAACTCATTCCATACCAGTTTTATACATGTTATGTATATAGCCTACCTCAGGCTTTAACATCCACATAAAGCACAGGTCTTTCCCACAACAAGCCAATCTGAGTGCTTTATGATTTCAGTATGATTCCTTTGGCGTGGTGGAGCCTGATTGCCACCTTCAGGATTGTGGAGGGCAAAATTGATCTAAAAGCCTCTCGAATACCATTTAAATCGCCATCAGGGGAAACATCTCCATTCATAATCCTGGGCATATATCATTATTGAGATAATGCGGAGGATGAATTACAGAATGTGCATGAGCCGTGTGGGCACTGACCCAGGAGCAGCCTCGTGAGGGCTGAGGAATTCATTTTCATATTGCAAATGGCCGCCTTAATCATTGCACTTTATTGTTCCACAGAGGAGATTTACATTGCTGCTATTGGTTGGGCCACAATGCTGAGCGTGTACTGCGTAACTAAGACCAGTGGTCAAAACCTAGATGAACAAAGCATTCAAATCTGAATTTTTTTGGCATCCTGCAAAACTATAAATAAGAGTAAATTTTATTGGATTATTGTAATACTGTATATTTATTTCTGAAGCTTTGTGTATATGGAGGCTTGATCAGTCTGAATGCTCCATGCTCCAGTGAATATGGGTTGTTTTCATTAAAAAATGTTTTTTCTGTTTGTTGTAAAAAAAAAAGAAAAAAAAAAGTATTAATTATTACAATCTGGAATAAGTAATAAAATTAACACAACCATCTTTGCATATTTCACTAACACAGAAAAGCTACATAGTTAAGGTAAGAGGTGGGGCTAGTATTCGTACCTTATTTTATGACTTATCGAATTAAGTCCTAACACATTGTCCTTACTTGTTTGAATTTTTACAATATTTTGCTAATGATCAGGTCCTAAAGAGTAAACCCCTGACAGATCAGACTAACTTTCTATGTAACTCACTGTAGAAATGGACTTACTGTCTGGTCACTAGTCACATTACAGAACAGTCTCAGTAAAGAAAAGGAGACGACATCATACCTAAAAAGAAAGTAAGTCAGCTTCTGAGCAATTGCTGCCCATGCTACTTCGCTATAAGCCTGAGACACTGATGCTAAAGTCATTTGCTGTCAGATTGACTAGACTATGACCAAAAATCTGTGGCTACTTCCTGATTCTAGGAAAAGTAATCATGGAGGACTTGTAGCCACGGGGCTGCATATAGGTCATGATGATGGTGACCTGTACTTTCCCTCTTGAACCCCCAACACCCCAATCTCACTTTATAACACACACACACACAGCAAGCCTTATCCCCATTCAAAGGGGATGGAGCTCTTAAATGATTTAGCACTGCGATATGGAGACATGCAGAGCAATTTCATACGCCACTGATATTCACAATGCAGCACATATGGGATTTCAGACACACACGCATACACACACACACACACACACACACACACAGATCCGTACCCACACCGAAATCACAAAAGCGAGTCTGACATTGGTATAAGACGGGGAAATCACTGTCCCAAATATATTACTGAAATATAAAAAATAATGCCAGGGATTATGTCTTGATACTCAGCCTTATTTACTCATGCTTGTATTAGGAAAAACACCTGGCTCCTGCTCCAATAGGATCAAGAGATTAATCTTAGTAAGTCTTAATACATATAGATGGTCAGACAGGAAAAATTAGAAAAATATGAAATACGAATACATTCGTCTTGTATAATTTAAAATATGATTCATCTGCTGGGGAGATTATGGCTTGATGTATTGGTGTACTTAGCAAGGAGACAAAGTTAATTTCTTTAAAGGCCAAATGTTGCTGGCAAGATCCCTGGAATAATAATGGTTCTTTGGGGAATATTATATAAATTAAACCGAAGCCGTCTCTTCTGCTTGCATATTAATGGATATCGCTCCAGCAACGTTTTTTCTTTTCTTTTTTATACATGCGCTGTCAGATCCCTTTACGGCCAACACAATGCACTTTGCACAACCAGCTGACATCTTGGTTGTATGTTGTATATTCCATTCAAAACCACTCATACCTTTAATGTGGGAGACACATCACAGAGCCAAGGATTAGGACACCTTTTCAACAAGGCTCTGCATTATTGTGTAGTGAAATTCCAGTAAGGAGAGCTGTTCTGGTATCAGGTTGTCTTTTTGACCTTGTTCAGGTTTGTCACTAGGTGTTACAGTATCACTGCTCCTGAATCAGCTCTTCTTAGACCTGTTTTGGGCACAACAATCTGTTTTTTTGCCTTCATATTAGCAACTCGTCCATGCTAACGTCATCTTATTTGGGGAAATATGAAGTGTACAATGTTGTATATATTCAACATTATTTTTGCTAGATAGCGTCCTAGATGCTAGACAGTAGGTTAAAATACATGATACAGTAATACTTTAGAAGCCAAAGAGACAGTATAATTAACCATTCATGATTTAGTGCAGACCGCCAGTGTGGTTTCCAAAAGATCATCCACCAGAAGGCTAACATTACCTTTATCAACTGAAGTAGCACTACTGATCTCTTTTCTTCCTTACAAAATGTCTGTATTTTACATAGTAAAAAAAAGAGTTTTTGTATTATGTACATTTTTTATTTGGCTAAAAATTGCCAGTTGTTGTATTTTGTATTATGTATCAAAATACACTGTGATGTCTTTTAGCTCATCTTTGGTGATGTTGCTCTAAAAAAATAAGCTATATTGATACCAGAGTTCTAAAAAAAACTAGGCAGCATTACAAATTTTCCAAGTCTACAATATTTAGTAATTTACTAACTAAAACGAGGTGGAATCTGTAGCAGAAAATCTGGCTGAAAAATGCTGATGGAGTTGTTTCTGACATTACTCCATCTAGGAAACAGGCCGTTGGTACCTGACAGCTGAAACGTGATACAGTAATCTATCACAGTGGGCTCCATATCCTTGCTCAACACCCCACGGGCCTCCCCTTCCTGTCAAAGGTCTTTTTCAATATCCTGAATGGAAGGAGCAAGGGAAGGAGGGGAGAAGAGGAGGCGCTGAGAGAGAGGAGAATGACAGGATAGGAGAGAGGTGGCGTGCCAGGTCGTGGTTAAGATTGAGAGGAGAAGCCAGTTAGGCCAGATTTAAATCAAACCCTGCCGGAATCAGGGGAGGCAAAGTCGCCATACCGGACACAGCAACATCCTCACGTGTAAGTCTTGCACAGGCAAACACACGCAAAGTCATTTTCATGCTAGAAACATAGAGGGGAAAAAAAAGAATAATCTAATAATCTTTCATGAGAAACAGAACAATTCCTTGTACTGAGAAAAGAAATGAAAACCTGTTCACTAGAAACTCACGTGGAATGGAAGTCTAAGGCCAGTTGTTGGGGCATCAATACACATTTAGGCGAAACATACTGTATATTTCCATGAATTCTTCGGTCAATGCTATTTGTAAATTAAGGTATTAACCTGTATAATTTGTCCTTTTAGAGATGGGACTACTTTTTAAGGGAGAAAAATTTATAGTAATGCATTACCTACAAAATCAGCATAGCTCAAAATAAACACGGAAGCGCCTACGTTTTCACCTGATTGCGCATGGATCCCACAAAACCTTCGGGAAAGCATAAGTAACCAGAATTGTTTTTTTACTGTATTGCTCAAAAAGAAAGTAGGATAAAGCTCTTTAGTAATGTCTGTGTCATCCTAAGACAATTATTATTAGAGTGTAATGGTTGTAGTTTTGATTTTATATTATATATAGTCACATATTTTAAGTGTTTTTGACAAAGTTCAATAACTGCTATAGGTTAAATAACTATTAGGTAAAAAAAATGCTGGAATATTCGTTTAAATAAATAAATACTGCAAGTTTTAAATAATAGAATATTGACATTGTGCAATATGTCCATATCTATAAGGACAGAAGCGCAAGTCAGTGTATACTTTTGGTGTTCACAATATACAGTAAGTGGACTTAAAAGGGGTTCTTTTTCAGGACATTTTTATCAGTGATGAGATCTCGGAGCACTTGTTGTTCACACCACAACTTCTTTAGGACTCAGACCCCAGCTGTGTAACACTGAGTCACAAACAGACCGTACGTTTGTGGGTCGTTTTAGAGGGGTCTGAGTTCATTTGTTGTGTTCACATATGCACAAAAGTCATCGATCTGAGACCACTTGGAACGCTGAAACGGACCAAGTGTGAAAACAGCCTAATTATGTACCTTAAATTAGTTTTAAAAGGTACACTATAATCATGTTCCCAGAAAAAAATTAAACCTGAAAAGTACAGTTTAGTACTGTACCTTTTTGTCCTGAGAGCGTATAGGCCTATGTGTAAGGCTGCAAAAACTGCAAGTAATATAAAGATATTGCATTAACAAGGTGCAGGGAGTGTTGTGAAAAAAAGAAAGTGTCAGAGCTTTATTGGATCATACATTCCTCAGATCTGAGGGCTGAAGCTCAGATCAGTATCGACAGAAGAGGAAATTCACTTCGGTGTGGAATTTGTGACAGGAGAAAGAACCATTACAGCATTGTATTGACACCTACAGGTTTTCCAGACAGAGGTTCATTGAGGGTGACAGGATCTGGTTGAAACACATGGATGTGAAAAGATTTCGGTTAAAAAAAATAGGTCGAAAGACAGATTGCACACAGATGTTTGTGTTTTGTTTGATGTGTAAAGGTGTGTGTTACAGATGTGGACATTAAGAGCTTTGCTTGAGGCTTTGTTGCTATATATTGTCCATCTTGTGCTTTCTTCTGCGATTTTACTTCTCTCAATTTTCAAGACAGGATAAGTAATAATTAATTGCATCATTTTTCATTATACTTGCATGGATTTTGTGACAAAGATATTTTTTTTTGTCCCAGATTGGTGTACATGAATACAACTTCTGCCACACTTTTTGAAACACAGGTGCCATCTTAAAGAAGAAGGATCACGAGTATCAAGACAGCCTCAGTTAAGTTTTGGTTGATGTGTTTCATATGTTGCTTTAAACTAGATCATTGCTTCTGGTGTGTCTTAAAATAAAGTATTGGTTGTCAAAATACAGTTGAGTGCAAAAGTTAGCATCCCTCATGGATGCTGGGTAAAAAATTTTAAATGTGGTTTTGTTTTACTATTTATCTACAAAAACAGATGGTTAAAATAAAATGCAGGTGTATCCTGCAACAAGACAACAACATTCAGAGCATACAAAAGAAGTTGGAGACATTTATAAAGGCATATAAGCTATTCAGAAAGGGAGATGCAAACTTTTGAATTAATATGTGATCTAAATGTCTTTTTGCTATAAATTAAATGTAAAAATTTCTTCACTCAACTGGATGATGCATAGTCTTGGTTACCTCTCGTTATTGGTAGGTCATGAAAAGTGCATGCATGTGAGAGCTGAGATGCACATCAAACCAAATTCACATCCAAAGCTGATTAACACTACGTTACCTGTGTTTTTTGCAGCTCTAGTTAAGAACACCAGAGACTGCGACAAGCAGACAGACAGACAAGAACAGCTCGTCTACATGAGGCTAATAAGGTAATCTTCCTCTTACACACACGTAAATACACATGCTAACACTTTCAAGAGGGAACACACAAGCATGAATATATTAATGCCAGGTAGGTAGCATTGGGAACAGGACTCCTGGAGAGAGGGAACATATCCGTCCTCTGTCAGGATGGGAAAAGGATTTGAAAGCTCACGGGGACTGGATGCTTGAGTTTAGAGAGAGAGCGATAGGTAGAGAGCAATAACGCAGACACACTACACAGCTCGCTACATGTATCCCTGCACCTACAACCTGTGCAGATTGATTTTCTTTCTTTTCTTTGACTATAAATCACATTAAACTCATTAAGACTTCAGTATGATTATTTTGGATTCTGTGCCTCCTTGTCGAGCGATCAGACAGCTGCCCTTGCCTCTTCAGCAAGGATGATTACAGCAGTGAAAAATTCATCTCCTCTGGCAGCTCGTCAGCTGCACCCCGTGCACACCTGGGTGAATATTTTACAATAACTAAAAGCAATTCGGAATAGCCATGCATATTTCATCTGCAGCTCCACACACACGCTGGCACACTTTTTGATGCCTTGGGGAATAATCTGTCTTCGGCTCAGAAAGGCATCAATATTTGAATTTGGTTTAAAAAAAAAGAAAGAGTAAACACAGATTCAAAGGAGGCCACGGGCTGATGCTCACTCTCTGAGCTCATCTATTTCGCTAAATCCATCCTGAACAGACATCTCAGTACTCACACTCTCCATTAATATGGATGCATCTGTGTTTAGATTCAAATCTGTTGCGAGCTAATCTAAATGTCAGTAACAGTCTGATTGTTCCATGATTGAGAGTGCGCTTTCCTTCTTCTTCCCTATCTGCCTCTCTCCCTCTTCATTTCTTTATCTCTTTCTCTCTGTGTGTGTGTGTGTGTGTGTGTGTGTGTGTGTGCGTGTGCGTGTGTGTGCGCGTGTGTGTGTGTGGTGTATGTGTGCGTGTGTGTGTGTGTGTGCGTGCGTGTGCGTGTGTGTGTGTGTGTGCGTGCGTGCGTGTGCGCGTGTGTGTGTGTGCGTGTGTGTGTGTGTGCGTGTGTGTGTGGTGTATGTGTGCGTGTGTGTGTGTGTGTGTGCGTGTATGTGTGCGTGTGTGTGTGTGTGTGTGCGTGTATGTGTGCGTGTGTGTGTGTGTGTGTGTGTGCGTGTGTGTGTGTATGTGTG
>JAOUQW010000034.1:3618445-3634984 GCA_028565825.1 Olivaichthys viedmensis
TGTGTGTGTGTGTGTGTGTGTGTGTGTGTGTGTGTGTGTGTGTGTGTGTGTGTGTGTGTGTGTGCGTGTGTGTGTGTGTATGTGTGCGTGTGTGCGTGCGTGTGTGTGTGTGTGTGTGTGTGTGTGTGTGTGTTCCTACGCCATGCACAATCACGGAGTCCTGTTTAAACACGCGCGGTGTTTCGGTGTGGAATCTCTCGCTGCACGCGTGTCCCCTAATGACACACAAATCATTGACATGCTCCTCTCATCAAAGACAGCTCCCCTCATCTCCGCCGAGACGATCGCATCTCCGGGCAAGCAGTCTAACCTTTGCGACTTGCCAAGAAATGTGATTAATTTTTTAAACTACAGCTGCGGACCTATTATTGAGACGGAAGGAAGCCGCGGGAGATGCGCGCGCTTCCCGCAGCACTCGTAATGGAACGCGCTATTCCATCAGTGTTAACAAGTCGCTGCTGAAAGAGACACAGAGAGGAGCAAAAACGCGTTAAATGACAATAATTCGGTGGCTGTTCTGGGTCAAATCCGCGCACGAAGCATCAATCAGAGGCCTAGATCTATCACGTGTCGCTTTCGCTTCACCAGTCACATCAGAAATGAGAGCAATGACACAATGGAACAACAATTACGCAGTGGCACCGGAGGCCCAGCGCTGCTTAATGCAGCCATAAATAATAGATTAGATGAATTCGTGTTCAATAATTAATCATAATATTTCCATAACGCGATCACAGCAAGGTGTAAAACGGCACTGTTATGGAGTACTTAGCAAAATTAACTTCTATTTCAAACAGATTGATTGGCGTGCCAAAACAGGACTGCTTTCTTCAGCACGAGATTTATTTATTTATTTATTTTGGGTCTTCTTTTTTTTTTTTTTTATCTCCCAAATCAACCAGATAGGCATTCGTTGCAACAGTCCACCTCTCTGCCCTTGAGCCTGCCATGCAGAGGTTTGGCCACTTCCAAAACAAACATAGCCAGCATTCACTTTGTAGTGCACGCTTGTACTACATCCGGACTGGGATTCACTTTGTACTGTGCACTCTCACACATCCGCATTCAAACTGGAAAAAGAGCATAAGGCCTGAGAGTTGAGCATGAAATCAGAGGAGGCTTCCCAGCGCGGTGGCGCACATGAACACATATGGAGCATGTCCCTAACAGATGAGCATCTGAGGGGTTGACACGGCTTCTAACATGACCCAGATGAACGGGCCAGCACTCTCCGAAACGCCAAAAGGCCCGTCTGGCCTGTTGATGGGCACAGGAGTGCCAGTCCGAGTCCAGAGCATGAAACGAGGAGCCAAAACACAGTGTGACGGTCCAAGAACACAGAGTGTGTCATAGGGCTGTTTTAGTATTCCCCTTATACGAGCGACATGCAGAAGTGAAAGTGGAAAGCAAAAGTGGCAGCAGCATCTTGAAAGATCAGAAGAACCTGGCCCAAATACAGTGAAGAGAAATGTTAGTCAGAGTTGGAAATAGGGGTGGAAAGTTATGAAAAATGTACTGTATAATAACCGTATAAGCTAATATTATGGTTTTCAATATATCACAGTATTGCTTTTTTATTTGTATCTAGGCAAATACCCTGTCCAACAAATTGCAATGCATTATTAATAGTTTAATACAATGTAGAAATACTGTTTCCCTTATTTTTACCTGGTATGTTTGGACTTTAAACAATAGGGTACCCTGTTTTTAAATGTTGTAACATATTTCAGGGCTGTGCTGCGCCTAGAAAATCACGTTTTTGTTCTGACATCACACTGGTGTAATGTCACATCCCCAGTACATTTGAACTGTTACTTAGTTGAGGACTAACCTGATTTCTACAGAAACATTTGCCCTAAGTTATGTATTTTATTTTATAGTATGTGCAACTGATTCTGACCTAATGGTGCATCCAAATCCAATGTAATTCATTTGAGCATTTTTATTGTGATGGCTCGGGAATAGAGATGGAGAGAGAAAGAGAGACCAAATCTCTTCATCTAAAAGGAACTCTGGCAGTCAAAAAAACAATTTACATGCAAATCAAAGTTTATCAACTCTATCTTTATTCACAATGTTCTTTGGTGCATTTGCATTCGCATGCTCGAAGGCATTCGTGTAGGCAAGAGAGCCTGTATACATAGTGGGGGAGACAAAAAGAGACAGAAGGAGTGAGAGAAGAGAGACGGAGAGAGAGGCGGAAAGAGACGAGAGACTGTATCCTCCTGTCAGCAGCATGAGACAGCTGTATGTGACAGAGCATGAAATGAAGGCAGACTGCAGAGCCACAAGCCTTCGCCCATCGCAGCCAAACGGACCGTACCACCAGGCCGCTCGGCATCTGCAGTCAGAGCTGGAAAAAAACGTCTCCCCAATGCAGAGAGATTTGCAGGCCAAGATAGGCAGAAATAATCCTGTTTGAGAGCACTCTCACTGTAAGATTTCACCACTAAGTCCTCCGGCTTTCCTTCATAAAGAGCCCATGTCAATATACTGTCGAGTCTAATCCTCCACATGAGAAAAGAGAGATGTCAAGAAGAGTTAAAAGAAATCCAGGGGTGGATACGCAGGCCTAGTCAAGCTCAACAAGCCCTACTGAGGAATCATCAAAGTGTGCAGTGCCCTCCAACGCCACCAGAGGGCACGCTGATTTCTCTCTGGCATTATTTACAGTTCAGTGCAAAACGTTGCATACCCTTAGGAGGAAATAAAGAATACAAAGAAGTGTAATTTATTCCAGTAAGACATTTGGTGTGTTTTGGCTCTGCCGAATGTCATACCCCACCATTTTCAGATCAGTTCTGGAGGTCGAGAGGGTCATGGCAAAACGTATTTTCAAAATATTTTTTGTTGAATTTGCCTTATGTGTTTGATTGTTGTCTTGTTGCAGGATAAATTTAAAATAGAGGAACATTTTCCTTTTTCTTTTTTTTTTTACCAAGAAACTATGGAGGATGCAAACTTTTGCACTTATGAACCTATCAAATTCTAGAAAACTTTGCTCATACAACACTTATGCACACTGAAATGCATCCTCTATTCACATTTGTTGTGGTCTTAAACATAAACTTTCATAAACCTTCTTTTTTTATAATTAGTTAGGTAAGCGATTACATAGGTAGCCCTAAAGTGTCACTCACCAAATGCCCCCACTAAGATTTGCAAGCCCATATATGCATTGCTGAAATATCTAGTTGCTCTAGAAATATTTGCATTTCACTCATGCACCACCAGAGGGAAGTCTTTCCCTTCAAAGACCCTTTAGAGCCCCTTAAAGAAATTCCTATCTACTCTTTCCTAACAGTTTTTAGAACAGGGGTTTCACTCTGCTGAATCAGATTTACTTGAATACAGTGTACTGTCTGTTAGCGTGTTAGGCATTTCGAATAACAATGTTTTAAGCATTTTACCCATGAGTTTAATTATCTCCATTCATTTTTCACTGAATCAGACTTAGACATTTAGATGGATTGACACATGCATTGTAAACTAAGGGGGGAAAAGGAGTTCAATAAGGTTGTAACAGGGGGGAATCAGGGAAAGTTGTCCTGGGCCTGGGCTGGGTGAGGACCCAGGGGATTAGATTATTGAGTGGGAGTTTACTCAATGCCATGTCTAATTATTTATGCAGAGCCATTAGCTAAGCTTCTGGTGTTTATGGCAATCAAGATGATCTAAGGCCTAATGTTGAAGGCTTCTAAATTACAAAAACATCCAATCTCTTACACTGTGCACTGTAAAACACTCAAAATGTCGTACCTGCTTTTAAAACCCTTTCTACTGTAAAACATTATTTTGGTGCAGGGTTACAAACTTTTAGACAATTTATTATGTTCCCTGTTCTACAAATTCATCTAAATATATGGGGAGTTAATCAGGAAATCAAATAGAAATATAATCACATTTTTAGTAGCACGAGGTGTTATTAGTTAGACTGCAAGCCTCAACTTAAGGTTCAAACTTTATGTTGCACAAAGTAAGCTAGGCTAGTTTGCTAAATTAACTAATATATTTTAGCCCTAAGCCATCAAGTGTAAACTCAGAAAATGTTGGATCTTTTAAAAATAAAATCAAATAATTTCATACAATCCAAATGTCTAATTTTAGCTTACCTATACAGCCCCCTTAGTGTTTAGTTAGCCAGTTTCAAATTTCCAGATTGCTTAATTGGCTAAATCCCAAATGACCTCCAAATGAACATATAGTGCATATGAAGTAGCAAACGTTATTTCTTATCCTATGTAGTGCACTTATATAGGTAGTAGACAGCCAAATGGGACCCAGCCGTTGTCCGTATTCTTATATTCTTCCAAAATACTTTGCAATAATATGGCCCAGATGTGTGGGCCATTTCACATTATCTAACAAATACACGTTTATATAACGCTCTGTGCCAAAAAATAAGATTTGTATTTACAGTAGTGACCCATTCGGTAGTGAGTTACAAAAAGTGTAAATTTGTCTTGCTATCACCTCCTAATACCAGAAACATTGTAAAGAAGGTAGTCTTTTTGATTGAGAAAAACATAGGGTAGAAATAGCTTAAAGGGATATCTCTGTTCTCCCTAAAGAAAATAAATTCAAATTGTTTTGATAAGCGGGCGTTTTTTGTTCAGATTTATCTTATTTTCTGCCCTGAAACAGCAAAGACCCGAAGGCACAGAAACTGGGTTAAATTTTTCTGGTCAGTTGTGTGGTATCCTATACAGTACTTAGATCGGCCTGATGGTGGCACTAGGCACAGTGTTTTTACACTTTGTAGTGAAGTGTAAGTCCTACATTAAAACCATTTCCCCCAGATTTCTTGGCATATTCTGAATAAAACAGCATTAAAAATACACTGTTTTCCTGTGGAAATTTTGAGGCAGTTTGCAAGTTGCACAAAACCTAGCTTTTTTAGGTCCTACTCTTTTGCCCGGTCCTCACAAAATTGGTATAAAAATATTGGACCTCAAAAATGATCAAAAACATGTTGAAATTTGTGAACAATATGCCCCCCCTCCCACATGTCAATCAATCATTCAGGGGCTGTGATTTTCGTGCTCTAACATACCTGAATTAGGTGAACGGCTGATTATCAGACCATTTATAAGCAGATATTCAGATGGGGACCGGAATTAAGAGCCACTGCTTTAGATTTTATTTTTTGAGGCAGTGTGTGAATTTTGGTGCATTCTGTAGTTAGCAGCTGGTTCATTTGTGCTGCTAGGTGGGCATACAGAGCTGTTAGTTTCTTTAACCAAGAGGCATGGATTATGTCCCGCCCAGGTGCTGCCCACTTCCTTGTGCTGTTTTGACGAGTTCATGATGTTTTGATTGTGACTGTTTCCTGTTTTGGTGATCCCCCCCCCCCTCCATATGCTCTTCCAGTATTGTACTGTTTAGCTCCATTACTTCATACTTTTCATAGCTATTCTTTACTTTTGACAATATACATAAAAAATATGAGACCATTAGGTGAAAGAACTATTTAGGAATACTGCTTTGTTAAGATAAGATAAAATGAGATAACATTGATCCCAAATGGGATCCCAGATGGGAAATTAAAGTGTTACAGCAGCATTAAAATAAGACAAATAATACAAGACAACATAAGTAAAAAATATAAGAAGAAAATAATTAAGATATAAAGAATATAACAAAAGATATATATATACAGATAAATACAGTGCAAATATACATACTGTATATACCCATTTACAGTAGTACGTGAGTAAATAGTAGTTCAAGAGTAATGGTGAAACTATGCTGCTGGATATGAATAGTGCAAAAGTCCGGTAAACACCGAAGAAAAAGCTGAGTAAAATATTTTGCATGCAGTGACAGTTCAGATCTTGGAAAAGTATAAATGTATGAGGTTACTTTTAAATGTTGCCATATATTTGGCAACAATAATCATGATGTCAAACTGTAAATACAGGAGGCCTATATAGGGTTTGAAAGGGGGATTTTTGAGTTTTGGTGTTGGGCACTTTTTAAAATTGGGCTGATTTTGTCGCAGACCTGGCAACCCTGAGCTTTATAATAGCATTGCTGACTTGCTCTTGTTGGAGCAAGAGATAATCACAACAAACTTGATGCTCACATTACCTGTTGTTTCACATGACCTCAGTTTACTCTACATTTGGCACAATAAATAAAACTACCTTTCTTTCATGAACACTAGGTGCCACCATCCTGCAAAACCCCATCAAAAAAACTCAATGCACATTTGGTGCATTTAGATCCTTATATATTTAGAACTTATATCCTTATATGATATACACGTATAATTGTTTTTTTTTTGTTTTTTTTTAAATGTGCAAAACTAAAATATTTGGCGAATTTATTAATTTACTCAATAATTAAAACGTTTCGACATGTTTGTCATATGACTTGCGAATTTGCGCCATTAAATGACTAATTAACCAAATAAAACTATAGCTGTAGGAGCAACACGCGCCTCTGCCTGTGATCACGAGTCTTATTAGGACCATCATTTGTGCTTCCTCTTGCACATCTGGCCTGCTTCAGCTTGCGCGCACAAACACGCCCGCGCGGCTCCTATTTCACTGTCCTCGCGCCACCGGGAGTCGTGCGGCGCCGGAGAACTGCGCGCGCGCGCGAGCGAGCGAGCGACCACAAGCCCGCCTCTGCGCGAGCTCCGCATCGGCGTGTGCAGTTAAGCAGAAGACCGAAGGCAGGCGCAGAAACAAACCACTGGAACTCCGAGAGCGCACGTTGCAGAGCTGTTACTGCTGTCCGAGTCCGGGCTCCTTCTGCAACCGGACAATGAGTTTTCCTACGTTTTTCAGCTGGAGGCATTTAGTCCTTCAAGCGCTCCTGGTTCAGGTTCTCGCTTCTACAGGAACTTTTGCAGCGCCTTCGCCTATCATTAAGTTCCCAGGCGATGATTCCGTTCCTCGGACAGACAAAGAAGTAGCGCTGGTGAGTGGGTCATGAGAATTCATATGCAAAAGGTTGCACAGGTTTTTACATGTAAATACTTGAAGGCATTTGGGCCACCTATTAAATGATAACATAGAGTTGATGTTCAAGATGTGGAGTGTAATAGGCCTGTTTTAAATATATTCTATGCATTTATTCACTGCAGATTGTTTTCTACCAAAGTCCTAAATCCAAAATTGCCTCTGTTTTGGAAATATACCTTTATTATTGTGTTATACATCAAAGACTGTAATATATAAAGAGTGTATAGTATAATACCACAAAGTAGTGTCTTTTTAAGTTTTGTCTTTCACTTTAAGACTATGTGTCAACAAATTTCGTGTGGGATGTGGTTGGAGAAGGTTGGAATGTGGTAACACTTCCAGTGAGGTTAACCTCTGTAAACTCTGTCAACTCTGTTCTGATTTCTTCTCTCTCCCTCTCTGTCTATATATGTAAAGCACTATCTGAATAAGTTCTATGGATGCCCACAAGACCGATGCAACCTGATGGTTCTGAAGGACACACTGAAGCAGATGCAGAAGTTCTTTTCCCTTCCAGAGACGGGAGAGATTGACCAGAAGACGGTTGAGATTATGAAGAAGCCACGCTGTGGCGTGCCAGACGTTGCCAATTACAACTTCTTTGCATCAAAGCCCAAGTGGCAAAATAATGATGTTACATACAGGTTGATACATTGTTTTTTATCTGTGTGTGTGTGTGTGTGTGTGTGTGTGTGTGTGTGCATGTGTGCATGTGTGTGTGTGTGTGTCTGCTGAGCGAAGGCATTGCTTGACTCCTGCTCCTGTTTGTTTTCTGAGATAGTGAGACGAGACTACTCACTCACACATTCTGTTCTGGTAAACGATGTTCAGTCCTCTTTATGGATACTATAATGTCTTTTTTTCCCTAAATGAAATAAAGCCACAAAAAGCCATATTTGGTAACCCTGCAAACCACGAAGAACCAGCTGAAAAGCAAAGACAACATTAGCAATGTTTAAAGAATGTCCTGACGCTGGCTATTGTGGCTAGAGCTGACCGGAATCATAGTGTTTGCATCACTAGCAACAGAATGAGTCAAGGACAGAAAATGGACTATGTTGCTAATATGACTACAGGAGATGCCCTTTTAGCTGGACACAAACTAACACTATAAATTAGTTATAACCACAAGTATGTCTCGTGAGATTTTACCATGTCAAACGCAAAGCTTTTGCAAATTTTACAGGGGTAGTGTTTGGAATGCTATCTCTCTTCTAGTCATAGACTAGGCCTTATATGGGTACAAGAAACTTTGTTTTGGAGTCTGGAGGTCTGACTACTTCTATTCCCTTTAGGATCTTGGGTCACACTCCAGATATGGATGAGGAGACGATTGATGATGCATTCTTCCGTGCTTTCAAAGTCTGGAGTGACGTTACACCTCTCAAATTCACACGCATTATAACTGGAGAGGCTGACATCATGATCAATTTTGGCCGCAATGGTATTTGTGAAAACTCTCTGGTGTTATTTTGTTTGGGGTCTTCAGTCTAAGGCACCCCAATGGAGTAGAGTACATATGTGTGAAAAACACAGATCTTTGGCATGAAAAGCTATATGTTTTGCTGTCACCTGCCAGTCACAACTGTTTTTTAAGGACATGGATATATGCAATAGTGAATGCTAGATATACTTTTGGAGATTATGGTTAGACCTGAGTGAATATTTGATTCAGCTTTTAATTATACAGTGAAAATGCAAATCGTAGCTCAGTTTACTGGAAACTGTGGCTTATGTTGCATTGTCCAAAGAAATCACGAGACACGAGACTCCTGTCCAAAACCATTTATTCAGCTAGATGTTTGAGGCAAGACAGAAGATCTCTTTATCCAGCCAAAGAATTCAAAGAAGACCATGACATGGCAAACAAGATACAACCACAACAGTATGACTCTGTTGCTGAATCCCAGCTTGTTGTTTTTCCCAGCTTTTCCCCATATGTTGTAGAAATCAATATTAATTCAGTTTGAGGGTATATGGTATGTGCTGACTCATCACTGGTTTGATCTTTAGAGCATGGTGATGGTTATCCGTTTGATGGTAAGGACGGTCTCCTGGCCCACGCGTTCGCTCCTGGTCCCGGGATCGGAGGAGATTCCCACTTTGACGATGATGAGCATTGGACTCTGGGAGATGGGCAAGGTATCTTCACTTATTTTTTTTTTAATATGAAGGTATTTCCCCAAGGAGCGAAACTACAAAACTACTCTCTCTCTCTCTCCTCTGTCTCTTTAGTTGTAAAAGTCAAGTTTGGCAATGCAGAGGGTGAGTTCTGTAAGTTTCCGTTCCTCTTCATGGGCAGAGAATACAGCAGCTGCACAAATGAAGGACGGGATGATGGCTTCCTGTGGTGTTCGACAACCTATGACTTTGACAAGGAAGGAAAGTATGGGTTCTGTCCACATGAGTGTAAGTACCATGGCTTGACGTGAAATTTAAGCTAATACATGTTGGTTTCTTGTATCACAAGTGGACCATTCTTGCATAATTAAAAAAAAAATTATATATATAATATATATCTCAAATGTTCCATGTCCCTGATATTGATTTTGTAATACAATGTGGCAAAATTGCAGCTAGATGCTTTATATATTCTAATCATTCAACATCTAAAACAAAACCTACTGGGAAACCCATGGTAGAAGGCTGATTTGTTCAAAATGCCTCAATGTGAATTGCTTAAAATGGGCATTTAAGACACAGCATGCCATACTTCATATTTTTCAGTGCTGTTTACATTGGGTGGAAACGGAGAAGGAGCACCGTGTAAGTTCCCCTACACATTCCAAGGGGATAAATATGACAGCTGCACCACTGTGGGTAGAGATGATGGGTACCGTTGGTGTGCCACTACCGAGAATTACGACCAGGACAAGACCTATGGATTCTGCCCTGAGACTGGTATATCATTATTATCATTACTCTGCACATAACGTCACAATACGTCACTATATCATAGCCACATTGGCTGCAGAGATGGAAAGGTTACGTGATGTTCACCTGCTATTTATTTCACAAAAACCTCTTGAAGCCCTGGCAACACGATTTCAAATTTTAATAAGCCTTTTCCAATGGTATGTACCCCTAACTACAATTTAAGTATAGCTAAAAGCTACAAAATGTCCTATTTTCTGCCTGATCAGAACTGTGTGGGCATGTCAGATCGTATACTGATTGACAGTGGCGTCTCCCCGGCAACGTAAAGAACTTGCACAGTGCTAATGCTAGAAATGCATGTAGGAAAGACAGAGCAGAGCTTTCATAATGCTTTTGTTTTTACACAAGTCGCGAGTCTTGAACGTTGCATGGTCTATTGGTGTATTTTGTACATATTTCTAGCAGCATGTTGCTCGCGGAAAGAGGCGGAAATAAGGTAAGATTGCGTTTTTTGCTATTTCCCCCCTTCCAGCTACACTGATCAGAAGAGCATCGCATTGCAACGTTTCTACAGAAACTATAAAGTCTTGGCATTTCAATGTGCCCATCTGTAAATAATATAAGTATTATAAAAACAAAAACCAAGCTTGTCTGCCTTTATACAATATTAGATGTAGATCGTGATTATCTTAATTGTGGTGCCATTCCTTTCACCGCTTAAAGAAAAAGAAGAAAAAATTGCAAGGTGCAACTACTCACCATTACCACACATGAACTTCACTAAAATGGTGTATATAAAATGCTAGCTAGATGCAGTTCCGCTCATGGTCGTTCAGGCACAAAGAGGCTGAGTGAGCAGGAAAGAAGTCACATTAGTTTCTGTGGATGGGGTAAAGGGAGAGCTGACGTAAGCAGATGGTTAATTCTGATTGGTACTTAGGTAGATATGACATCACCTATACGAAATATAGTCCCGCCCAACTCAAATCGGCCTGAAGAAAACGATAGAAAAAGAAATTCAGAAGTCTCTCAACTGTAAAAAAACAACATTGTTCTTTCTTTTTCAGTCGATGGTAAATTCACCACAGAAGTTATAGCTAATAGTAAGAAGCTAATTATGAATATAAGTTGACAGGGGGTTTAAGAATAGTATGAACCAAAAAACTAGCCTCGAACTGTAGCATCCATTCTTCCTATAATCTCCAAGAAAGCTGTGAAAATCTCCTTTTTTTTTTTACTGTGGGCTGGCAGTGGTTTTTTTCCATTGTGTCAAGGAACTTGCTAAAACCAGGAGAGCAGGCCTCTTCATCTGGATCTAATTCACTGGGAACGTAGCCCTGTGTGCGTGTTCATATAACCTCTGGCTAAAAAGCAATCGAAGCCTTGGTCTGTGTCAAGCCATCACTCAAAATAAAATCTCTGCAATACGGGAAAAGCAAAACCCCTCATTTCTGCGGCATTGGAATTTCAATTATTTAATAATACCTCTTTACTAATGCTAAAAGCATCTGGTGTCGTGCTAATGTTAAAAACATCTCTCTCTGATTATTTTATCTTCACATCCAAAGGGACTTTCTGTTCCCTCTTGCTCCAGAGATCTAAATGCTTAACAATTGTTTCAATCGCTGTTACTTCACTTTTGGACAAAAGACACACTTTCTGTTAACTACCGGTGAGACATCTTAGTCTCTTAATGACAGATGCTCACGCCATTAATATCTCCCTGGATACTAAAACACTCTGGCTGCGATTGCTATAAAAATCCTTTATTGCCAGCTGCAGTGTGAATTAGCCCACAGTGATCACAGCTTACAAAGTGCAGAATGGGGATAACAGAACAAACATTGGCATCTTGCTTTGCACTCTCTTAGCATTATAAACATACATATTGTGCAAAAATGGTAATGTGGTCTACAGTTAATAGAAGCTTGTTTTTAAGACAAACTGTATTCCATTCATCGTCAGCCATGTGGCATTTTTAGTTGCCTTTGATATAGAGCTGGGTGATAGGAAAAATGATTATTGTGAGCAAAATATCTCAATTATGATTATCTGGCAAAAATTAGGAGAAAGTAGTATTACAAACTCACTTTATTGTCCACATTTCTCACATTGTACAATTGAACAGTAAACACATTACACAGTTACACAGGTCTGGAACTTCTAGAAAAGTATGAAATTCAAAGATACTCATTTCTAGACCTGGAAAAGTATTAAAGTTCAGAAAATATTTTGGAAAAAGTATGAATATTCTGTTGTCAAAGTAATATAGACGCAAGACACTAACTTTAATATTGTTTGTAGATATTCCCTTATTCTCTGCACTAATGCAGCCTCCTTATGGAATTTTACATTCCATACTTTCCCTTTTTACGATGCAGTTTATTACCATTAAATAAAATAGCCCAAAAACTGAACATAGAAAATGTGGAAAGTTGGAAAATCTGATATTATTCTCATGAGGAAATGCAAGAACCCTAAAAAAATGTTTTTAGATTAATTAAAAAGCACCAGGCGGTTAAGTAAGCATTACATCAAACCCGTTTTCTGTTTATTTCTAAGAGCAACGCTAAAATAAACTTGCACATTTAATTTAACTACAGATGCAGGAAGCCCCGCCTCCTCTCTGTTGCTATTGGTTGCTGCGCTTAACTGATCACAATCGTTTCTGCTGACAGGTTTGCCACAGGCCATGAAGCGTCAGATAGCTTTGGTATACTTTTCTGGCCACAACCTTCAGGATCTCGAAGGTTGCAATCTGATTGGCTATCCAAACTTCTGTTTAAACGCACTTCTATGTGCCAGTTTCCAACAGGAAAACAAAGTTTTGAACACCGTGACACAATGAGCTTTTCGGAGCAAGATATGGTCACTGGATTGAAGAAAGTTCACGGCATGCAATCTTTTAAAGTAATTAGAGAAACAGTTAATGGTGAGTAAATGAGATAATCTCACGTGTTTGCTGACGGGTTACGGGAAAAGTCTGTGGTTGGTCGTCTGCCATGTCAGTCAAATGGTCTCTTTCTGTGAAAGTAGGTGACAAACTTTATTGGCAAAAAGTACCAGACTCTACCAAAAGCTAGAAGTCTGGCTTACGAGACTAGGTTTGCTCTGATTGGTTGCTGGTAGCCAGTGAAAGAAAAAGAGACAGAGAAGACTGTATTTGCATTCAAAGAGGGTTATACATTAGCAATTAAACAAACTCTACTGTGCTTTATACATTACATATATGTTGATGACTCAAATTACACAAATTACAAATGCACTCGCTTTCTCCTCTATGCGCTCCATTACAGATGACCAACTTGCACAGTTCAGGCGAAATAAAACTGAAAATATACAAATGCAAATGAAAGCAAGTATCTAACAAGTGTATTTTATGAAATTAAACTACATTTTAACTTGAAGTATATTTCACATTAATGTATTTATAAAAAGTATACTTACAATTTTATTTAAAGTGTGATTATTTGAGATTGATATATTTTTAGCCTATTTAACATAAATTTGTTAGTACATTTACAACATACTAAGACAAATTTCAGTATATTTTAAATACAATGAAGTGCATTTATTTTTACTAGGGTTAATATTAGTTTATAGGTATTTTTTTTACTTTCAAATGTTTTATAAGCTACTATAGCCTTTCACGAAGATGTGCTTTGCACTTTCTTCCCTTGCAGCCATGTCTACAGTTGGAGGGAACTCTGAGGGGGCTCCCTGTGTCCTCCCCTTCATTTTCCTGGGTAAAACCTATGACACGTGCACCACCTCCGGACGTAATGATGGGAAGATGTGGTGCAGTGTTACCAAGAGCTTCGATGAAGACCGCAAGTGGGGCTTCTGTCCAGACCAAGGTGATCAATCACTTGACCTATTCTGCTTAGATGTAAAATATAATATACAATAGATGGATATTGAGATGGATATTTTCATGTAAAAACCACGAAGAGGAGCATTGAGGCATTTTGAACAAATCAGCCTTCTACCAGTGTGCAAAATTTTGCAATAAAAGGTGTACTTACACTACATAATGAGGTGATATGGCACTGTTTAAAATCTTTCTCAGTCATTTGACTAACAATATGGCACTGTTGCTCATGAATGCAGGTTTATGATCAGTTTTGTCCTCTAGATTATACAATTATGACAGGGTCAGGACCTGATCCCATTGGAGATGCTTGGGAAATATGAGGCCAGGTTTGTTGACTCCAGTCTTTGGTCTCTGTAATCCAGGCTACAGTCTGTTCCTGGTGGCAGCTCATGAGTTCGGCCATGCTCTGGGCCTGGAGCACTCCCAAGACCCTGGAGCACTGATGGCTCCCATCTACACCTATACTAAGTACTTCAGGCTTCCCGACGATGACATCAGAGGCATTCAGGAGCTTTATGGTAAGTACAGAGACTGAGATTAAATAGGCTCACATCTGATGACGATGATGCTTCGATCAAAAAGATATCAGCATCAGAATGATAGGAAACTTTTCTCTGTCTATGTCTCTCACAGGTGTGCCAACAGGAAAGCCCCTTCCTCCCACTCAGGGTCCAGTCACACCTATGGATATCTGCAGTGAGAACATCATATTTGATGCTATAGCACAGTTCAGAGGGGAGACCTTCTTCTTTAAAGACAGGTAACTGTGATGGTAGCTAGTATCTTTCGTGTGACGCAGTGCCTGAATCAGGGTCAGGATTAGATATGGGAGGGTCATTTGCTAAATTAACAGTTCAAAGATCCTCATGTCAGGATGAATTTCTTTACTTTACTGACCCAAGTTTAGAATAAAAGCAAATCATATTCCAATTTCAATGAAAGCAGTAGGCATGTATGTGTGATTTTGACTGCACCTCAGTGCCGACCCTCCCAAGTTTGTAAATTGTAGAACTTTGAATTGCAAAAATTGATAAGACCATTAGGGGTGACTGAATCATTGAACTTAATCTGAAACATTTAATCCCTTAAACTTCCAGCACCCATCGACGGGTCCAGACTTACATTCCTCACCCTCATAACTATGTAAGATTCCTGTTAGTTTTGTAGTAGTTACTGAATAATTTGTTTTAAGACAAATAACTGAATAATAAGCTGTAAGTTTAAGGAGTAATGTAATGTAAAACTAAATTATCATAACATATAAATGCACATGTAGGGAAAATACATCATATACTGTATATGATTATATGTTCCAGAAATAAGCCAAACTAAATTCACGAGTAAAAATTTATTTGGTTCTTCGTTGACCTCTAGAGAACCTATTATTCAGAATGACTTCAGAATGTGCAACTACAGCACATTTGGCAATAATTTTCCATACCATCTGTATCTTTGGAATTATAACACAGGACAAACTGCAAAGCACTGCACAAATTTAGACATCATTATACAACTATGGTGCTTTTACATAAAGATTGAAATTTCTGTTTGACCAGTCTGACTTCCAGGTAGTTCATAGTCAATTGATCTGTTTGTGGGTTTTAAAACACTATGACAGAAAACCTAACCCAGTTTATCTTTCAAAACACAATCATATGAGTTTTAAGTCATATAATACTGTTAGAACCATCATAGCAAGTGATATTGTTTCAAAAGAGAAATAGAGAGCTATACAAGTTATGCTGCATCTGTAATCACAATGTATTTTTGAACCCTACATTTTTAGGTTGAACTTAAGTAGCTAGCCTGAGTGGAGTGAGTTTGCATGTGTGTGTGTGTGTGTGTGTGCATATAGGCTGGGTACAGTAACCACAAATCTCTCCACAGATTCCAAAGCAAAAAAACATTGTGCCACAAACAAAAGTATGCTTCAAAGGACTACAAGTAGTTTTGCTGATGGTACTGTTTTATTATAATTACATAATTAAAGCCCACATAAAACATTCCATTGCAGAGTTTCCAGCAGGTTTACAAGTAGGGTGTTAGTCAAAATGGCTGATGGCTTACAGCAGATGCTCTATTCGATGCACTAAGCTTTTTTGTTTTTTGGGTGACGTACAGTAGTGAAAGAGAAATCGCTAAACGAAAGTGGCTGTGAAAGCCACAGAATTAGAATGAAAATGTGTTTAACCGGGCTGTGACTCTGAGTAAACCCTTTCGCATTGCACACACACACACACACACACACATCCGTTCACTCCAGATGTCCTCTGTTGGGGACTGGATCTGTTGGGATCAGCTAATCCATATAATGCAATACTCAGCAAAACTCCTTGAAGTTGTTGGCTTGAACACACACACACCACACACGCTTATGTACATAATGTGGTCACCGAGTCGAGTTTCTGGAGCGAGAGAGAGCGCTTAGTGTCCTGCACACAGAGCCATCTTTAATACGAATTAAATCCTTACTGCTCTGTGGTCAGCAATGATAATCAGGAGACCACACACATAATGAGGGCTGTATTCAGAGTTGAGTTAAGCGCCCGTAGTGAGGAATTAATACAGAAATTGAATACACCGGTATTCGATCTTCAGAATTATCTATGGGCTTAAACGCTGCTCGGACAGCTGTGCACGGGGGCAGAGCTTTCCTTAAACAGAGGTCTCTCAGTTATCCTGTATTCACACATTGAACTTAAGTGCACTGAAAAAAGTGATGCATTGAATTTACTTGATTCACATGTGTTCATCATTTCCACAGGAATAAAAATATATATCAACACAATTTTGTCTGTCAATTGACTTACTTTTGAC
>JAOUQW010000034.1:3642050-3653208 GCA_028565825.1 Olivaichthys viedmensis
CTATGTTTTGTGGGTAAATTGTAAAATGGGGGTAAATTTTTCTTTTATTTCACCAGAAACTATTGGGGGATGCAAACTTTTGCACTCAAATGTATGCATAAGATCACAAGATTTCACTGCAATTCCATGAAATACCTTAACTAGCGAAATTAAAAAGACAAACTGTTAATTGTTATGAATCTTTATTAAACATCTATATCCTGTAGCAATTAGATACAAAGTTGAGTGGTCTGTTAGCATGTGAGCAGCCCTGGTTTGTGTCATAATAACCTTGCAGGTACAACGAAGGCAAGAAGAAGATGGATCCTGGCTTCCCCAAACTCATTGCCGATTCCTGGAATGGTGTTCCTGATGATTTGGACGCTGCCTTCAGTCTGAACGGGGAGGGTAAGAGGCTATGCAGTTTTTATATGATCTCATTAAAAGATAAAGTTAGCTTTGCCTATAAAGCTAATATAAACATGATATTCTTGAGGTGAAATCTGACCATGTGCATGTGTGTGTGTGATTGTGTGTGTCTGTGTGTGTATATGTATGTTTGTAGAACAGAGTTATATCCCTGTTACATCTGTTACATTTAATGCAGAGAACACACACACAGGCACACTTTTATTTTAGTCAGTCGTCATCTAACCTCCCACATCCTCACACACTCTCTAAGAAAAAAAAGTGTTAAATAGAGCAAGTGTGTGTGGTGCCTGAAAGGAGCCACTGTGTTGGTAGTTAACCAGCTAAATGTTTTTTCGAGCAGTGATGTAAAGGCAGTGCTGATGATCAAGCTTACAGAACAAGCTTACTTTCTGCCTCTTGGAAATGCCGGCACTTTATTTATTTAATTTGTATGCTTTATAATGAATGCTTTCCTGAGAATCTGCTTCTCCTATTGACCTTAACCCATGTGAGCCCTGTTGCTCAAAGCTTTGCACTTTTACATACATTCAAGTCACACGAATAGAGCAGTTTTTCAAGAAGTATTCATTTGGATTGTATCTAAATATTCACAGAAATAGAGCATTCAGTCAAGTAGAATTCATGTGGATTGTATCTTATTTTTTGCTGATATGTACACCCATTGCCTACAAATTGGATATAGTGGTGAAAATCTGCTTGAAATTTGGTGATTTGCAGAAAAATATTCTCCTCCAAACTGATTAATTAACATACACTGTATTTGTAAGATGAAAACCTTTGATTACGTCCTCTGGTATTATTGTTCTGACTTGCTGTCATGTTTTCATGGGCCTTACAGGACACAACAGCTACTTCTTCAAAGACTCCCACTATTTCAAAATGGACGAAAGCCTGAGGATCACCAAGGTGGGAGAGGTGAAAACAGACTGGCTGCGTTGCTGAACAGCAGCACAATTCTCAGCCACAAGCTTCTGGTCATAACTTTTAAACTTGGATCATCTTATCCTGTGCCACACTCAGATTTATCAGAATGTTTTCTCACTCACCCCCAGGTGGGTTCAGTCTGGTGGTAGTTAGCCTGTGAGGCTTTCTCATAGTCACTGAGCTTTGGTGATCTTCTGTAATGGAACATAGTTAACACCAGAGCCATTATAAAACCTATTTGCATTGTTATACCATGTGATATTTGCTGTTTATTTTCAGTGCTCAATTTTTCTTTCTTCACTGATGGCCTCCTTAAAGGAAATTAATTTGTGTGTCACTAGATTTGCAAAGACATCAGGTATGTCCCCACTGAATATTCCTGCAGTGGTGTTTCATTGTAATATAGTTTTGTTTTGTTTTTCATAAACTGGATTCAGTCAAATAGGACTGCAAAAGTACAATTATGAGTAGATCAGCGAAGTTTCAGAAATTTGTCTGCGGTTTTGATTTTTGATTAGTGGGAAAACTTATCTGGTGCAGTATTTTTTAAAGTATATTTCAGAAACAAGTTGTGTACTGTTTTACATTCCATAAGGAGAAGCACTTTTGTACACTGATTATAATTGTGTTCTGCAGCAACACAGAGACCAAATATAACAGTAGCACGTCAGTTGTTGTTTTTTTCCTTCTTTCTTTCATGGCACTAGGTGATTGAGGGCACGGGTTGCCTGAGACTGTATATGGGTTTGTTGCGTGATGGACTCATGACAAGAAAGTATCATGAAAATACTGTTGATTAATCATATGTACTATTATTTTTACCTTTTGAGTTGGCATTATATATATTTTTTATTATTGTTTGCTTTTGTGCACTTTGTACTTACATGTACTTCTGAAAATAAAGACATTGTCCTGTATCCCCAATCTCCTTCTTTTATTAAACCAACCAAGTAACTATACGTGTATACAAAAATATCAGTTTTAGAATGCCCATTTAATCAGAATGTAAACTGTAAATATTACCCACATGAAGGCTGTACCGTCATGAGCAATTCAATATCTGAATAAACAGCGACATCCTGTGGCCGATTACAAGAAACGCAGCGACGTCAAACGAGCCTTTGAAAATCAGTAAATGACATAATGGTAACAAAGTCAGTGTTACATTTCAGTGTTGATATTGGTGTAAAATGACATCCAACTGATTGAAAGAAAAGCAAATGATATGTGTTTGTGCCCTTGAGAATGATAAATCAGTTGCAAACTGATCCGAAATAACACTGCCTAAATTGGAGTGCTGTGCAGTACACCTCTCTTTGGCGCGCTCACACTCATGCACACGTAGACCAGCCTGAGCACCAAGTTTAGAAAACACGCAGTCAGCATCAGAGCTGCAGAACCTGGACCAATGCAGGTACAGTGGTGATAATTAACGCATGGGCTGCTGCACCATCACTGTTCGTTAAAAAAATATATGTTACATAAGAGCCTGAAAAACAATAAACACTACAGAATCTCACATGTTGACTTTTCTAATAATGTTTTGAACTGTTTTATAAGGGGACCGGACGTGTGGGTGATGTGTCGTTTGCGAACGAGTCGGCTCTTTTAAGTGAGCCGACTTGAGAGCCGACTCGCATATTTGAAGAGACTTTTTCTTTTTCTTTTTTTTTTCATCTTTTTTTTGGGGGGGGAAATAACAGATCATGATCAAATAGATCATGTGACACCCTCGCTGAAAACCTATCAGTGGCCTGCACATTCAATCACATTTAGTGCAGCTGTGGTTGAAATGCATCCAGTGTGACTGATCAATATTTGAGTTGTTTGCAAACCATGGTATCAGGACAAATGGACAGGAATCTTCTCTATGTTCTACTTTAATGAAAGTTAGGAACAACAGCAGGCACAATGTAACAACGCTTACTGTAGTTGTCAATGCAAATATGTAGTGTCTTGATGTCTTTCCATTGATTTAAATAGATAGAATAAACAAACACAGTGCAAAGTAGTGTTATTTTGGTGAATGAGAAGGCAGAGTAAAATTGCACTGAACGATTCAGGCGATAGATGGGCAAAGACCTGTCCAACTTTGGCGAGTTTGGAGGGGTGGCAGTGAGCCGTTAGGGAGTCGAAAGAGCCGACTCTTATTTGTGAGCAGAGTCGACTGCATTGACTCATTAAAAAGAGCCGGTGTTCTGACAAAATCCCATCGAGACGTCCTACCGAGTGGGTTCTGCGCGTGCGCACTTCACTTTTTGCGGCAACTTTCGGGCTTTAATTCACGTTTCTTCTTATAGTTTTTTTTTTTTTTTTTTTTTTTTTTTTTTTTTAAGATGGAGTCATTTTCTGATATTTTCTGAACTTACACTAACGAAATATACTATCTATAGTTTTATGCTGGAAGCATTTTCTGACAACACCTTTTACAGTATTAAGAGCACGCTGCCTATAGGTTTCTGCAGGAGGCATGCTTACTGCATGAGGTCAGGGCAATAAAGTAGAAAAGTAGCTTTTTATTATTCTTATTCTTATTTAATAATAATACGTGTTTATAAAGGCGCCACTGGGTTCTCGTTGGAGCAATAAGTCTTCACTGTGCACCTTAAAATCGTGTATAGACTTACTGCTACTGTAATTCACATAACATGTTGCTTTAGGACGCTCAGAGCTTATAGCTGGCAAGAAATATATCTATACGCAAAACATAATAGGAACATGTATAGGAACATCATAGGAACACATTGCACATTTGTATATTTTATATTTATGTTCTCATGGTACTTGCTTTTTGTTTTATTTTTTATTTTTCTTATTTCATTTGCATTCTATGTTTATTGTTATGCACCAACATACCACAGCAAATTCCTTGTGTGTGAAAACCTACTTGGCAATAAACCTAATTGTGATTGTGATTGTGTGTTCCTGTAGCTCAGAATAGGATTAGAGGCTTAGAGGCTGACGCCTAAAGGAGGGAGCGCAAGGGCAGGGTGTTGCATAGTTGACGTTGCGCAATGCTCGTGGCACGGAGGAGGAAGCGCACTCAGTGTCCGTAGCGTTACCATACAGACTCACCGACGCTCTGTAACATGGTCATAATCTGAAGATGCCTCCTCCGAGAGTGTTTCCCAGGCAGGAGTCCCTCCTGCTGCCCGCCGTCCTCAATCCTTTCGTGCTGGACTTTCAGCTGACCACAAGAGACACAATAAAAGTGAGTGCGCTTGTTTTTGGTTTATTCTTGCGCCTGTACGCGCAACATCTGGCCGACATGCAGGAAGCCGGCCCTGGGTTAAACAAAATGATGTCGCTTACAACACAAGGTTAATGCAATCCGACAAAGCTTCTGGCAATTCACGTGCCTTCTGCGGTTATTATGCAAAAGAAACAGCGCGTTGCTCTTACAGGGCTTGCAAGCACACGTATTCTCACTTTCTAGCTTTAGGCAAGGCGTGTACTGACTCACTGCGTTCATAAAGTACTGCTGAAAGTGATTTGCTTTTAACATGGCGATTGTTTAAGTTGTAATTCCCCAGAATTGCGTACATTTATAGCCTGCGTAATGAGAAAATGTCAAAGTCTGACCAACCTGTTGCTATCACAAAGCACCCTGGTTATACGCATGAGATGTAAGGAAGCAACTCTAATTAAGAAAATACAATGCACTGAGCATGATAGGAATGCTCCAATCACACTTTTTCCATTTTCGATACTGATATCAGAGCACGGCGTATTGGCCAATACCTGATACTGATCCGATATTGACATTCTCCAAGAAACTGAACCGACTCTCTGCAAGCTTCTGTTGCCAAGTTATGCGAAACTTCATAATCAGATGCATGATGGTGGACTGCTTTAAGACAAGTTGTGTCCTGTGTCCATGGTCAACATCACGCACGTTCTGGATCCGATACCGATCCAGCGTTTCAGGCCAGTATTGGCCTCAATACTAATACTCAATCCCAATAGCATGAGAAACAACATCAAACTGCTGCACTCATAGTCCAAAAATAAAGCTTCAGATTCTACAGAGACAAGCAGCGTGTCTTTGTCTACTGTTACTGTGTGAACTGATAAAAAAGACAAATTTGTTTTTGTCTCTTGTGTGTTTGTGTACTCAGTGTTTTCTCCTAGGACTTATCCTCGTGCCACTGCGTTGTGTCTTCATGGTCATGGTTCTTATGGTAATGTGGCCCGTCGCTGTCCTAATAACATTTAAGCGCCCCTTGAAGGGAGAAGTGGAGCCTATGACAGGCTGGAGGAGGTAAGCACAGGCCACTACAAATATCCACAACTACAAGCACTAATCATCTGTATTATAAGACAGCAACAGAGTACGATTATTTAAGAGCATCTAATCACAAAAAACTGGGCAACCTAGTGCAGTGATTCCTAATTGGGATTTTAAATGTGCCTTTTAAAAAGTTTAGGTGCCATTGAATAGGCCATGCTCTATGTCCTTGAGCGAGTTAATAAAATACATTATGGGGATGTGGATCATAGTATGGGTCACCAGGAACAAGGACCTCTTTATATATTTTACCTAACAGCCTACTTTGTTCAAAACGTGTTCTTCTCCCAGAGAATCCCACATCCTTTGCATATCAATTCTAGAGCAGTACAGGAAATGCTGGTAGATGCTGTTAGATACGCCTACAGTGCTCTGTTAAGTCGAACTGTACACAAACGAACACTGTAAGTTAACCTATATCAAAGAGCTTATTTGCTGATGTTTTATTCCATTTAGTTACAATTTATTATTACTATTACAAGTTACTATTACTATTAATGTAATGTTTCGTACTTGAACATGACCTACATTTATAAGTAAACTCGCCAGTTGCCGCAACCATTTTTCATTCAGTGTAAAAACAGCGCAAAGAATCTCAAGCGCAAAGTGTCCATCAGTTGTTCCATTCGAAAATCCGAAAATCCTTATCACTGCAGTTTGGAACGACCCTACAAATGGCTGCTGCGGGTGTTTCCCCACCCTCCAAGTGTCCTGCGTAGGCTTCATCACTTCAGAATGGACTGCAGCCTAGATGTTGTTTTGCTGTGTACAAATGACAAGAATGCTGAATTAGATTTGTCCTATAGTTCATGCTTACTCTGATATTCTTTGTGAATATTATTGGTCTGATCTGATCAGAGGGGTTTTTTGCCCATAGCTTCTATAATTTTATGAAATCAAAATCAGAATCTTCATTTGCCAAATGCCATATGTATCCTGTATGTCATCATATATAATATCATATATCATTTATATACACAATAAATAAAAAAACCATATGTAAGGATAAGGACATATTGTCTTAATAAAGATATCTAGACAGCTGGACAGTGCAAGTGGTTTAGAAGCTAGAACCTGTAAAGAGTCAAGTCAAGTTTTCCATCCATTTGCAAAGTTTTTTTTTTTTATTCACCTTAGCCGTTAGTTTTAGTCCAAGTCTATAAATGTATGTGTACATTGTAATAGCTGAATACGATATGCTACATCTCAAGGTATTTATCCTTCCTATTATTTGTTATAATTCTGGATTAAAAACTGTGTGTTTGTGTGTTTCTGGTCATGCACGACCATGCCTGTGTGTGTGCAGGTTTCTGTGTCGTACAGTGATGGTGTTTCTGGGCCGGCAGTATTTCTTTGCGATGGGCTTTCGCATTGTGGTCAAGGGTAAGCAGGCGACCAGCACTGAGGCTCCGATTTTGGCCGTGGCTCCTCATTCCTCATTCTTTGACGCTATCGTCTGCATTGTATCAGGCCTTCCGTCTACAGTGTCCCGCTCTGAGAATCTACTTACTCCCATATTCGGCCGTAAGTAACAGACGAGTGTTTACTTTTCATCTCTCATTTTTAAAGTAGGATAAATCCCTCTGTGTGATAGATGAAGGCTATTTACAAACCTAAATCTGATATTAATCTGAACTTCCCACATCATTAGTGAGCTTATAAAGCTGGGAATTACAACTTAAACTTGTATAATTCCTTACCAACCACATTTGGGACCAAGTTGCAAAGCCACAAACCGAGCTTTGGATGTTTGATAGTAAAGACAAGAGTGATATTACATAACTAGCTGTAATATTTGATGCCATCTGACAAACTTGTGCATCAAAGGAGACTAAACTGTGTTCCATCTATGTTGTTGTTTGCTTAGACACTACAAGGTTAGTTTTCAAATTGGGGTTACAAATTAAAAGCAATAGTTAAGGCTTTCTACCCCACTTTGGAGCAAAAACAGATGAAGGGTGATATGGAGTTGGAAAAGATGGAGAATGGTGCAACGGTCTTCGAACATGGCAACTGTAAAACATCTCTATACTGATTTTGTACAGTATAGAGGCGTATGATGAAGTTTGTATGCTGTCTCAGGCAGTGTTTATTGTGTGTGTGTTTGTGTGTCCTTCAGGATTTCTGCGCTGTTTGCAGCCTGTCCTCGTCTCACGGCTGGATCCAGACTCACGCAAAAACACAATCCTAGACATCAACAAACGGGCCCAATCTGGAGGCCGCTGGCCACAGGTCAGGCTAAAATCATTGCTTTACATGCTACGGCTTGCCAATTTTCTTTTAAGGCTTGAATGAGTACAATATGAGGTAACCAAGCCCACATCATGTCAGTTTCATAGCCTGTCTTGAAAGGGAATTTCAATATTGTGTCTACATGTTACGAAAGCAGGAAATTACTTTGAAGAACCCTACTTCCTGTGTAAGAAGAAAGATTAATTTCTGTAAATATAAAATAAGTGTTAAATAAGTTTGAAAAGAAGTATTATGTTTGGTCTACCACACCTTACCTAGGATTGATTCTGTTTAGAATACAGGCAAAATTATTATACATAATTAGTGCTAATTTAAAACAGTTTTTCTTTTTTTATATATACACTTTTTTTTTCAGGTGTTGCTTTTTCCTGAGGGAACATGCACAAACAGATCCTGTCTCATTACTTTCAAACAAGGCAAGAATACATACTCTTACCTAACTTATGTATTTGTAAAAGTGTTTATATTGTGTAATGATTTTTGGTCTCAGCATTGATACTAGCAAGTCATTCTCAAGTGAAAAAAGTGTTCATTTAAAATGATCAATTCATACAAGTGGCTGCAGTTTATATAATATGATCATTTTGGTGGACAGGGACGTTGTGACATCCAGAATAACTGAGTTTATTGAGTTTTGTTTGGCATATGACAGGTAATATACGGAGAATACTAGTGGAGCAATTTGCCTGTAATGTTTCGAAACAGATGAATGGGACTTTCAAGCCACAAGCAGTTTGTATTTTTGCTTGCAGAAGCAGTTAGAATTCTCTTTATAGAACACTGTTATCTAAAACAGGAACAGATCTTTAGATGTGACCTTCCTACCAGACACTTCCTTCCTTACACAACAGTGGATCTATCTAAGTTTTAGTTAATCGTATTTTAGATCACTTCAGCATTCCAGACATTTAATTCAGGATACTTTGTATTGCATTATATGCATTATATACTGATTGCATTTAGTCTGAGACCTCAACCCAAGACTATATGAGCTACAGAATTTTGATTGATTCAATGATATCATGATACGTACCAGGTTAAATAGGACACCGTAATCTAGGACACAGTCTGATCAATGAATGACTGCCATTCAGCTTCAGACTAGAGCAGCACATATTGTTAACTCATATCCAGTGACTGGACTGGGTTAAGAGCAGGGTTAACTATATGTGTGTTTTGTACCATTGTGTTTACGCAGGGTGTTCAATAGGTATGTTTAAATAAAAAACTGCAGTGAGAAAGAGAAAGAAAAGCCTTATTTGTCTCTTTGTTTTCTCAGGTGCTTTTGCTCCCGGAGTCCCTGTTCAGCCAGTGCTTATCAGATACCCCAATAAGCTGGTGAGTGGCATGTGCCCACTGTCCTGTTGATTCCAATTATTGAATACCACAAGAACATGCAAATGTTTGAAAAATATATGTTTGGACTAAACCACATATCTGTTCTCATCTTGAAGCTAAACTCTGTAAACAATACTGAAACCATATTCTCAAGCTGTACTATTCAGAGAGAGACTACTTCATAAAAGTAAATGAAAAGTTAAAAAGTCCTCAAACACAGTATTTGTACAGGTGCATCATAAGTGGACTAAATAACATAAGATGAAAAACAAGCATTTGTAGTTTCATAATTCCTCATCTCTTTAGGTTTTTCCTATGTGTATTGTCTGTCCATTGTGTCCATTTAATGCCAAATAAGTTCTCTTGATGGCGTTGACTATACTTTTAGCAGTAAGCCTGTTTAATCTAATCTTAAAACTAGATATAAAGCATATTCGCAGGTGGTAGGTGCCTTCTACCAGTATCAAGTGGGTCATTGAATTCATTTTCACCAAAGACGTGTGACATATAATGAGTATAAATGTTGATCTCTGTCATACTGGAAAAATAATAATAATTTACCTTGAAAGTGCTGGAAAATACTTGAATTTCACTTAGAAAAGCTGTACGAACCCTGCAAGTAGAAGTTAGTTTTGTATGTGTATTTTTTCGGCGCATCTTGAAAATGAGAAATAGAAATAGTCTCCACCAAGTGAAAGAATAAGGTGAAGAATAGGGGAAAGGATAAAACATATCTCTACAGATTCTGTTTGAGCCTACAAATCAGGGTTTTAGACCTTACTGTCCACATATGCCTTGTGTTGAATGATAAACAGTTCATCTACAAAAGATCTGCTCTAATTTATAGCTTACACTAATAATTTCTATGTTCTGTCCCTCAGGACACAGTAACCTGGACATGGCAAGGCCCCACATTGTAAGTGCTGAAGACTCCCAATCAGTTTCTCAACTTGCAAAAAGATGTTTAGGATGTTTATCTTCACACCATCTGGACCAATGCTCGGCTGTGTTGCCTTCCTGCATGTTTAGAAACTCTCACTGAAATACTTTAGAATATTTATCATATGTAATATGATAAATAATATATATATACTGTACTTAGATGCATATAATGAAGTGAACTGTAATTGTAATCTCATGGACACACAATCATTATTGTTAACTTAGCCTTTGCAATAGGCCAATAGGTATATACTGTATAGACAATATACCAAAAGTGCCATTCTATGGAACTGACACTAGTGCATTATTTTGGGCTTCTTTCCTTTATTCCCAGCTATTACACAGATGCATATAATGTACAGCTTTTGTGCACCACACATTTCATCAAATGCCATTATACCCTATTATTTCAGACCTATTATAGGCTGTTAGAATTGTCATACTTTACAGTCCTAATTTCCAGGTAACAATTTTCACTGCACAGGCACACACCCCACCCCAGTCACCATACTGGACTACAAAATGGTGTGTTTTACAACAGCTATTGTTCCAATGTTTGGGAAGAGTCTTTTAGATTATTAATTATCTCAGTAATGCTAATGGCTATATTCAATACCTACTATGAATTATTCTGTAACCACAGTAAAACGAATAGGAAAGGTATGTAGTTACGAGAATGAGGGATGTAAGTCTGGACTCGTCGATGGGTCCTGGGCATTTAGGAGGTTAATGGTTTTGGTTTGGTGGTTTTCTGCCTACCAGCTCTTGAGGTAATGTTGCTAGAATATATCTTGCTGGATAGTAGTTATATATATACACACTCACCGAGCACTTTATTAGGTGCTAATATACTAATACTGGGTAGGGCCTCCCTTTGGAGTTACCATAGCCTTTCTGTCAGCTCCAACCAGTCTGGCCATTCTCTGTTGACCTCTCTCATCAACAAGATCCACAGAACTGCTGCTCACTGGATGTTTTTTCTTTATTGTACCATTCTGAGTA
>JAOUQW010000034.1:3669327-3690073 GCA_028565825.1 Olivaichthys viedmensis
GTACATAATTAGACATTAAGGACCACTGTTGTACCTTTAATTCACTTCTAAACTTTAAAGGTACACTACATGCACCTACGCAGGTAAAAGATACATACTAAAGGTACAAAAGATGTTCCCTTAGGGGTACCACCCCAGTGACAAGAAATGGTACAGTTTCATACCTTTTGTTCTGATGGTGCAGATGAGATGGATGCTTGTCAAGGTCATAGCTTCCAGACACAATCTGTTTCTTGTCAGCTCACAGACCAATTACCTAGTACTCTTTTACACATGCAGTCAGCAGCAGGTAGAGAACAACATTGGAAAGGCTCCACCCCCATTGCAGGAAAATTGAATTTTTGTATTTTAATCGGAATTCACAAATTAATACTGTAAAGTATTGGCTGTTCTACACTAGCTAATGTTACACTTAACCTTAAAAATTCTGACTGTACAACTGTGTTTGGAGGATTTAACTCACATGGATGATTGGATTCATCCATATTAATGTAGTGCTAAAAACAGATTAATGCATAATTTAGAAAGCTCATTTTCATCCAGTATGCAGTCCTGATAAATATAAAAAGTGTAAACCTTCAAATTGCTTGTTTGTGAGTGTGTGTGCACTGTTGAGAGTATATATAAACCAAAGCCAGTGGCTTGTATCGATCGCTGACTTGTTTTAACAGCAGTGTAATTAGCAAAATAATGTGCTGGAGTGCAGCGCCTCTAAAACGCAGTATGGTTATGAGTCAGAGCCGTGGGGTAGAATGACTGATGCCTGGAAATGGATGAAAATGCATTGCAAGAAGTGCATTAAGTGTCAAGCAGGCTTGTGACATTTTGTGTAATATACTATCGTCCAAATATTAATATTTTTATTTGATTGAGTCTAACTTCTGGATACTGCACCAAAGCAGTGGAATGTAGGCTAAATGTATATTTGAAAATAAATCATAAACCAAAATAAGACCTGCCAGTCTTGAGCAGGTGTTTTACTGCTATTGATACCTTTAAATCTACTGCATACTTATAATAACAGCATAAAGAAAACATCAAAATAGAGACCCCAAGAGTTATTTTTTTATTCTTATAGCAGTAATCAGCAATGACAAGATTCAGAAAGTGTACATTTCATGTAAAAATACCTTTGCACTGGAGTTACGAGGCTTATGTAGCTAACAAGTAGGGGAAGCTTGTCTTAAACCATGTTGCATTGTTAAGCGCACCATCTCCACTCTGGCACTTCAGACAGGTATTACTTGAGAGGTAAACCTTACAGATGAGATCCGCATACAGACCATCCTAAAAATTATACGTTAGTACAGCACAACACGTAGCTTGGTGGCAAGCCTGAGAACTGAACTAGCATGGCGGAAGCTGGCAGTGGTTAACAAAGTCCATGGCGGATACAACTAACGTGCCGGTTCCATGCATCCCAGCATGGACAACCCAACACACAACACCCTTGTGTACCGAACAACTATTCCAACACACAGGGGATTCTTTTACATAAATAACAGGCAGCCACGAGGGCTCACGGGTATGCAAATGTGCACCGCACAGGCGCACCGCCACTACAATATAGATCCAGGTGTATTTATTTTTCGTTCTGCTATTTTATTAAACTGCTTACATACAAATGGCATTACTGAGCCAAACAATATATTTTTGTACAATGATTTAGGCCTGCAATTTGCATGATGCTAAACTGATGCTAAACAGAGGGCTATAAGCTGTCTTTAATTGTTTTCTAGATTAGCCATGTAGCTCTAGTGCAAAACTAAAGAAGCAAACATGTCTTGGTTAATCAACAACATTTAGTGTAGAGGGAAAACTGTGTACATTTAATTTTGGCAAAAATATTTATTTGACTTATTGCTAACCTTCCTTAATATATTGGCTGTCAAATCTAGCCTAATAATTTTCACAGTGCAGTAAGGCAACTTCATTACGATCGAACTGCTTTACTCATGATGGCTGACTGTCTCGGTCTGCATAACTGGGGTACCCAAATGGTTGGCCATATTTCACACATGAAATATGGCCCACATGACCCTGTGCGTGTGCCCCTCTATGAACTACACTATGAATTAGCTAACTAGGTTAACTAGCTAACCTAATCACCAAGCCAACAAACTAGCTACATTTACACCCAATCTGATAAACTAATTTTGACACGATGAGGACTGAGTTAAAGGTAAGATAATTGCATACATCATTAAATGTTCGGTTAGATGAACATGGACAGTTAACTCACCAGCACTGTTAAAATCAACTTGATTTGAAGTTATTTTAAGCATACATTCCCGTTTCTCAGTGTTCGCACATCGAACTATGGACAATAAACTGGACGACGTCTGTCAACAATGAAACATGATTGGTCCTTATTTTTTTCCTGTGAAACACGATTGGTCCTTTTTGTTTCTGTGACACAGCGACAGTGAATTTGATGAATGGTTCCTGCCGTCCATCACGCTACAGATAAAAGCAGAAAACTCTCCAAGTTACTGAGGGTGCCGGAACGCTGTCCAATTTAACCCCTGGTTCTACATAAAAACTTAAAGGGTTCCCCCAGAGGGACAAACTAAAGAACTTTTAAGGGTTTTAGATTTAACCTTTTTTTTTCTAAGTGTGTTAAACTGCGCCTCTGATGCTTATTGTGGTGTTGTGTTGAACCACATGTTTGTTGGATTCAATCAACTTCAATAGAGTCTGTTGACATGTTTTGATTGACCCTAAGTTTGACATGGATGCAGAACGCTAAGTAATGTCCCAGACTCTGTCCCACAAAGCACTAATAAAGCACGGTTTAGCCTTTCCAGAGGTGCTTGGACAATTCTCACTAAAACTGAAAAAGCTTCGAAGCAAGCAAACAAGTCAATTTAATTTCAGTGTTGGTAAAACCTATATGATCGATGTGATGACTTAAGCCTAGCATAAAAGCTACTGAATTGCATGTTACATCAATAATTCATCAAGCTGATAAAATAAGAAATTTGTGTAAATTCGAACGAACGAGGGTGATGTGGTTGGATTTTGTTCAAATTCATACGAATGAAGTTGTAAGAAAAGATACAAACACTAAGCCCATTCCTAACCTTAACCTTTCTAACTTTGTATCTTTTCACACAACTTGACTAGTGCAAATTATTACAAATTTGCAAGTGTAAGACCATGTTGAATTCATGATGGAGATGTCAGGTATGTTCATAGTACAAGGATGGTATAGTGTTTTTCTGCTCTCAAACAACTCGTTCACTGTTTCTGCTATTTTGATCTGACAAACCATTACAAGTAATGTAATTTAGGAAATACAGGTCTGCTCTTTCTTTAGCCTAATGACCAACCTTTCACCCAGAGCCCCAAGGCTTTCCAGCACCTGCCATTTGTGTTCACATAGAGCCAAAGTCAAGAGTTTTATGGTCCATCTCCTGAGAGGACCTGCCACAAGCCTCTTCTCGCCTTTCATTTTCTTTGTGTTTACCTTTTTATCTTTTATTACATGTTCTCTATAACTCAGTGGTTGCAAATTACATAGGAAAGGAATAGAGGAGCCTGAATAATAGAGGCTTTCTGAAGACGCCTAACTGTTTTGATTGGAGTATGAAAGCATGTGACTGTTCTCATGGGCCAAAATGTTGATTTACACTACAGGCTTTGTTTAAGCTGGTCCCTAAAGCATATATACTAGGGACAGCCCACATATCAAACATAGACAGAAGGCATTATGTATTCTTTACAGTCGTAAAATGTATGTGATTTGCTCAAAAGTGTTGTTTGCCATCTCTGTCCTGTGTGTACAACCTGCGGCATGATAAAAAATCATACAAATTTAATCAAAGTAGGGTGATGTGGTTGGGTTTTGTTCAATTTCAAATAAATGAAAAAGTCTTAAGAAAAGGTATGAACTCTAACCCCACCACTAAACCTAACCTTAACCTGTGTAACTTTTCATACGAATTGATTTGTGTGAATTGTTACCAATTTGCAAAGCGTGAGACCATATTGGCATTTTTGAATTGCAACCAAATGCCAGAAGGACCTCATTTGTTGGGCATTTCTGGTTCAGGGGCAAAGGGTAAACACAGCTGTTCTGGTAATAAACTGATCGTCAGTGCACATGACAGTGGTGAATCATCTTCTAGGACCTTCTCAAATATACCTATTAGTGTATCCACTTCTGAGTCTTTATTTCATGATGTTCATGAGGTTTTACATAAATAGAACAATATGTATAACACTGTTGTTGTCTTCTATAAATGGTCATGAGTTCATATCTCTGCTTCAGAACAGACTTTGTGGAAATGGACATCTCTCACAGGATTGATGATGGTGGAGGATCCGAGTTTGGGGTATATTTGTTTGTCCTTTGCTGGGGTCACCTTCTCCCACCCGTATGGCAACTTCCTGAAATAGCATGAACAAATTCTTGCTCCCAGAGAGAGAAAATGCCCTTAATGAGTGCATAAATCAGCCTGCGTAACCAGGTTCCTTTTATTATCAAATTTTTTGCCTGAGTATCAACAAAAACGCCCCAAAACAGGCCCGTAAAGGTTTAATAAAAGAAGCACTGGAAAGCTTTAAATGGACATTCATTGACTTTAATGGGATGAACTGATCGCCCGTATCTAATAGAAATCGTAGCCTTTGGCTAAAGTCGTGCAGGATTTGATTACGCATGGAACACAATGCTTTTACTGCTTCTTAGAAAATGGGTAATTGAATCTTTGATCAAGAAGAGAAGAGAAACAGACAATTAAAGGGAAGAATATAACATTTTAAGAAGGTCTTGTTTTTTTGTTTTTTTAATCTATTTATTTCTTCGCAGAACTTGAGAATATGGGCACTGGTGCAAAGGTTAACCCACACTGCAGCCACATTTGTACTCTGGTTCATTTGCACATCTCTCTATGTGTTCCCCAATATTTCCTCCAGTATGTAAAACACTTGAAAGCAGACCTGCTATGTAAAGCTGCTGCATTCCAGTGAACATTTGAACGTGTAAGTGGGATAAAAGTCAGCTTGATGGCTTTCACTTGTCCTGCCTTTTTAAAAGATGTCAAGGCTAGTGTGATTTGTTTGAGGCAGGGTTTTTGAAGCCTGAAGTGCACTTGTATGAAGTCAGCGCTGTAGAGTGGAGCGCATGTACAGATGGAGAAAAGTGTAGGCGGCAAACAGACAAGCAGGCAACAAAAAAAAAGAAAAAAAAATGTTATCAGTAAATGATTTAATAAATACATCAATTGAAAATACGAAAAGCATAAAACAAACAAACGCACAATAAATGAATAAACAAATATGAAGCACGTTGAGATATAAAATATCACGTGGGGGGAAAAGGAGGATGCCGATTTAAATAGTCCCGTACTCTAAAGGAGGGGACACTTCCAGCTCCTGTGAGAATGGGCAGCAGTCTCTCATTCGCGTCCGGAGCGCAGGAGCACCCGGGCACGGACGACCAACCTCCGACTCACAAGTACGGACTTTACACCCGACTTTAGCTGCTTTATCCGCACTGTGAAAGTTACCTTTAATTTAACATCGCTTCGATATCATACAAGAACAGTTCATCTGTAATGCATGGACTACTTTTAATAGCTCCTGTTGAGCCACTTCATTACGCGCAAGAACTCACTGCTGGTAACGCGCCAACAAGATCTGTAGATGTTCATTATTAAGTGTTTTCTCATCACCAATCTTTCACTTGAACTAGTAAACTTTGTATGCATGCTTGAGAGTTAGACATAACTCTATCTAGCCGAAGGGCACACTTCGTAGCCTGCTGGGTAGGCTCCGTTTCTCGTGCGTAATCGGTGCGTAATCGGTTTGTCGCGCTTTATCGGTTACTTGCTAAACGTTCTCTCATCCTTTCTGTTCTACAGCTGATGAAGCAGAGGAGCAAAAACTTGTCCTTATCACCCTCCTCCTCCTCCTCCTCCTCTTCCTCCACTTCAGCATCATCATCAACAACATCATCGCCAGCGCCGACTTGAGCGCCGGCCACCCGTCCCGCCTCTCGCCAGGCACAGCGGGCACAGCGGGCACAGCGCCCATCATGAACGTGCAGGTGATGGCCGAGCACAAGTTGGCATCGGTGGCCCCGCTGAAGCCGTACGGCGTGGAGAAGAAGGATGTGGAGCTCATCCTGGTTAAAGAGCACAACGGCCTGCAGTACACGAGCTCCCGCACGTGCGCGCACACCGAGTCGCCGGAGCGCGAGACATGGGGCAAAAAACTGGACTTCCTGCTCTCCGTTATCGGCTTCGCGGTGGACCTGGCCAACGTGTGGAGGTTCCCATATCTGTGCTACAAAAACGGTGGAGGTGGGTACGCGAAAAGAAAAAACGATGCATGCAAATAACGAACAACAGCGCTCTGTGTGGACCAAAGTGTAAATAAGTTGTATTGCATTCAGTGAACATAGCTTTCAAAGTTCTTGCGTACGTTTCTCACTCAAGCTGTACCATTTATACAGGCCAATTTTAAAATGTTTCTATGCTTTGTTTCAAAACTGATTACAAGAATCAAGATAGGATATCAACATCAAATGACATCAAATGTAACAAACACTACATTTAACTCCAATCAAAACTCTTAAAAATATAGTTGGTCAACAGTGAATGTTCTTGGTTAGAAGGGGGCCACCGTGCTGAAACGTATCCTAAATCGGCCCATACACAGCGCTGGTTTCATTTTCCAATGACCTCTATGGAAACAAAGCTTGAGGTAAGGAAACAGTACTGTAGACTTCAACACCGTAGGCATTAATTCAACACAGTAGATGTTCTTTCAACATTTTTGGAATTTTTGATGAGCTGTGGTCATCTGTCTTTAATTGCTATAAAGATGCATATATAACAATATAACAATTAGGTCTATATTTTTCATTGTGATATCATTAGAAATACACACAGATTCGAATGAGCGAGGAAGATGTGGTTTGATTTCATACAAATGAAGTTGTAAGAAAAAGTATTAACCCTAACCATCTTTTAATACGAATTGAGTCATGCAAATTGTTATGAATCGGCAAGTGTGACACAGTGTGGATATTTAGATATTTTTATAAGCAAAAATGTAACTTTAAAATAACACAGATTTTTGGAGCAACTTGTTACTGTGTTAATACCACAGTTAATTATTGTTCAAAGATTATTGGAGTGAACAAATATACTTGACCACACAAATTTAAATGAGTTTCATTTGTGGATGACAGTAACAATGCTCTCTAAAGATAATACTAGATTCTCTTTAGGTCACCTATGCTGCCTTTCAAAAAATTACTCAGGAAGTAATGAAACATGGTCTCACACTTGCAAATTCATAACAATTTGCACGACTAACATTGTATGAAAAGGACACAAAGGTTAAGGTTATGGTTGGGGCGGGGTTGGTGTTCATACCATTTCTTACAACGAATTTAAACAAAATCCAACCCCATCACCATCAGTTGTTCAAATTCGTACTCTTTCTTATGTGATCAGATTGACTGTTGGAACCTTTCAGGAGTGATAATTGGGGGCTGAGGTTTTATGTAGTTGAGTTGTTCTATCCATAACTATACAACCTGTTTTAAATGTACTCACAGGACACTATTTATTTAAAACGGGGGATTTTAGTGTGTATTCTGTGAACTCACACCACACCAAGTTTTGTTTTGTACTCATGTGGCACTAATAGTGTAAACATATCTTTTCTGCAGTGCCTTTTTCACATCTGTTTATTTAAGTTACAATATCAAACCACAACTATTGTCCCATTTTTGTAAATCAACTATATTAAAAGAACAACTTTTTCCACAAGCCTCCATAAAACAAGTTTAACAAGAAAGATATGAAGCTTTGACATTTTCTGATCAAATACTGAGGGTCATCTGTACCTGGCATCCTTTTTTTCTACAAAGTGACAGAAGCATGGGATCATTTGGTGTCTGACATCAAAGATTTTCTTTTTGAAATGTATTTATTATCAACTAGTGCTCTAGCTATAGAAGCAAACTTTCCACCTCCATGATGAAATTAGAGTTCCCTATAGAATACTGTATATAAAACACACAACAGATTTATTGTTTTAACATCAGTATTGTGTGATCACTGATCATAACTTAGCTTCAGATACAAGAGTGATATAATTATTAGTGTCCTCCAACTGTTCATGAAATCTACTTTTTTACCACATAAAGCCTTTCCATTGTAGTACACCTGTAGACAATCATCTCTCTTTCTTTATTTCTCTTTCCTCTTTTTGTTTCTGGAATGATAACACCCATGCAAATCCTTTCTCCAGGGGCCTTTCTGATCCCATACATCATGTTCCTGTTCATTGCGGGAATGCCACTGTTTTACATGGAGCTGGCTTTGGGCCAGTATAACAGAGAAGGGGCAGCCACTGTGTGGAAGATCTGCCCTGTGTTCAAAGGTGTGTTTTTAAAATCTCGTTTGTTTTTTACCTTCTTACACGGACACTCTTACACTCAGCCTGATAATCCCGTATCCTGTAGAATGTTTCAAAAATGAATATTGTTGTTGCCAAATATGCTTAATATAGTTCTTTAATTCTAGAGTCATGGTATTTGTCCTTGTTATAAAATAATAGTAATTGGCCCTATGATTGTTTAAAATGAAAACACATTCATTAGTGAAAGGTGGCTGCAGGTCTTCCTGAGGATTTATTTTAACATGTCTAGTAGAAGTCGAGAGAACTATATTTGTAGTCTCACTACTCACTCAAGTGGTCTATCAGTTCTAGAATTGATGAAGCCCCTCATATGACTGGTGAAACGTCTTCAAAATTATACCACATGTCCAATTTAGAGATTCTATGCCTTACAACAGGGGGTTTCTTTTTTCTTTAGAAGCTAAATGTGCGTTCACGTCATGTCGGAATTACGGTAATTACCAGCTGAAAACTCAGAATTTTTTTAAAACTCCAACTTGACAGTACATGATGCTATGTTCTTAACAAAACATGACCGAAACAATGGCAGAAACTTCCACAGTTAAAGGGGTTAAGAGTATAAAGTCAGGATTTAACTCTGTATGTTTCAATCAAATGTTCCTTATCATTTTTCTGTATTGATTGCATAACAAATATCATAGCTTTGGCTTTCTAAAAACTTTTAAAAGAAATTAAGGCGTTGTATGCGTTTCCACAGAAATGACAAATTTCTGAGTCAGAGGAGGTGAACAGCTACATGTAGAATCTCTCAGCCATCATCTCACAATTACATCATGACATGAACGCACTATAGGAACCCTTTAACTATCTAAAGAACCCTTGATGAACTCTTTTTTTCTAAGAGTGTACTTACCAAATCATCTCTCTGCAGGTGTTGGCTACACCGTGATCATCATAGCTTTGTATGTGGGCTTCTACTACAACGTCATTATAGCATGGTCTCTGTACTACCTGTTCTCCTCATTCACGAGTGAGCTGCCCTGGCAGCACTGTAACAACACATGGAACAGTCCCATGTGCAAAGACCCCAGGCTCATCAATGGTTCCTACTTCCTGGGCAACGCGACCTCCTACGCCAAGTACAAGCGAACGCCTGCTGCAGAGTTCTATGAGTGAGTTTAATCATTCCTAATGTTAAATCTCCAGGTTTTTTGTGCTTATGCTTTGTCTCGTGACATTGCATCATTGAGTTGTAGTTTCACTTTGCCATTTGCTTCAGCAGGACATTTTTCCACTCTGAATAGTTTGTTAAGTGAATTCACAATTGGTCTACCTTTACAGTGTCAGTTATATGGGTCATTTCATGCAGCACAGTTCTCCAGTTCTCCTTAGATTTGTTGTAGAGACCAATGTCAATGAAAATGAAAAAGCTCCACTGTACAGTCTCATGACTTTGAAAGTTATAACTCGTAAAATGAAAGTTATAAATGGTTAAGGTTAGAGCGAGGAGTGGGTTAAGAGGTCTTGGCTTTGGTTACAACTTACATTTTTTCACGAGATTGGCTGACTGTATATAAATAGTGATTTCATGGCTGCTATAATAAGTAGCTTTTTCCCAAATCCTTTCCATATCCATCAAATGAAATACTTCTACAGTATCATGCTGTCCTAGTCAACCACTGCATCCTATTGTGACCCCAAAGCTCCTAATGGAGCATTTAAACCCACTCCATATTATTTTATTATTTGTTTTCCATCTTTTATCTCTTTGGTTTAATTGTGTTTAATACTGTATTTCTGTGTTAGCAGGGCTTACATAAAGCATCTGTTAGCAGCTTGAGATTGTGATTAATAGAAAGATGCCTGTCGGGTGCTTGTGTTTCTACAGATTAAGTAGAAAGAGCTGAAAACATGTTTTTAAATCGGACCCTACTACTGATGGGATGTGTCGAAAGGTTTCGGGCATTAATCATTAACCGTAGTAGAGCGTGGAAGGTGCCATAATTGATTCAGTCTAGCCGAAAGCAGTGGGGCGTATAAGCATAGGATTGCAGTGTGAAAGTAGAGCAGTTTGCATTCCAGCAATCTTCTCTGTTATATGTGGAGTAAAACTTAGAACGGAAAATTTCTCTCCAGCAGGAAATGACAGAATAATGTGCGAGTTATTCAGAATGTTTCTTTGTAGGTCTCTTTCAAATAAACCTCCTAATTATACATCCAGTGGTGTCTTGCTATTGGGCTTTTTAGTGGTCATTGCCAAATTGCTGGATATGAAATTAAATAAATCTGGCTTAAGGAAGATCCACTGACAACATTTTGCTGCATGATATTTATCATTGTGATTAGTTTGATCTGGCAAGGAGTTATTTGACACTTATTATTAGATTATCACCTGCTAATAAGTATGACCTGTATAAGGTCAATAGTAGAGTTTATTTCTCATTCTTGTTTATTAGTTTATTAGTGCGTAAGCAGCTTTTGAATTTGTAGCCCTTCAAAAGGAAGAAAAATCTTTACAAGATTGTATGTGTATATTAGGAGATATAGATGTATGGGACTCAATACACATTATCAGGTCTGTATGCAATAAGGGAAAACTTGGAAGAAAATTCCTGCAAGTCCTTCTGAAGCCCAGAGGTTTAAACAAAGAGATTTCCATTTCCAAACAGTGATTCATGACTTCAACTACAGTTGTCTGGTTGTAAAGTGGGGACCTTCTGCACTTACTTGGTAAAGAAAATATTACACATGTTCAGTCATAGTCCAGACAATTTGAATTCTTTATGCTCAGGACATTGGAGCATCAGAGCTACACTTTGTTTGCTTTTAGAATTTGTGGGTTTCTGTGGAAAATGAGTGGGCTAGCAAGAGATTTATTTCTGTTTGACCAAACTAGACAAGTAATAGTGCTCTTTATTTATAGTCTGTCTGGTGTGTTTTCATGCGTGTGTTGAAGGAAAGGCATTTAAAATCGACATGTATGACAACATAAATTGAGATGGATTTAGTCTTCTTTTCTTTCATTAAAAAAGTCTAGATGTGACAGGGAGTTTGACGGATATAGCAAAATCTTCAGTGGACTTTGAAAAGTTGTGTAAAAATAATATACCAATATTTAAGAAAATATAGCAAGTTGCAAATGTTCTGGCTTGTTAATAACAATTCATAAAGTAAATTTGGGGTTCCGAGCTTCTTCTTTTTTTACCCCATTTTTCTCCCAATTTAGTTGTTGCCAATTCCCACTCACTAGCTAGCTAGTTCTCTCCTATCGCACGACAGCCACCAACCGGGAAGGGTGAGGGCTAGCACGTGCTTCCTCCGAGACACATGAAGCCTACCGCTGCATTTTTTCGAACCACTGCTCATGCAACGTCAAAGGGCAGTCCCACGCGCTCGGAGGAAAGGATCCCGGTTCAGAGCTTCAAAAGTCAGAAGTCTGAGAACTTCTGGTCAGCTAATAATGAATAACTATCACTGGGTTTAATATTAAAGCAGTTTGTCCATGCTTTGCCATGTGAAGATGAGAAAAATCCTGACATCATACTATTTGTCTTAAAAAGTCCTTAGTCATTAGATTATCAGAATCAGACAGTCACCGTTATTGAAATCTGTGTAGTATAATTTAGTGCAAGTACTAAAGAATTATGAATAATATGGATTAGCATCTTTGTGATTTGTCATTTTTTTAAACCTTCCTCCTGTGCATGCCTCATACAAGCACAAGTCTCTGGTATATCTGAACAGTAAAAGTGGGTCGACAGCCATATCATAACTGCAACTTTTCCTTTGTACCCACAAATGAACCCTCATCTTTGAACTGTTGTACAAATCACAGCTGGAACCACAGCATATCACTGTGAGAGCGTGAACTACTGATCACAGTACAATGCTTATGCTAATCGTGTCCTTAAAATTTGGTGTTTCTAAGATTTCTGAAACACCTTTGTGATGATGGCTAGAAAGAACTTAAAATATCTCCCTCTTGTGTCTTTTGAGTTTCAGGATGTTTTCACACATTTCACTCTTTTCATGCTTTTTTATGGTACATTTGGTCAAGTGATCCAGGAAACCAATCTCTGGTTCAATTGAAAATGGTGGTCTGGGGTTCACTTAATGTGAACTCAGGTGCAGGTCGTATCCTGTGTAAAAGTTATGCGATCCAGAGGCTGGGCGTTGAATAATTGGTTGAATTTGTCCCGTTACTTCCTATTTCAAGTTTCACATAGCCCCTTTCCACCAACAAGGTGCCAGTGGTGGTACTGGTGCCTGATCTTGTGCTTTTCCAATGTGAAAGAGCCGGTTCTAGGCCAGCATAATTGGTTCAGTTCCAGCACCAATATGCTACTAGGGGTTACTAGATATAGTGACTACAACTCAAACACAGAATTATTTTTAAATATTTGCCTGAACTTTTTAAAGTTTTGACTGAATCGCTTTCAACTGTTGACCAACTGTTGTTGAGCCAAAGTAAGAAACACTTATTGAATAAATAATAAATTAATTAAAGAAACTATATACAGGGTACCTGTTATTGCCACCAGCAGTGTCACATTGCGACAAAGTGTCTGGAAGTAAATTATTTTTAATGAATCTGTCATGCGCCTGACCAAGCGCCAAGGCGACGGCCGCCACGTGCGCAACCATGCGCTGTTGTTTTTGTTTAGTTGCCCTTGTCCCATGATGTGATCCTTTCCACCTGTGTGTCGTTAGTCTGAGTAATCCGTCCAGTTTGTCCTTGATTGTTTTATGTCACGTTGTTCTATGTCTATGTTTGATGTTCCGAGTGGCAGTGTGTAAGTTTAGTTAACTTGTATGAAATAAATGTTATATGTTGTGTTAAAAGTTAATCGACTTGCGCCTGTGTCCTACCGCCGCCGCTACGCTGTGACAGAATCTTTGTTTTTTGGTTCCACATATTTGTTTCTATCGTCGCAGCTCTTGAACCAGCCATTGATATTCGCCGTGCTGGTTAAAACATATCAGTGCCTGTGTTTTCGCCACAAATAGATGCCAGCAATGGCAAAGAGCAAACATTGTAGCAGACAGTGATGCACTACATAGATGCAATTTATACACAAGCATTTGCCTACTGTATTTAAATTTTTTAGTGGGAAGACATCTGATTTGTACATAACTAGCTATGTAGTTTGTGTGGCCATATCGCACTAGCCTGGCACTACCCGGAAAACCATTGCACATGGCAGTAACTCAAGATAGGAGCGGCCATTACTGACCAACGTAGAGGCATGCGAGGCAGAAAATTGGTGCTGTTCGGAAGAAATTCATCTGTGTGAAAACTTTTAAGTAGATTATACCACCCCTGAACATGCAGACAATAAAATGCGTTCCCTTTGAAGCGGATATTTAGAGTAAGTTAGTTTAGTTGACATACTGTACCTGCTAGCTCTTTCCTTTCTCCCTGTCTCTATCCTCTTATTCTTTTTCAACCTTATACCATAGATTTTTTTTCTTTTACTCTTCTCTTTCTCTCTTTGTGTCTTACTTGTCTACTTTTCTCTATCTAGTATGTCTCTTACATAATAACACTTTGAAGAAGGTTTCCTCAGCTGTCTTGGCTGACTGAGAGGATATAGAAGGTTGTCATTTGTCTGTCCCTGCCTCCAGCTCTCTTATAGCAGTCATTAGCGCTAACCCTGACATCAAGTCTGAAATTGCAACTCCAGGTGCTATGATTAGTCTCATTAGTGTATCCAGCAGGTGTCCTACACAATATTAAATGGATGAGCCCACTGAAGAGGACTTGTGGTCAGCTATGATACAGAAAGAAAGCAATGCTCACTGATGAACATAATCTCGATCTATCACTGCTGGACTTATTCTCCAACTCTGTTGTTGGGGTACGTTTGGAAAGTGTTAACTGGTTTGGTTGGACCGTCAAAGACATTTTACCATATAGTAAACTTAAAGAAACAGGAAACAATAAATAGACCTGGCAGCCCCAAAGTTGAGGAAGTTGTTCACTGATTTATTTATGTCACATGGCTCCACAAACTTTACAGTAGGTAATCAAGTCTGACTTCCAGACAAAAGAAAGTGTGACATTATGTGACAATGTCAAGAAGAGGAAGTTTCATCAGCCAGTTTACCACCCACATTTCTTTTTAGTGCATTGTTTTTCCAGTCAGTCTCTGTCCTCGGTGAGCAGGGAGTAATCGTAGTTGTCAAAAAATTCTTCCAGAGGCAAATTAAACCTAGTCTTGAAATAATTACATTGTCAGTAAGGATTCTCCATTGGAAATCTTTTTTTAGTCAATGACCTGAAAAGATATCTTCTGATTTTAGAATCATATTACATGCAGTTGCTTAAATAATGACTTTGAGGGATTATAAAAAGGGCTCAAACTGTAAATTGATGAATGGTTAACTAATGTAAGATGTTTGCTTAAGTTTTTGCACTAGGTAATAAACCATAATAGATAGCTCTATTGTCATGGGGGAAAACTAAGGAAGTTGGCCGGACCTGGGTTGGGTGGGGGCACAGGGGATCCATTGACATGTGGAATAGGCCAATTTAAACAAAATATGTTGGGAGTTATGATAATGGGGTAAGAGTTCTTCTTCCAAATTGGATGATAAAATATCAACAGAGCAACAGAAGTCACTGAAGAGTTCTTCTCCTTCTAAACTAGTTGTATGCATCACTGGTCCATGTAAATGTGTTAATTTGTTCATTCCTTCACCAGGAATCACTCATGTCAGCACTTCTTTCTTTACACACAAAGAAAACAGTGTTTTTGTTCATTTGACATTGTGGCAAATCTTTATTCCAACTGCTTTTGGGCTTAGGAGAGGTTGGAAGTAAGATGGAAAATTATAATAGGGTCCAAAGGTCTGAGTTTACTACAAATAGTTGTTTGATACAATAGTTTATTATTGTACATATTATTCAAAAATACATATTTTACTCAAACAATTGTTTAGCTGTCTTAAAATTCTTTGTATGAAATTTAAATATCTGCTTATTCTGTTCACACCATTTGCTTAATGGTGACACCACACATTGTTAAATGTTGTAATCTCTTAAAGGCTAAGATCTGACATTGACTCAATTAGTGCAGTCCTATCCATTATGTGTTGCCATCACCATTGTATTCAGTAATAATAGGTAAGGAATAAAGTCCAGCAGGACATGCAGTTATAGAAAAATAATCAACGACGAGGGGGTGTGTTGGGGCCCAGACGCGAAGCCAAGCTGTTACCACCCCATCATTCATTATTTTCCTATAAGTGCATGCCAAGGAGTGCTTTATTCTGCTTATACCACAGAAACTTGCCAAAGATTACACATGTTTATTTGTTAAAGAACAACATGTCATAATTTTTACCTGTTTATAGTTACATTTAATGATGTCACCTTTATTGTCACATATACAAGTACAAGTACAGTGAAATTGATTCTTCGCATATCCCAGCATGTTGGTAATGTTGTTGAATGTCCGTGAAACAAGTTTGTCCCTGCTATCACTTACATTATAGCAGCTATAAACAGTTGATCCCTTTTCACTCTTAAAGACTTTCCCCACACCAAAAAACCTAAAGCAACAGCATTTTTTATTGACTACTACAAAGCGCTTAACGTTTTCCTTACATACTGTAAGACTTGAGAATAGCAACTTGTCAAAATTATACAGTTTTCTTTATTAAACAGCACCACTTTTAAAAAATCTATTTATTGTTAGGCTACATTAAATGACTGTATAAAATTAATTTTAAGCTAAATTAACTAACACCTTCTGACCAACGAGAATTCCACAGTGCCGTGGTATAAGTTAAAATAAAGTTTTTGACATATTATAATGATATAATCTTGTTTAAGAAATATTATTTGATTCAAAACATTTTAGTTTTTTTTTTAGTGAACTTAGACAGTTGGACTCTGCTGTAAAAGAAAGCTGTCGATTAAGATTGTTGCAGAGTTGGACACAGTTGGTAGTGTCTGGAAGCAGTAGGTCAGAGTTTTAAACCTTGCCTGTGGAAAGTTTAGCAGAGACAGATGAAGATGTTTCAGATTACGAAATAAATATTTTTCCATGTTTCAGACAGACAACAATTTAGGCATCATTTTTAAACTGCAGCAAGAATTAACTTTTGAGTTGGGGAAAATAGAAGCTAAATGGAGCAGGTATGGAGCACATGTCTTCAATACAACTTGTCATACATGTAGATTTGATTTGTCCTTAACTGAAAGTTTTTTCCCTGATCACAACCACTCTTATAATTTGAAAGTTGCAAACTGTAAAGTGCAAAGGAAACAGTAACTTATTCACAAGATTTTTATTTGGGAAGGAAAAGCACAAAACAGCATGTTCCTTTAGGGGTTTGTTTATCATTTATGAACAATGGCTCTTAAATTCTCTTCCTTTTGAATTTCTGGGAATCCAGAATACAACATCCTTCATGATTGCCCTTTCTCAGAATGCATGGGGCTAATACTTTGCTCTGACATCTAAAAAGACGAATACAGCATTAATAATATTTATCTCTGCTAAGGTGAGGCCCCATATATCGCTGGTACTTTTCATCTTTTTGTATTTATGCAGCCATAACATTCTGAAACCTTTGGAAACCCAGAGAGCAGGAATAAAGGAAAAAAGTCCCACAGGGGTGTGTGCATGTTTGAATAAGAGAATTTAAGACATAATACTGACGCAGTGTCTTCTGATCAGCGATTTTCGTGTAGGAGGAAGACCTCAGTGTATTTCAGAAGAAGTTATCAACATTCCCCAAATCCTGATTCTAGTGATAATCTGACAGGCAATAAAATTGGAAGACAACATGGAATGAAACAGAGTTTTGTAATTTTCTCGCAAAAATTATTTACTGTATTGCTCTGTTTCCACACAAAATACGTAAAATAAATATACAGCACTGTGCAGAAGTCTTAGGCACATGTAAAGAAATTGTGTAAAGCAAAAATGCTTTTAAAAATAATGAAATTAAAAGTTCCTGAATATAAAAAATACTATAAAGAGCAGTAAACATTCAAAAACAGCCTTTGCTTTTAAAACTGCATCAATTCTCTTAGGCACACTGTCATGCAGTTTAATAAGGAATCTTGAAGAAATTGCCACAGTTCTAGGGTTAGGGTTAGCTCTCACTTGCTTCTGTCGCTGCAGGTAAAATCCCAGACAGCCTTCAATATGTGTTTTTTTCTTGTTTTTTTGTTTTTTTTTAAATGTGATCTGTTATATAATATGTTACTTTCTTTAATGACTCACAACAAATTCTAAATCATTTATGGATCTTTATTAATGTTTTGGAAATAGAATGTTTGGAAATCTAAAATTTGCTCTTTTCTAATGCAGAAGACATAAAATAAACATCTAAGACTAAATTTGTATAAAAAATTTAGAGTGCCTAAGACTTTTGCACAGTATTGTATATAGTCCATGATCATATGCATCATTTAACGCAGCTGATGTCATATGACAAAAACATTCACTGTGTGATATGATAAATAATTACACTGCATTTGAATTTTAATTACACTGAGAAGTATTTTACTCTATCCAGTAGATACACTGTGCTGCCTTTTACATTTCCCAGAAAGGTTAGAGCAAATGCTGTGTAAATCACAGGCTTGTTGATAACTGAATTCATAAGAACAAGCTGTGGTAAGAATTTTTAAAACATTAAAGTATTTAGTAATAACACGAATTAGCATCTTAACTTTGACAGACTTATTGAAATATAGGGATGGAAACATGAATGTGTTTCTTGACCTAGACGGGAGGTGTTGCGCATCCATGAGAGTCGAGGCATCAGTGACCTGAAAGAACCTCGCTGGGAGCTGACGCTTTGCCTCGTGGTGGTCGTCTTCATCCTTTACTTCAGTCTGTGGAAGGGTGTGAAGTCTTCAGGAAAGGTACTAAATACCCTGAGTGTATTATAATAATAATAATATGTGTTTAATATATAATTAATTCTAATAAATATATTACATTTATTTCTATTATAATAATTTATTATATTACACTACTCTCTATTGTTTTGTATATTTTTCATTACAAATATACATAAAAATCTCTGCAAATTGATCCATACATTGTATCCTGGTGGCATTGTAATAAATATATACAGAACCTACATACCATTTATAGCATTAAGTAAAATACATCACAGCTGCTCATGGAAGTCTAATTAGTTTTGACGGCTTACAAAGTTCAGACATAATTGACTCTTAAAACTTTTTTGAGGAAGGTATAAATGGTACGCAAGTAGTGAAACCAACATGTGTAAACATACTTTTGGCTATACACGTATGCAAGTGCTTATACGTTGGTCTATATATGTATGTAAGTAATAAAGCCAATGTATAGTCAAGTGCAAACGTTTGCATTCCCCATGTTTTCTGGATGAAAAAAAAAAGATCTTTATTTTACAATTGATCTACAAAAAATAGAATTTCAAGATGTTAAAAATTAAATGTGGATCTATCCTGCAATAAGATAACAATCCAAAAAGAGGCTAAGGAAGGCTAAATATTACACTTAAGAGGATTCAAAATCAGAGGATATGAGGTTGAGGTTGGAGGCAGTTATAGGCAAATGGTGGTGTGCATACAAGTTATGAGAGACTATTTATATGACCCCCAGAAAGGGATATTTTATACTGATATCATTTTTTCACAATTAATATCTTAACATAAACTATTTGACCATTTTTGTTACTTGTGCTAATCATTACATTACTTTTCTTAAATTTACTTAAATGTCTTGTTGCTATCAATTCAATTTCTTTGAATGTCTTTTTAATTTTGTCCGAGGGAGTTGCACTTTTGCCCGAAACCATATAAGCACTTCAAATAACTTTAAACTTCATATTGCTGTGGAATATTAAAACATAAAGAAGTTTTTTTGTGTGTGTGTGTGTGTGTGTGTGTGTGTGTGCAGGTGGTGTATATAACCGCCACAATGCCCTACATTGTACTTCTGGTGCTGTTGATTCGAGGCATCACACTACCTGGTGCTATGAACGGAATCCGTGCGTACCTCCACGTTGACCTCAATAAGCTCAACAACCCCCAAGTGAGCCTTTAATTTAACTTTGGTTTCAAACAACTTGGAATTAACATCTAATCTTGTTATCAATTTACTATATTTTCATTTTCAATATTATCTATATCATCATGTCTTGTTGACTGTCAATATGTACTGTGCAGTTTCCTGTTGCTCTTTGCAGTGCAATGTCTTTTATATGTTGCAGGTTTGGATCGAAGCTGCCACTCAGATTTTCTACTCTCTGGGGGCAGGATTCGGAGTGCTTATCGCCTTTGCCAGCTACAATAAATTTGACAACAACTGCTATAGGTATAGACACAATCATTGATGCGAGCTGTTGGGTTTGGATATCATGGCCTCCACACCAGCACTGTAGCATGAGCACTGCAGCTCTGTCAGTTTCTTTTTCTATCTCTCTGTGTCATTAAATGGACAATGGTTCATGTAAATGATGCCTATCTCCAGGTTTCTCCTTGGAGCTGTTGCTTAATTGAATAAGCGCTATAGCCAGTGCCAATATCATGCTCTTTCCAGGCCAATGACATCTCTGCTTTGTGTCACTGTCCAAAAAGCATGTCAGATATAAAGAGCCCCAAGCCTCTCTGATAAGGGCTTGTGTGTTGCTGTTAGGTACATGTGTCTCAGTAAAGCCAGGTTTCTTTGAGAAATATTCTGAAAGGGTTGACCATGCTGTTTCTACATTAAAAACTACATCATGTAGTACTTGCTTATTCGTAACAATTCACACAACTCAAGTCCTATGAAAATATAATGAGGTTATGTGACGCACACGCCGCCTCGCTGAGGTGTGCGTGACCGCGAGAGAAGTTCGCCACAGTGACGCTCCAGGTCCCTGACGCCGCAGAAGGCGTGTCCCTGGTCCCTAACGCCACAGAAGGCATGTCCCAGGTCCCTGACGCCGCAGAAGGCGTGTCCCTGGTCCCTAACGCCGCAGAAGGCGTGTCCCAGATCCCAGACACTGCAGAAGGCGTGTCCCTGGTCCCTAATGCCTCAGAAGGCATGTCCCAGGTCCCTAACACCGTCCCTGGTCCCTGACACCACGGAGGGCGTGTTCCAGTTCCCTGATGTGGCAGAGGACGTCATGGAGCATTAATTTCTGTTTTTATTTACGAGTTTAGTATAATGTGCTAGGTGTTATTCTCGCAACACTGTGCATTTGGGTGTTTTTTATTTAATAGTAACTATTGCGTTTATGCTTTTTATCCCTGTGCAAACTGTGATGTGATAATAAATCAAAATTCTAAATACACGTTGAACAAAGAACGAACCCCCACAGCGCATTAACGATAAACATTTCTAATAACGCGAAACGCATTCTTGCA
>JAOUQW010000034.1:3714734-3744373 GCA_028565825.1 Olivaichthys viedmensis
GTGTATGTGTATGAGTGTGTATGTGCATGAGGTGTGTATGTGCATGAGGTGTGTATGTGTGTGTGTATATATATATATATATATATATATGTATATATATATATAGCAAAAGAATTAAGAGGCAATGAACATTCGAAGAAAAAGGCAGAGCGCACAATGTAAATGATCAAATTGACATGAATTCAGTGACCTGAGAGAGAGGGAGAGCGAGAGAAGGAGGTGGGAGTTTATCTATTATCTGCACTTCAGTGTTTGTATCTTGTTTAAAAAAAAATAAAAAAAAACTGAATCACCCAACCTTTCCAGAATTACTTTATTGCGTTTACTTTGTTGTTCGGGACATTCAGCCACTCATTAGCACATCATACTGTCTCCCGTGAGGTTGTAGTGTGACATGATGGGTGTAAACAACTTAATTACATGCTTTCTGCAGATAAATATGAGGTAAATACAGTAGGTCAAACACGATTAGGATGATGTGACCCCATACATTTCCTCCTAACTGATTGCATCATTTCCTGAAGAGAACAATGTTGACAAGGTAAACATAAAGTTCTGTAATCAGAATAACCACAGGCTGTCATAGTGCTGTGGTAATGAACATGAGTTATTCTACAGAAATACAGCTGAGTGAGGTTGGAAAATGTTTCAACATCTAGGATCACAATTCTACGATTCTTAGATAAACTGTAGAACTAATAAATATTCTCAATTCAGCAAACTAATTTATGTACAGGACTACTATAATTGTTTATTTAAACCCTGCGTCATAAGACTGACATGATCATACTATATACACTTCATGGCAGATGTCATAAGCCCTCATGAGTTGTCACGACAGTTCATGGCCAATGACATAACAGTGTCGTATTACCATTATCGATAACTGCCATGACAACATGCAAATTTTTTAGCACATATTCTATGAGCATTTTCATGACAGTTCCTTCATGACAGCTGCAAAATGTGTCATAAACATGTCATGAGTGATGATCATTGTCTGCAATTATTTCACTGTATCTTTTTTTATTATTATTATTTTTAGTTTGTGTGTTACTAATGACTTTTCTATTTTTTTGTCAAATATCTTGTTGAAATACACTATGGTTGTGGATTTGCAACTACAACAAAAAGCCAAATTTAGAAACTTGCATTAGTTATGTTGTGAAGAGTTCTAACTGCTCTGACCTCAAAGTCACCTGACATGCATAATTTATCATAAAATACTAGGCTACATATTATTGTCATCATTAAAGACTTGTCATGAAATTTGTCATAACACACCTGCTGACGAGAGCATTTTTACTAATTTAACATATGGCATAAATGTTACATCATCAAGTGTTATGACAGTTGTTATGAGGTATGTATCATGTTATAAAACATGGTAACTAGTATATACCTAGTAAAGAATAGCATGTGCCACAAGCCATCATGGCATCAAACAATATGATGGCTATCATAATAATTACCAGTTATGACAACATGACACTGTTATATCACTGGAGATTAACTGTTATCACAACTCAAGAACACATATGACATCTTCCATCTCATGTTTATGACTGTCTGCCTAAAGTCTGCAACTCAGAAACATCACCAGACTGGGTATCCTTCCTGGGTATCCTCCCTACATTACGATCCCAGACCCTGTAATGCAGCCATTTTTAGTTACGACTTGTTTTGGAGACTTTTGCCTTCACACTTGTTTTTCAGTGGTTCAGGTCCTGAGATGTTAAGATGCATCTGTACACTTCAGAATTCATCCTGCTGTTGTCAGGACGAAATATAAAGAATTGGGTCATCTGTTTAAGCTTAAGGACAATTAATATTGTGCACAAATTATTTGTGGAATGTGTTTTCTGTAATTACTAACAACATTGAGTTATATAATCAAAGTGCTATATAAATTAACAAAGATTATTATATTGTTAATGCTTGATTTAATGTTAAGCTTTGGTTGCACAAGGTGATTTAAGTTATCCTATTGCTCTGTGTACAAACACTATGGTCTGGCAGTAATTGTTATACAGTATATACAGTATGTGCTGCTTGGTTTTATGTTGTCTTGTAATATGCTGTTGAATGTTTTTGTTATGCAAGTAAAGCATGTTGCCTGTTATTACTGGAAACTGCACTGAAAAGTTTATGAATTTTAATAAATCCTATCCAGTTCTTTTGAAATAGAAAAAGTAGAAGCTGTGCATTAATATATACTAATGGTGGACTTGCTCTCTCATTCTCACATTTTTAGGACATGGCAATCACAAAGAAGACATTCCCTTCCTGAACAATGCAGAGTTGACACCAAAGAGGAATGACTACTATGACAAGAACTTGGCATTGTTTGAGGTTATTTTTTTTTAGATTTAGATCTGAGTCGATGACTTTATAACTCATGTATTGTATTGTATTGTATGCATGACTGACTGTCCTGATGTATCTGTATCTGTCTATTTTTTTCCTCATTGTAACACTACAAATAATTCCTGTGATGAATTTCTATCTACAGGAGGAGCTGGACATCCGGCCCAAGGTGTCCTCCCTCCTCAGCCGCCTGGTCAACTACACGAACATTACTCAGGGGGCAAAGGAGCACGAAGAGGCGGAAAGTGCTGATGCTTCTAGGAGAAAAATCCCAAAGGTTGGAAATGCAGCTGCATACCCATCCGAGCTACAAAAACAAGTATCATATAACTGTGCATTAGTGTAAGATAGGACAATAGTGCATAAAATATTAAGCCTTTACCCTATGACCAATTTTGACCATGTTAGGATTCATGTTACTAAATAATGTCACAATACAATGTAAAATATCATGCCAAGTATATAAATGGAATATGGGATACACAAAAAAACATGAGTAAAAAAAAAATGACTTAACTGCTTATAGTCCCAGTTTACTATTCATTTATTCATCAGCACATTATTCAGTAACTACCATTAATTATTCAGTCACTACAGTAAAATTAATAGGAAAGTTATCTAGTTATGGGAGTAAGGAAGGTAAGTCTGGACCTGCCAACGGGTCCTGGGAGTTAGAGGTTAAATCTTCACAGCTCTTTTGGCTCATTAAAAAAAATTATGAATGCCCTGCAAACTGCTAATCAGTGTCTGATTACCGAGTCATATCCACTTTAAGTTAAAGATATGGCCTGCAACCAAGTCAGAAATCACAGGTAGTGGGATTTCAGTACTTGGCCTAGAAGCTGTGGCTATATAGAGATTGATATAAAGTAAACAAAGAAATTTCAGTCTTATTCTGTGAGAAGTTTCCAGCAAAGATTGTGACTAGAATTGCTCTTGCTTTCTATCTCTGTTCATTTATGCAGTCTCCAAACATGGGCACACTGATGGGAGTTTACCTGCCGTGTCTGCAGAATATATTTGGCGTTATCCTTTTCCTGCGTCTCACCTGGATTGTCGGCACAGCTGGAGTCGTGCAGTCTTTTTTCATCGTCTTTATGTGCTGCTCCTGTGTGAGTTAATGCACATACACATACAAACATGGCCTTCTGTAAACCAGCCTCCTGACAGGGTAATACAGCCAAAAGTAGCTATTTGGCAGCAACAACCTAGAAACTAGAATTAAGAATTCTTCTCACAGTTAAAATATTTATAATAACAGCCTACTGACAAGACATATAGCACCAACTGCACAACTGGGGTAGATCAAGTTTATACAAATACATAGTCTATTATGTATAGTATATAGGCTCTAAATTGTTTAGAGTTGCTAAAAGGCCATTAGCCTTCAAATGTCTTAAGGAGTCCAAACAACTGAGAACCACAATGAGTAAGGCACTTTCATACTGTTTTACAGACAATGCTCACCGCGATATCAATGAGTGCCATTGCTACCAACGGTGTTGTCCCAGGTAATGCCTAGAATAACCTACTTTGTTCGAGAATTGCTTAATTTTCCATTTAAAGAACAGATATGAGAGAGACTTTTCTCTCTTACTCTTTTATTGCATGCATAATACATGTAGACATAAGCCTACTGTTAGTTAGTCTTAGCAAGTGCATCTAAGTGTTTCTGCTTGTTATATCAGTATCAATGCTGATGTTTGTGTGTATGTGTGTGGTCTATTTTCCAGCTGGTGGAGCGTACTTTATGATTTCACGCTCTCTGGGGCCTGAGTTTGGGGGTGCAGTGGGGCTTTGTTTCTACCTTGGCACAACCTTCGCTGCTGCCATGTACATCCTGGGTGCCATAGAAATATTTCTGGTGAGTCAGGCCTTTCTCATTATTATTTGCATTAGGAAAAGGTTGATTAACCCCGTAAACTGAAAGAAATCCCGAATTATGTATTGAACCAATGTACTAATTCAATAATTCTATTCAGAAACTCCAATGATTTTCATCCACAGAAATATCTGGTGCCACAGGCAGCCATATTTCATGCCACTGATATCCACGCGGAGAGCAGCGCCATGCTGAACAACATGAGAGTTTATGGCAGCATCTGCCTCAGTCTCATGGCTGTCGTGGTCTTTGTAGGGGTGAAATACGTGAACAAGTTTGCCTCACTCTTCCTAGCCTGTGTCATCATTTCTATTGTTTCAATCTATGCTGGGGCAGTCAAATCCATCTTCCAGCCGCCACAGTTTCCGTAAGTCCAAGCACACTGTCCAAACAGGATATATCTGGATTTAAGTTGGGATATTTATGGCCTCTTTTATGGCAAGCTGTAACAAAATGTTTTAAAAATGGGGTGAGCCGGATTTTGAACCATCAATTTTGAACCTGTAGTTGCCAGTTGCCTTGAAGCATTTGAGAAACTTTAAGTTTGTTCACTGAAAAAAAAAAAAAAAAAGTTGATGTTAAGACTTCAGATTTGTGGTTCTTTGTTTCAAATTCTGATTAACTTGTCCTCATGACCTTTGAGGGCAAAATTCTGTGATTCTGAAAAGAATGTTTGTTCTCGTTCATTGCTTGTTGTGCAGGATCTGTATGCTGGGGAACAGGACGCTGGTGCGCGATCTTTTCGATGTGTGTGCAAAGACGGAACTTATAGGAAATGAGACAGTCCACAGTAAGCTGTGGAGGAACTTCTGCAGTTCAGAAAATGCCAGCAGTTTCCACTGCGATGAGTACTTTGCCCAGAACAACGTAACTGAAATTCAGGGTATTCCTGGACTGGCCAGCGGAATTATCAGAGGTAGAGGAGTTAACGCTTACAGTTAACAAGCTATTGTCTAAACGTATTGTCAAAATTATGTGGGCAGCTGTAGGTTTTAAAATTATGTGGACATTTGTCCAAATATTTAAAGGTGACAAAAACTGAAGGCACTCACCTATGCACACTATTGGTTGCTTTTGTCCATGATACATCATGTGAACTAAAGAACTGCCCTGTTATGAATAGGTGTTTCCATAAAGGCAGTCTTGATACTGAGGGTGTGTTTTTGATTTAGAGAACATGTGGGGCGATTACATGGAGAAAGGACAGATTCTGGAGAAACCCAGTCTGCCCTCTGAAGATGTCCATGGCTCTATGGAGTCATTCGGATTTTACGTGTCTGCAGATATCGCCACATCCTTCACCCTCCTCGTGGGAATATTCTTTCCCTCAGCCACAGGTACAGCCAGCTCTGACAAATAATATTCTTTATAGTGTACCTCAGGGCTCTGTACTAAGCCCACTTTTTATTTTTATTGTACATGCTTCCATTTGGACAGATTATTAAAGAATGTGAAGTCAGCTTGAATAGTTATGTGGACAATACAAAACTCTCTATATCTGTAGAGCCAGATGACCTTATATCCTGTCTATGCAATATTATTAATTGGAAGAATAGACTTTTTTTCTTTTTTTTTAACTAAATGCAGAAAAAACAGAAGTCCTTATTGGCAATGAAGCAAAGAAAACATAAGTTTTAAGTAGGCTGGCTCTACAATCAAAATCTAAAGTTAAGAATTTGGGCGTAATTCCTGATTTCAACATTTAAATTGAATATTGATAATAAAAATAGAAAAACAGCTATTTTTTTCACTTAAGAAACATAGCATGAGTTAGACCTTTCCTCACACCATAGGGTGGTAAGAAACTGATCCATGCTTTTGTATTTTTATGGCTAGACTACTTCAATGCCTACCAGTAACGTTTTAAAAGCAGATAAAAACATTTATTTCACAATAATTTGACATCAAAATGTATTAAAGGTGCTATATAAATAAACTTTTTATTATTATTAATAAATTGTCACGCATGCTTACACTCTCACTGAACACAAGAAAAAATAGGTCTGGCAGTGTAGTGCTCTCTACAGTATATCACTCACATCCTCTCTCTTTCTGTATTTTATTCTTTTAGGCATTATGGCTGGCTCCAACAGATCAGGAGATCTGAGAGATGCTCAGAAGTCCATTCCTGTAGGGACAATACTGGCCATAACGACTACCTCCCTTGTCTGTATCCTCCCCATCAGCAAAACAAATACTATTTACTAACCAATTTATTTTAGTTTGTCACATATTAAAACTTGTACTGATTGACAAATTAAATTGAATTCTAATTAGATAAAGGTTGACGCAACTCCAACAACCTAAAGCAACCTTAGCTACCTATTTATTCCTGAATTATCATTGTCAGATTTCAGTTCGGTGGTCTTGTTTGGGGCGTGTATTGAAGGAGTGGTTCTCAGAGACAAGTAAGTGCTCATCTGAAGATGGGTCTCAACTGTTTATCCAGCATTTCATAATATTGTCACTCAGTCCACATGTTTTTGAATGCCTTCACAAGTAAATTTCACATGTGTATGTGTGCAGATTTGGAGATGCAGTTAATAAAAACCTGGTAGTTGGCACGCTCTCTTGGCCCTCGCCATGGGTCATTGTGATTGGCTCGTTCTTCTCCACAGTGGGGGCTGGGCTGCAGTCTTTAACCGGAGCGCCCCGCCTCCTGCAAGCCATCGCTAAAGACAACATCATTCCTTTCCTCCGAGTAAGACCCTACTGTTTCTGATAATTGACAATACATTCCAAGGCATATCCATAACTGAAAAATCCTGAGTCCCAAAACTGTGCCGAGATCAGACCTGCATGTTCTGTTCATTACATAGCATTGGATGTACTATTGACCCAGGCAATATCTTTTGATTATGGAAAACTATCCAATATATCTTATCTTCATCTTGATCAATTATAGCTAATTAATTATTACTAAAATAAACAATATTCTTATAAAAAATAAAAACATGCAAATATTCTTTCCATGTTTGTAGATTCTCCTAATATCGTGTGTGTGTGTGTGCACGTGTGCACAGATGTGAGCGTGAATAAGATATGGAGGGAATGTTACTGGGTCTAAAATGACCTTTTTATCTATGTGTTTCATATTTACAAAGACCAGTCAAAATGATCTGAAAATAATTTCTGTATTATAAATATGATTTCTAATATGACCTCAGGTGTTCGGGCATGGTAAAGCAAATGGGGAGCCTACATGGGCACTGCTGCTCACTGGACTCATAGCAGAGCTGGGAATCCTAATCGCATCGCTGGATATGGTAGCTCCCATTCTCTCTATGTAAGAACATAACACACACACACTGCAGAGAATCACACACTCACATGCAACACTATACAGGCCAAGGTTTCTGCACACACAATGGATCTTGTTCTTGGGCTCATCCAATTTTCCCAATACCTATATTGTATTATAAGATTCTATCTGCCATATATTTATCACTCAGATAGAACCTTATAATACTAAGGTCACAATATGACTCTGCTTAGTGGTTGTAAAGTCAACAATCAGATGTGTACAGAAGAAACAGCAGCATTGTTGTGTGTGTCTGTGGCAATCTCACAGAATAGATTTAAATGCATGTCATTTTAGATCTTAGGCAAATTCGGGCTTGGGCGAGTCAGATAATTGATTTTTATTTTATGTCTGCTATCCTCTTAACTATCCTCTCTTACTTTTCATAGTATTTAAAAAATAATAATAATAATTATATAAATATAATTTGCCTACGTGTTGTAATCCTAACAGGTTTTTCCTGATGTGTTACCTGTTTGTAAATTTGGCTTGTGCTGTACAAACTCTGCTGAGAACCCCAAACTGGAGACCACGGTTTAAATATTATCACTGGTAAGTGTGCATGCAGTGTGTATGTGTGTATCCATGTCCTATATTTAAGAGATGCCTATTTCCCTTTTTCACACAACGAAATGAAGGGTTTTTGAATTAGATTATGAACTCGAGTTTGATAAAACAATGCATTAATGAACAGCATTTTAGCTTTTAAATAAAACATGCTTATATCCAGTGCCCTATCTGTCTATTTCTCAGGGCCCTGTCGTTCCTAGGAATGAGTATGTGTTTGGCTCTCATGTTCATCTCCTCCTGGTATTATGCCATTGTAGCAATGTGCATCGCCGGTATGATCTACAAGTACATTGAATACCAAGGGTGAGTGATGGCTCAAACACTTTTAACATAGTTTACTTAGTTTTTTTGGGTTTTTTTTTTTTACCCCATTTTTCTTTCAATTTAGTCATTGCCAATTCCCACCCACTTGCTAGTTCTCTCCTATCACACGACAGCCACCAACCGGGGAGGGTGGGGCTAGCACGTGACACATGAAGCCTACCACCGCATCTTTTCGATCTGCTGCTCATGCAACGTCACAGGGCAGTCCCGCACACTCTGAGGAAAGCGCCAACTGCCCTCTTCCGTATGCATGAGCTCACAGATGCCCACCATTGGCTGGTGCCGCTTTTGATCGACAGGAGAGAAAAAGCGTATTGCCATCCCTCCCACCCAGAGAGCAGGGCCAATTATGCTCTCATGGACTCCCGGCCACAGATGGCTGTGGCATCGTCGGGGCTCGAACTAGCGATCCAGACGATGGGGCGAAAACTTTACTGTTGCGCCACTCGGGAGCCTTACTGAGGTTACTTGAGTAGCACCAAGGAACATGCTGTCATCCCTGGGTTTACATGCTCTCTCTTTTTCTCTCTCTCTCTCTGTATGTGCCTTAGAGCGGAGAAGGAATGGGGGGATGGGATCCGGGGTCTGTCACTCAGTGCTGCTCGATACGCTCTGCTTCGTTTGGAAGCTGGGCCTCCTCACACCAAAAACTGGAGGTTTGTTCCCTTATCATCCCAAAACAAGGACAATTTGCCCTGCTCTGTCAAGGGTATGTCTTCAGTACCTTTATGAGTTATCTTTCACTTGGTAAAGTGAATGTAGTGTACCATTTTAAAACTTATTTAAGGTACATAATGAGACCTTTAATGAGTTTTAAACATTACACCACATTCGCTTTCCCAAGTGAAGGACACATCATAGAGGTACAAAGGACGTACCTTGAAGGTCTTACCCCAGTGACAATCAATGGTACAGTTTAGTAACTTTTCTCTGAGAGTGTAGGGTAATAACTACAGGCTGCTAACACTAACCATGTGCATCAAACCATAAATGATGAAAAGTGTGGTAGGCTAATACAGATTTTGAAATACAGAAATAAAACATAAAATAAACTCCACAGTTTGAGGAAAAATCTCCATACAAACTCCACCTCACAACAAGCGCACATCTTTACTACACATAATAATAATAATAATAATAATAATAATAATAATAATAAACAGTTTGAGTTGCATTTAAGCAATCCTGACAGCAGGGGGGCGCACCCTCACAACCTCACTTCCTGCATCCCTGACTGTGGGTTTCGGTTACATAACCACATGTGTCGGCTAATGATAATGCCTGATTGCACTGTGCATAATAATTTTCAAACCCAGAAATAGACTGTAGTGATCAGCTACTGGCTGTGTAGTACTTTTGAAATGGATTACATTGTATTTTTAATATAAACAATGTGTTGATTATATGCTCTTGGTATCCTTGAAGTCAGTTATTTCTGGTTAAAGTATACCATAGCATTGTACTGTATTAACAGAGCTGTTCTAACCATGTTTGTAGACCACAGTTGCTTGTGCTGCTGAAACTGGATGAAGATTTGCATGTCAAATATCCCAGAATGCTAACCTTTGCCTCACAACTGAAGGCAGGAAAGGGCCTCACGATTGTGGGATCAGTAATCCAGGGCAACTTCCTGGACACCTATGGGGAAGCGCAGGCCTCAGAACAGGTAATGTTACGAGTCATGGAATTTATGCCAACTTAAGCTAGAGGATGAGCTCTTAATTGATAAAGATTGGAAACATGATACTAACCAGATGCTTCATGGTTACAGCTTAATGGTTGTGTGTCTTTCAGGCTATAAAGAACATGATGGAGATAGAGAAAGTAAAGGGCTTCTGCCAGGTGGTGGTGGCCTCAAAGGTGCGAGAGGGAGTTGCACACCTTATTCAGTCATGTGGGTTGGGTGGCATGAAGCACAACACAGTGGTTATGGGTTGGCCGTATGGATGGAGACAGAGCGAGGACCCCCGAGCGTGGAAAACTTTCATTAGTGAGTGCCCTTCTGTGTCACTATCCAGAAATGTTGTTTTTAAGTAGGCTCAACTTTATTAAAGTATAATTGCCATGTACATATTCTTGGAAATTTAAAAGATTATGGTCTAATATTTTAACGCAATGAGTAAGAATTTCAGGTAACACTTTCACAGGGCTACATAACACCTACAAAAGCCCTTCCTGACAACTGACATAACCCCACATAAACATATATAAAGGCTTATTCCAATAGGCATTGACTACTTTTGTCAATTTTGAAGCCAAGTTGACTTAACACCCGAGTAAACTGACATGCATTTTTGTTGACATTTGCATGGTTGCCCTATGACACTTTCTGTTCTGACTTACATTAAACTGTCATAACAACATAAATACATGACCTTGTAGCTCAGTGTATTTCAGGTATGTTATGGTATATTTCTGCTTATAAGATTGTGAACACTTATGGCAATGCCAAGACACTGTCATGACAGAATTGTGTCTATTTTATTTCTGTCTCTTAAGTAAAATGAGTTAAGATTTTTATATAAACCTATGACAATTCCATGACACCATAATGACAGTTATGTATATTTTCTTTTCCACTTTGCCACAAGTAAAGTGAATTTACGTTTGCTATTTATAAGATTTTTTTTTTTTTACTTAAAGGGCAATATCGTGGAACTGTAATGATAATTTCTATTGGAAAAAGCCTTTATAAATGTTTATTTAGTTTTATGTCAGCTGTCATGAAGGGCCTATGCAGGTTTTATGTAGCCCTAACAACTCTGCCCTTAAGTAAAGTGTTATTGAATTTCAGGTTTAGTGTTCCAAGGATAAGTGCTACTTGAAGTGACATTCCCAAAATATCATTAAAGAAAATTTCCTGGACAAAATATTGTTAAAAAAAAAAAAAAAAAAAAAAACTTTTCTGAATATTAAGTCAGAATTTCTTTTGTTTGTTTTTACCATAGATACAGTTCGGTGTACCACAGCCGCTCACCTGGCCTTGATGGTGCCAAAGAATGTGTCGTTCTACCCCAGCAACCACGAGCGCTTTACTGACGGACACATCGACGTGTGGTGGATAGTTCATGATGGAGGAATGCTTATGCTGCTACCCTTCCTCCTCAAACAACACAAGGTTCAAATTTGGCCTTTTAATACAGTACATCAACATTGTATTAAGAAAGGCTTTGAGTGGAATTAGTTCATTGTTTTTCGCAGGTTTTAAGACGTTTGGCGGTTGCTCATGATGTTTTTGTGATTTTCATAATATATTTCTGATGATCATATTCATTTGTTATCACTCATAATTTTCTGTAGTTGTAATATATTCATCCCCAGCCTCCTTGGTCATTGGAACATTCCATGTTGTTGCTTACAGTTGAAGTCAGTCATTGTGTGTAGAGAGATGGAACAAGATATTTATTTCTTGTTACCTGCTGAGACCTTTGGTAAAAAACCTTCAACATGTGTTGTTAAATTTTAGCATTATGGCTCATTATTTGTAACATAAATAAAGATAAGATGTTCTCTAAAATTACTTCCAAAAGCTAACGCTATCCTGTGATCTCCATGTTGTTTAGGTATGGCGCAAGTGTAAGATGCGTATTTTCACTGTGGCCCAGATGGACGATAACAGTATTCAGATGAAGAAGGATTTGGCAACCTTCCTTTACCAGCTCAGATTAGAAGCAGAGGTGGAGGTGGTGGAAATGGTACATAAAATACCAAACAAATTATCCAAACCTGTTTAAAACCATGTGGTTTAAATGTGCTAGATGTTTGCTTGGCCTACTTACATGAAAGCATGTAAATATTGCATCATGTCCCTGGAACTGTTATTTTATTATTATTTGTAGCATGATAGCGACATCTCTGCATACACATATGAGAGGACACTAATGATGGAGCAGAGGTCGCAGATGCTGAGGCAGATGAGACTCTCAACGGCTGAGAGGAACAGAGAGGTGTGTGCATTATATCTACTCGATATACTGTCAACTTATTATAAGCATTTAACTATATTGTGATTAAAATGGAAATCTCCTGCAGTCTGAAGTAATGCACGGATCATAGCATAAGCATTCGTAAGTACCACAAACTGCTGTCACTCAAAATAAAGCTGGAGCTGGACTTTTCAATATTCCATTGTCGACCAAAATTGTAAGTTTGATTAGCAAGCATAGTGATATGGTATTGATCTTCTGAATCTTAACAGGCTCAGCTGGTGAAGGACAGACACTCATTGGTGCGAATGGGCAGTTTGTACTCCGATGAAGAAGAGGAAACTCTAGATATAGAGCCTGAGAAGATTCAGATGACATGGACCAAAGACAAGCTGGACGCAGAGAGACGAAACCGCAACAACGCTCCAGAAAACTTCAGAGAACTCATTAGTCTTAAACCGTGAGTACAGAAACAAAGACACTAGTAAGGCCGAATGAGAACCAAAAAATGTGGTTTCTTGTAAACCATTGGGAATGCAAACTTTTGCACTCAACTGCAACTTGTAATAGTGTTGGTAGTTTTAGCTTTTTACATGCTAATGCTGGAAAACAATTCAAATGCTAGTCTTTTGTGTCTTATAAAAAGCTACAAATGTCCATCTAACCTCTTTATCCCTTCATGCTTTCAGAAAGTAGATCCGTCTGTAAAGTGTACTCCATTTTAGTTACTTTTATATAGCACACTGTAAAACAGATTATGTTAAGTCCACTGCAGTGCTAAGCTGGTTTAATATCTGGAAGGTTTCTTTTAGTCTGTGAGTTGTCTTTTGTTTCATCTTTGCCATTTGTTTATCTGTGGGACAGAGATCAGTCCAATGTGCGACGGATGCACACAGCAGTGAAGCTCAACGAGGTCATTGTGAACAAGTCCCATGATGCCCGGCTGGTGCTGCTCAACATGCCCGGCCCTCCACGCAATTCTGAAGGCGACGAGAACTGTATCCTTAACACACTGCAAAATATTGTCTCAACATGATAGCTATATGCTCGCACAACTTTATAGGGACTAGAAACTACACTACACTTACAAGGGCAATGTGGTTGGATTTAGTTTAATTTTATATGAATGAAGTAAGAAAAGGTATGAACGCTAATCCTGTCTAACCCTAACCTTAATTTTGTATATTTCTATGCTAGCTCATCGGTTAATGTCTATATATTTAATTTAAAAGACATTATAGAACTGGAGAAACTTCGAGATGAGTTGCTCCTCGATTTTCTCTCAGCAAACCGCAACATGGGTCTTGGCTGACCCTGTGCTTCCTTCCAAATTGCGATATGAAATAAAACCCTTTATTTATCCCTTGGTGAATAAATAGAGTTAATAGGACAGCATTATCAGACTCTGTTGCATCCAAATTCTGTCTCTTCCATAACTCAAGCTTTTCAGATATGGAGTTCCTGGAGGTATTGACTGAAGGTCTCGAGAGAGTGCTGCTTGTCAGAGGTGGAGGTCGTGATGTCATCACCATCTACTCATAACTTACCACGTGGTCTACAGTCACCGGGCTTGCCATAAATGGGGCTATTCAAGGATTATACAGCATGATGGAGATATTATCTGAATATTAATTTAGATATAACATATCAAATTTTTTTTTTTAATGCAAGATTTCTACAGTGAACTTTATAATGAGATACATTTATATCTCGTCATATACAAAATGTAAGTTGCGATCCGTTTTAAATGAATACGCACATATACGCACAAATTTCTTGGCTGCAGACTTTCATAGGGAGTGAATCATTCAGTGGAAGGTTAAAAAACATGTTACACACACACACACACACACACGAGTGCCAAGGCAGCAGAGCACTGACATTCATGTTGTTTTGGGCAATAGAAGACATGTGACAGCCTGGGACTATCAAAAGCTGCACTAGACTGCATTTCAGTCGGTAAGAGACTTTAAATTTGTTACTTCTGAAAACTGAAGCCAAATCATCTTATTCTTATGACCAATCAGAAACACAATCTTAAACCATGTGTGGTTATGTAACCACAGTAAACAGTCCATTTGTCAGTCTGCACAGAGTAGTACTGCATATATTTGAATCTTCTGTTCAGAAAACTGTTGGATGTCAAGATGTTAGATGTCAAGCTAATTCAGAGTGGCTGCATACACAATAGTCCATGTGCTTCTGTAAGCTTTTTCCTAAGAGTGCTTGTTCGGACAAGTGCCGAACATAAATTTTACTTGGAGTAGTTTGAAAAGTTGCATTTTATTTATTTCCTTATTTATTTGCTTTTACTCCCCACTGGCTTAAGAGCATTTGGTTGTAGATAATGGGTAATAATAGATAATAGGAAGAGCATTGAGATGTTTATTCGTGATATTGGATGAAGAAACACAGCGATTTTATGACTTATGACTTTTTGTACTGAACTTTTAAACATTTGAAAGAAATATGTTTAAATTTTGTAAATGAAATGTTTTTTTGTACTCACATCCACACACAGCTCAGAATGACAGCTGACTATTTTCGGAAGCAATAAGTACTTATCAATAAGTAATTGATACACATTACGTATGAGGTTTATTTTTATTTTTGGGACACAATAACTGTGCAGGCGAATGCATCTGTAACAGTGAAAATTTTAAATAAAAATAAAAAATAAAAATGTCTATAACTCGGTTACCATGTGACTTTTATTTTGTGTGTTAACGCATATACAGTCTAAAGAGGGCATGAAAATTCAGTAATAAGAAGCGGTACACTCATAAACCTGAGACTCACGAGTGACAAACCAACATGTTTATAAAAGACTATGATGTACAGGTATATCCTATTTATTATTTATCATTATTTATATACATCTCAAAGGTACTTTGTTGTTTAAAGGAGAATGATGCTTTAAAATATTGCAACACAAAATCCTATTAATAAGAGTGCCTTAAAATTTATTTTTTACGTGAAAAACTGTGTTTAATGGCTGAGGCCAATTGTGGATCACATAGTCCGCATCATAGATATTAAAGTCCCAATCAGCAATTGATAAAACTAGCAAGGGTGTTTTTAATCCTGCACCAAATACTTGAATAACAACCACATTACTGCAGTATCATGAGTTTATAATGCACGGAGACAGGTAGCTGTCACTATGTCAGTAACCTCTCTAAGGACATAAGAATTAAATATCACTACCTAATATGAATAAAAACGATAATAATAGAGAACAAAATGCATTTAGTATGAAATAGGACTAGACGTGCCAATATTAAATCACAATAATTGACCAGCCTTTTATTACTATTTACAATTATGACATTTATCTGTACCTGTCTCATTGTGCAACATTTTAACTTGAAAATTAACCTCTGCAGTTTTGCATTCCAGATTCAGCTTCATCATACATCACTTCTAGCAAACGTGACATTTACTTACAATCAAATGCTAGTCTCTCAGCTTGGATAAAGACACAATTAGGCTTTTTACACCTTGAAAACTATTATGATAGTTTTGATTAGTGCAAAATATATTAAACTTCATATTAGAACTAATAGCACTTCCATTCCACCTGCCCTTCACAATACAGTGAAAGTTAGCAAGTAAATTGTAACAATTTCTTAAAAAGACAACAGAGATCCTGAATCAAATTACATAGGTTAGATAAGTGATCCTATAATATTTGGCTTTACTGTAAAGTACTAAAAGTAGCTATGACCTTTGCACTATTACCTTTTGATGAATTAGCATATAAGCATCAATATGGCTATGTTGGTTGTGTTAAAAGTGGAGCTGTAGAAAGTGGAGGAAAAGAGCAGTCCAAAACAGAGCACCTGAGCTTAAACGAGCACTTCTGCTCACACTAGCTGACCTGGTCTCTTTGGAGATATCCGGAGGCCTCAGGACCAAACGACATTCGTTTTGGGCCTCCGCGAGGGGAATCTCAACCTCACTGGGACGAGTGGTGCGTAGTTGATCACGTATCTGCATAGCAGCAGGACAGGAGAAAAAGAAGCAGCCTTTACACATTCAGGACTTTGCAAGCGCATGCTACAAACAAGGTGGAATATTTAAGCTGGGATCACAACGGAACAAGACACAGATGAGACGAAGTAGAAATAGATGGCAATAATGATACATTTCATAGGAATGTGTGGACACAGCACACAGCTCTTTAATAACTTACACAGATAGCCCTATGTGTCGATTAAATACATAATTATAAACTTGTATTGCCCCAAGTACATTATCTTCACACAAAACAGATACTATGAGGGATCAAGCACAGTAACTGGAACATTGTTTACAGCACATGGCGTGCTAGAGGAACTGCTTTGAAAAGTCACAAAGGCGTCGCGTCGATGGAATTGGCATTAATCAATTATTTAGAGACATAATATTGCCAACTCAAATAAACTAGCTGTAGCATGCAGCTTAAGTGTATGCAGTCATTATTAGACTGATCTGTGACCTGTGATTATTTGTGAGGATGTTTGGAAGTCCTGAGTGTGGATTTTCTGGGAACAGGTCAGTTCTACAGTTTCTGGGACACATGATTGTTTGTTTGGTCTGCACTATCTATTTTTATTAGCTTATGTACATTGGCCAAGCAGGCACGCCCAATTCCTGTCCTGGAGGGCCGGAGTCCAGGAGAGTTTGGTGAATTTTTTTTTCTTCCTGCTCACAGACACCTAATTTAACTCATCAGTCCATTACCAGGTTTAGTAGGTGTATTCGAGCAGGTGCAGGTTATTGTACGAGTGCTAATGCCATCTCTTACATTCTCCACGCTCTCAAACACTCGGAGGAAGTTGAGCCTCAGCACGCCTGCCAGTTCCACTTCACTCCAGTTTCTCCTCAACAGTTCACCCATCAAAGCAGGGTATTTAGAAACGTCCTCCAGATCCTGAGGGAATCTACAAGCACACACACAAACCCACAGGAAAACATGTTTCATGTCTCGTGAGACTAACAGCAGATGTTTGACTCACTCTGTTCCAAACTCCCATAAATGGCAGGGTGCTGGAAATCAAACATGAGAAGTTAAATATGTGAAAGCAAGAACACCCTCTTACCTATGGGCCCCATCGTAGTCCCCTCCAATGCCAATGTGCTCCACTCCTATCATGAGCTTCAGATGGTCAAAATGGTCTGCAAGACAGAGTTTAAGATCAGAACTTCTGGTGAGTGAAATAATAAACAGATGATGCAATATACACTCTGTATAGTTTTATTTTAACACGATTTTAAAATACTTTTGATTGATTGATCTGAATTAAAGATATAGTTTTAAGAAATGCATTAAGTGCTGCACTCACCAGCTACAAGAGCGATGTTTGCTTGTGCACTGCAAGCTATGAAACCACTGTGGAAGTTCACCATGATGAGCCCTCTGTTCTCTTTCTGGCATACAAATTTGAAAGTTCAAAATAACAGATCTTGCAGGTAAATGATGCTAAAACAAATTATAAAATCATTTCCAACCTCTGTATCTTCAATACTTCAGGAATAAATACAAAGATTTGGAGAAAAAAAAACACGTTGCTGATGAAGGACTTTGGTCTGAAACATCCTGTGTCCCATGAAACTGAGTGTTATTCCAGACTTTTTTCCGACCTCTATCAGAAAGCTACATAAGACCCATAAATCTAGTATATAGCCCAAATCTTCTACAGCCCTACTAGTAGCACATTAGCGCAAGATAGCATGGTGTCACCAGCTTTAGAAGCAGGTCATCGGGGACGTTGCGTGTGTGGTTGCAGATGGTGTAGGAGGAGGAGTGGCTGAAGATGACGGGAGCTGTGGAACGTTGCAGCACAGCATACGCTGTAGCCCAGGAAGTATGGGACAGATCAATCAGCATTCCCAGCCTGTTCATCTCATCCACCACCGCCTGGAGTGAGAGAGGGACATGTACGCACAATAACAAAGAAAAAAAAAAAAGTAGTTGTAAGATAAACATTTACCACAGTATCATCTTTCATGTCGCGAGCGACATTGAGGTCTGCGATGTCGCCTGTTACGTGAAAGCAGAGTTAAATTACTTACACACACACACAAAATTAAAGCGTCACGTTTATTTCATATGATATGGTAATTTGTGTCCTTACCTTGCCGAAGTCTGTCAAGGAATTTTTGTCTCTCTTATAGTAAGAGTAATATAAGGAAGAGCTCTCCGCCCTACACAGGAAAATGAGTGAGGGAATAATGAGAAAAGTCTGCTCAATTATGTTGATATGCACAATTTATCAGCCCCCTCTACCCTGTCCATCAATGGAAAGAAACCACCATAGGACCACCGCTGAGTAGATGTTATTTAAACTAACAGCACATTCATAAAGCTTTGAGACTTTTTCTATGAATGATCTATTTCATTTCCATATATTCAGTACTCCTATATACAGGCTTCCAAAGTGGGCGAAGCTATAGAACTGGTATATGTTAGTGCTTCATAAGTGTTATAAATGCAAAATTGCAAGGAGAAAGATGAGCTATAGTCTCTAACTGTACACCTACAAGTTGGACCAACAAGGTAGGTGTGTCTAATAAAGTGCAGTAAATGTACACTGTTTAAAAACCCTGTACAGTGTTTAAAAACCCCAATAATGCTGCTGCGCCTAATACACTCGTACCACTCCAATGCGGACTACCATGTCAGTGTCACTGCTGTGCTGAGAATGATCACCAAATAATATCTGGTCAGTGGTGGTCCTATGGTGGTCCCTTTCCACTGATGGAGGGAGTAGAGGGGGGCTGACAAATGCATTGCAACAGATGGGCTACAGTCAGTAATTTTAGGCAAAGTGACCTATATGGTGGGTTTAAAACAGCCACTGAGTGTATATATAGATATAGAGGTGTACAACTGTCAGTGTGTTTACCAAGGTGTGTTGCAGGTGTGTGTGAGGGTCATCGATCTCACTCCGAGTTGGTAAAACATGCGTAACGCTGGTAGACTGCTGTCAATTACATGGCCTCCTTCTATACTGATCAGACAGGCTATCTTCTTTGTGGAGTTTATTTCTACACACACACATACACACAGACACACACACATACAAAACAACTCAAAGCAAGTCGGAGTGAAATCTTCCAGGCAATCTTCATTCAAGTGCATGTGAGACGAGCAAATGCATGGTGATGTGGAAAATGGCCTCCTGAGATGAGATGTTCCGGAAATTGCCCTTTTCCTTGCCTACTATAACTGCCAATAATGGGTGTGCCATCTTGACTCTCCAGTGAATATAGAAAATGAGAAAAAAAAGCATGCTTACGTCCTTTAAGTTCTGAATGAAAAATAGTACCATAAGAATCAATATACAGTATATATGTATGTGTGTATGTATATGTATATATGTATATATATAAATAAGTAATTACACACACACACACACACACATATATATATATATATATATATATATATATGTGTGTGTGTAATTATTTATATATATATTTATATATATATATTACACACTCACCAAGCACATTAGACAACACGATCAGCCAATCGTGTGGCAGCGGCGCAATGCATAAAATCATGCAGATACGGGCCAGCAGCTTCAGGTAATGTTCACATCAACCATCAGGATTTACCATTCAGTTAAAATTTGCATTACTAGTTTTCAGGCATTCATAATACTGACAATATTTGTTTTTAATATTTGACTTTGTACCTGCAGCTGTGGTAGCCAGCTCCAGCTCTGGGTATTCGGTGCATACACGTCGTATCACATCAATCTGTTCCAAGGCCAGTCTAACTGCATCCTTGTCCTGAGCCGTACATAAAACATACGCCGCAAACATCTGACAGAGGAAAAGTTCATTACAATTTATTATTTTAAACCTCTGGGTCAGGCGTATCACCTACTACTTTCATGTATATTTATTCTACCACCTACAACTCCATTAAAAGGTGTCAAATAAGGATTCTTAATGAAGAACAAGAATGAAGATTTATATGGTTGCCTATAGCTTATCTGCAATCATCTGCATTGCACATTAACTGGAGTGTCTATGACATGGTCTTGTATTTATTATTATTATAGATGTCCCAATCTGATACTGGCCTGAAATGCCTGATCGGAATTTGACATATTTTCTGATTCGATCCACTGGCGGATTTAATGCTGTGATCGTGTTTTATGTTGACTGACAGATCATCACTCTCAAACTCAGTGTTGTTATTCTGCTTCAGTAACATAACCTCACATGTAAATACGGGACACAAATTGTAGCACACTGCCATCCACCTTTGCTGTTTTGCATAACTTGCCAATAGAAGCTTAGGCTCAGTTACTAAGAGGATGTCAGTATCGAATCAGTATCGGGTATCATCTGGTACCCTAAGCTCTGATATCGGTAAAGTACCGAAAATAGAACAAGTGGAATTGGGACATCCCTAATTGTCATGTTTGTACTTAGACTCTCAAACTCAGTGTTGTTATTCTGCTTCAGTAACATAACCTCACTGTCCTACATATGCTGAATGTTGAATCACTCCTAAACTAGTCAAAAAAGGGCATTTTCTTATATTGTACAACAATGTATATGTGTAATGAAATTAAAGTTGAATTGAATTGAATTTAACTGAATTAAAATTTAACTGAATTGAATTGCAACCTTGCTTTGCTTTTTTACTGCTCATGCTCTGAACTAAGAATAAGTAGAAAAGCAAATTAACAAACCTGGTTAGGGCATGACAGAATTCATATTCACCCCATTCAAGATTTATGATCTGATATTGCATTATATTAATCCTTATAATTGTGTTAAAGGGGGAAGAATAACCAGTTCTATCAGAGTGAAGCCAATATTATACATACAGGCATTTATATACCATATTTTATGTGATTTATGTTATCAACTATTATGTATTACTATCTTCCATCTACTACTATGTAATGCTATTACAAATTCAAATCTTTCCTAACCTTATTATTATGATTACAAAGAATGAGTGTTGTTGTTTTTCATGAGGCAGCAAACTAACTTTGGTGAATGAGGAAATCAGCAGGGTCAGGTGTTTTGTTATGTGTATTTTTAGGTTTTGTATACTCAGATCTAGATGTTCTCTGATCAGCAAACACAAGGAAACATTTGTTTATGCAAAGTGCACGCTACTGTAAAAACCCAGACATACACGGGAAACTCTGCACAGACAGTAACCCGGGCTTAGGATTGAACCCTGGACCCTGAATCTGGAAGGCACCAACACTACCTGCTGCACCACCCCAACGTAAATACATTCTAGCCAAAATTTTAATTAAATAAAATTACAAAGACACTTTTCCCAGCCCCAGCTTACAGTTAGTAAAACCGACACTACCTGTCCTCCAACATGACCAGCTTGGAGTCGAGTAATATCTGTAGCTGTTTTGGTGCTGTTGTACATATTAAACTGGCTGAGTTTGTTATTCTGAAGCATCCGGAGATGCAAAGCGAGGTCATTGTGTCTGTGGAGAGAGGAAAGAAAGGTTCACATAATCAATGAGACGCAATTCAAACACAAAATTTTCTTCTTATCTAGGGCAGGAGTTCTAAGCTGCAGTCCTGCTCCAAACTTCATTACTGTTTTCAACACATACTTTCGTCAATTTTCTATTACAACACGGAATTACGTATTAACTACGTAAGCTTGCAGCTCACATGCTTACACGCTCAATTTTCTTCCAACTAAATAAAGTGTCATATCGGCTTGCAAACTACACTCTTAGGAAAAAAGGTTACATCTAGAACCCTTAAAGGTTCTATGTAAAACTCGACTACAAAGGGTTTCCTTTTTAAACATGGTTTCAAGTAAAACCCCTTTAGAAAGCTAAGAACACTTAACTATCCAAAAAACTCTTAAGAAAGACTTTTTTAAAAGCGTGTAACTACCCGAGTAAGTAACAAAGGTAGTTAAAAACTAAAAGTAGATAACTATATAAAACCCAATTTAAACCTGCTGTTTTTTTGTTTGTTTTTTTAAATATTTTAGGTATTTTATCACTCCTTTGTATACTTAAACACTTATAAACAGCTTTGTCTAATTGCACTGCTCTCTGCTCAAGCTCTGCCCGTGAGGTCTACAATTATGTTGATTTGATCTCTCGTCCTTCCAAAGGAGCCATTTAAAGGATTTTTATGTAGCTTCTATGTAGAACTTCACTGTAGCTAGATAAAATAATGGTCTTTTGAGGACAATGCAAGTTTAAGCTTTACCCTGCTCTAATACACCTAATCCACTTTGTGCAGAGTTGCAGAATGAGCTACTCTGAAGTGAAAGAAAGGAAAAAAAGTATTATTACCCATCTATCAGTCGGTATTTGGACATAAGCTCCAAAGCTTTGTTGGTCAAACTGGAATCAGACTGCACTCCATGGAGAAGGAAGAGGAAAGCACAACCCAGACCCAGCTCACACAGGCCCAAGACTTTTAGGGAGAACATGCTCTGGTTCTCTTTATCTGACATAAAAACAGACAAAAACACATAAAAGATCACATATCTTCATAAAATAAAACCAGTACCCTCACTTAATTGCACTCTGTGCTCATTAAACAAACTTTTTTTTAATGTATGCTGTCGGAATGCCCAGGAGTTGCATTTTTATGGAAGGTGTGTGACTTGTCCTTAAAACTGTCCAAACAGATTGCATATGTATTGAATAAGTAGGTCGTGAGTAATTACTGAATAATTTGCTTTGAATGATGAATAACTGAATAATAAACTGGGACCGTAAGGGGTTAATGACCGTTCCGTTTCAGATCTTCCTGTTTATCATGCCTACATTTGGTTAGCTGGTCTCACAGCTTTGGATAGATTTCATAGATTTCGCCCTGCATGAAACACTGAGTTGCTAAATTCACCATGGAAAAACAGAAAATATTTCAAGCTGGGACAAATATTATCACAACATTAAAATAATTTCTGTGAAGTTTTGATCCATATGATAAGATGCTGTTGTTAAGATGGACAGGAATAGTGGTATATTATTTAGTATTCTTCAGTATTCTATTTGTTAACACAATGCATTTGTAACCACCTTCTTGTTTCATTTCAAAATATAAATGTATTAAATCTGATCACCAAAAATATTGCAAACAGTCAATTCCAAAATTATTGGCACGCTTCAGGAGAATGGGCAAAAATGATTGTAAAAAACATTACACACAATGATTTCAATTAGTCCAAAGATCACAGTTTCAGAATTGCACAGTTCAGTTGATTATTGGGGTTGTCAAGTTTCAAAATCAATTATTAGACGCCACCTTTAAAACAACAAGCCGCTTGGAAGGATTGCATGAAAAAAGCCCTCCCTGGGGGCAAAATGCAGCGCCTTTTCCACCAGTTCCACCAAGTGTCATTGGAACTACAACTAGAATCGTGTGTTGTGTTCAGATGATTTTGTTTAAATAAAACTCTACAGCGTCCCCATATATTTAAGCTCAAAATATCACTTATTGCATGTGTTATTCTTTTTAAATATCATTTTTGCTCATTTTGATTAAGCATACCAATTAATAACTCATTCATCTTGTGAAATTAACCCCTTCAAACCTGAATTATATTCCAGTGATGGAAAAAATATAAGAATGTTGTTTTCCTGTCTGAAATATTCCCAAAAATGAATATATTAATATATTAAAGTAATATATTTTTAATTGTTTTTTTTTAATGTCCATTGCAGTGGACACTGGGTCTTAACAATCGTAAAGTAATGATATGGAGACAGAATGTGTTTCTTCTTTTTTTTCACATAAACTTGGACCATGAACTTTGTTATTACTATGTATGCTCTCTAACCTTTTTAGATGACCTGTTACTTATCAACAAGAAACAAATATCATGTTTTAAAAAACAGTCAACCAAAAAGAAACACTGATCACTAATTCTGTGGTCTCATTTGAAAACAACATTTTCAAAAACTCTTTAAAAACGTTATACTACTTTATTTGTGTCACAGCAGCATATTCTGAACAGTAGTTCCAGTGCATTACCTTTTTTTAAATCCTTATCTGGGCCTGTATACTGTTGAGGGGGAATGTCTTAATATCATTGTCTATGGGCTGCCTTGAAGCAGTTTCTTCGTGGAACAAAGCAGTAGTGTGCCTTGCACTTGTCACAGTACACATGTGTTTTCCCAGTGCACTGTGGCAATTTACACCTGGTTGCTTCTTTACGATCATCGTAATTTGGCATGTGCTCCATCATGTCAGTGCGGACCTCTTTGGTTGGCCGTCTTTCAGCAGACACACTGGTTCATCTTGGAGAGGTGGGCTTTGTGACAAGCTTGGCCTTCCTCTTTAACTTACTGCTTGTGGCTTCCTTGCCCACACAAGGGCCTCAGCTACATTCATCTTGAAGTGCAATCCAATCTGTACTGTTGCGGAATGCCCTGGCGTTTTTTGTCTCTTTGGTACTCAAGCCAGCTGTTCACAACACCCAAATCAAAGGCATGTGTAATCATTCTAAGGGTCCATTTTCTGGACCTGATGTCTGTCCTGTGCAGACTTAGAAAATGATCCAGCTTGTCCACGCTACCCATGTCCTGGTTATATCTCTGCACAACTTCAGGACGCTTGATCTGCACAAAGGATCCTTTCTTTTGATCCCACCTCTCAATTTCATCTTCTTTTCCAGTTCCAACAAAGTTGGAAACCATGACCACAGCACAATTATCAAACCACTTGGTTAGCACCAGCTTTCCATCCCTGGTCATGACCTCATCATGGTTCCCGCTTCCTCTTTTGGTCAGCTCTTTGTCACCCATCAGTTTTGGGTTGGCAAAGAGGAACACCCTAGCTGTTCCAGCTGCATTGTAAGTTGTGAAGTTATCAGAGAAGATCTTGTGGTTTGGGCTGTGCAGCCATTGACACAGATGGGTTACCACTGAGGCCCCATGCCCTAAGATTGCCTTATCCCTCTCAGACAGCTCTGTGGTGGCACCTTGATATATAAGGAAATCATATGCCAGGCCACTTCTGCCACAGAGAAAGTAAATGTTGATGCCCCATGGACTTGGCTCTCCTTTGATGTACGGAAGGCAGGAAAGTTTCCCTCTGAATGGTACAATTTGCTCGTCAATGCTGAGTTCCTCTTCCATGCAGAGTGAAAGACACTTTTCGTACACTGTCGTAAAGAGGTCTGACTTTATAAAACCTATCTGTGTTTTCAGGAGGCCTCTCAAAATTGTTTACGACATGTAGATTGGAGCAAAGCTGAAAAAATCTGTCTCTGGACAAGGTGTCCCTGAACAGCCCAAGGTTTATGTTTGATTCCCAATATATCCGCACTCTGGGAAACTTCAGCACCCCCATTGCCATGTTAGCCTCTGAGGGTATATTTCATGCACTTATATCCCTAACAGCATTTTGTTCAGCAAAAATATTTTTGTCATCCGTTCAAACATCTCCTGGGGAATGTATCGTTTGAAGTAGCCACAAGGAATTAATGATTAAGTGATTTCTGTGATATGATCTACCCATGTAGACAGCACAGGAGTATAGGGTGTACGGCGCCACTAGATGTCTTTTTTCTTTGTCAGGTTAGCATAAAGGTCATTTTCACATAATAGAACAATTTCTTCCTCATTTTCCTGTCCTGACCCTTTATCATGTACTGTCTCAACAACAATTCTAGCCCCATCAGTAGTACTTCCTCTTCCCTGACATCTCCTGGAATCAATAACAAAAACGGCTATATATACATATATTGTTTTTATGAAGATTTTTTATTAACAATAAACTTTACTATGCAGTAATATTCAGTATTCCATATAGAAATGTGATTATTTTTTTACAGACTTGCATCTTTCACAGATTTTTATACTGGCCTACTCTCGAGAGTCTAGCGCAGTCTACATATTCATCCTCATCTTCGCTAGGCCAAGCTCTCAATTTCTCAGATGTTTCCACTGTCAATTAACTGAAGCACGTCAAGTGCTGTGTACTCTGCAGAATACATATTTTTCATCTTATTCTACACTGCAAAATTTTTTGCATTATTAGTGAAAACGTGGCCTGAACAATACACATCAAGACCCACTGTCCCCTATAATAAACAATAACATTTAGAAAAATCCTGTGGAGAAAGCTGTTATGATACCATTTGATATGTAACTTTTCATTTAACAATCCAACTCATAAAATGATGAGCAAAACTGTTCCAAGTATATAATTAAAAAACAAGAGTTAAAATGAGCCCTTACTTTGCCTCTGTGGCTGGATTGCTGTCATGTCTCGTTGCAATGTGCAATAAAAAAAATTTCCAGATGCAATGGGAGGGGCTATGCTGTTTTATCACTGGCTGGTAAACATCCATTCTGATGGACAACAGGTCTCAAACGGTGTTATGTGTAGCAAAACATCAAATAAAGAAGCAAGCACATGATGTCCATTATAATTGACAAAGGGGTTCAATAAAGCGCGCGCGCACTACCGCACTAACTAGTAAACTGCACCACCAACTTCTAACTTGGAGTGGTGTACTATTATGAAATATTCTTTTCTATAGCCGCATGCAGTTTTACACATCTGGTTTCCTTTTGCAACACGTGCAGTAACTGTCTAAGATTTTTTTCACCACAAATTAACACACAACAATGCAACACCGAGGACTTGGAACCCAGATTATAATCTCAAGCAGGCAATAGGGGTTTGTTTGTTTTTTGTTTTTTAAATGTTATGCATAATGTGCATAACACATCTAATAACAAAACGGGTTCACCTGAAACTGACTTTTGATTTTGTCTGGCGTTAGGGATGCAAACCTCGTTTCATTTCATCATTAATTGAAAGTAATTTAATGTTGAACCGATATTTCACCCTAAAACGACCCATGTCTCCTCTCCTCCAAACCGCAGTATAAGAGCCAGCAGGCGTGTTGTTTGTGTAAAAGAAAGCTCTTGTTGTACTCACCACGTTACAGAAGGTAACGGTGCTGGTGTGTTGTGAATCCTCTCCTGAAGTTTCCCCATCACCGCCCAAATGCTCGGTGATCATGCGTCTTCATTTACTGCTCAACTCCTGGACTTTTCATCCAGAGTGGAATTGGCGCCCTCTGGTGGACATAGCCGGATATACACACATTCCAAATGTTTAATGTCTTAAGGAATTTTTTGGCGTCCTTTGGGAAAAACACATTCATCTGCGTTACTAGTATGGCCTGGCGCGCTTATTGGATGAAATGTATGTAGTTTGTGCTGTAACCCGATAGACTAATGCGCGCACTGACCGTTCTGGGTGTGAACGTAATATTTGTGACTTGTCTATACCCAAATATGTCCACTAGAGGGCGCTATTTCTTCATGAAGATATAACTTCAGTGGAGATAAATGTCGATACACAAATATGTCCACCAGAGGGCGCTATTTCTTCATGAAAATATAACTTCAGTGGAGATAAATGTCTATACTCAAATATGTCCACCAGAGGGCGCTATTTCTTCATGAAGATATAACTTCAGTGGAGATAAATGTCTATACCCAAATATGTCCACTAGAGGGCGCTATTTCTTCATGAAAATATAACTTCAGTGGAGATAAATGTCTATACCCAAATATGTCCACCAGAGGGCGCTATTTCTTCATGAAGATATAACTTCAGTGGAGATAAATGTCTATACTCAAATATGTCCACCAGAGGGCGCTATTTCTTCATGAAGATACAACTTCAGTGGAGATAAATTTGATTTGAGTTGTGAATTACACAAAAAAACGTTTAGTAGCTCAATAACCTGAATGCAAAATGTATTTATTCATTTATTTATTTATTTGTGTGTCTCTGTTTATTTGTTTGGCAGAAAACCTAGGAGCTTAAACTTTAAAAAATGTTTCATAGCTTGGTACGATTTCACTGGACATTTTTCAGAATTAAGCTGATCCACATTTTAGCCACCAGATGGCGCTCTGGCTTTGAGCCAACGAGTCTGCATTTGTAAAAGACAAGAGGTCATCTTCTGGCAAAGGGATGTAAAACCTCTTGGTGTTGGTGACTGCTTTCAAAAAGTACTAAGTAAGTACTCCCCTCTCTTCCGACTTCGAACAAATGACTGGGGTCCCGTCACTACAGATACTGTTTGAAGGGCAAACAAAAGTTATATGCACAACTATTTAAAGCTTCACTTACATGAATTACTGGTAAGCTTGCAGGTCAGTTTTTCACAACAAAAATATTTTTAATGATAATAACACCCTTAATAAAACATTCAACATGAACAATTAGCTGTTGAATAAACTCGGATTTCAATCTGGAATAGATGTGGCACTGTTTTAGCTATTTAGGTTTTGGGACCAGAGCTCAATTTGAATGGGATGCAAGAGGATGCCATCCCCCTGATTTCAAAAACTGCCATCCTGTTTGGATTAATATGTGATATCACTTAAGATGTCCATTATCGATATTTAAATACCAATCATGAGATTTATACACCAAATCTCATTGGATGTATCGGGAGATCTTCATGTCAAACTAACAAGTTGCGATTGAGGCCAAGCACACGTACAGGTGGTGATATAGAAATGCACACTAATACATTGGTGCGTTTATTGGTGCAGCACGCCACAGTTTAATCTTTAGAAAAGGCAAACCAACATTGCAATAAGATTTGTGGGTTTTCTTTAATGAGGAAAAAAAAAACAGGTTTGATAGCCAACTGATCAAATAAAATGTGAGTTAATAATCTTAAGGGATTGTCTTAATATTTAAGAAGGCTGTTTCATTAATTACACTAGCTGGTTAACTGGTTCATATATAGTTAGATTTTTGGCTTCTGCTAGGGTAAGTGATGGGTCCTCTGGTGTTTAAGCCCACTATCCCCCTTAAATATTTTCCAATCCAACTACTTTCTTTGCACCTTAAGAGTAGAAGAAAAAAACATACTAGGTAGACATACCATTAAAGTGTGGTAAGAATAAGGAATACTGTTTTTAATATGACTTTGGCAGCCTGTCCTCACCATTTCCCTTTATAGAAATTCTCATTAACATCTTAAGAGCCGTTCCAATTTTTTAACAGCCCGTTAAACATTTTGAGGGCCGACTTAGGAAACTTCAGAAGGCATTGCAATGTGGCAATTTTCTTCTCGAAAAACAGAGAAAAACAACGACAAAGCTGTTTATATATTTAGACAAGAGCAATACAAAAATTCAAAAAAATTGGGATATGTCTAAATATACAAACTGCATTAACTTAACCATAATTCATTCATTAAAGTTTATTTTACTGTGTTTGCTGGTTCCTTCGATCGCATTCAGGAGCAGGTTATTATGGGATACCAAGG